>CAMTDV010000016.1:44011035-44276429 GCA_947069175.1 Scalesia atractyloides | reverse complement strand
TGAGGATTGTTAAAACTTTATTCGTATACGTATGCTATGCTTAAACTTGTGTACTCGCCTTTGCTTTTGCATTGACTTTATTTTAAAACATGTTACAGGTTGAAGGAGATGACGCTATGAAAACAATATAGCAAGGACTAGATACACACAAATTAGACGTTAGGTTTAATGTCGGCGTATTAATTTTGTTATGACTTTGCAAATGTTAGGTTGTTCTTTGTTTTGTTACATTGATGTATTTGACAATTCTTATGAAATGAAATATGGTTTAATTAATTATTGTCACTTAATAATGTTATGAGCAATGAGCAATCTCGTTTTCGTCTCATCCCGATGTTTCCGCCTTCGGCAGGGGTGTTACAGTAGTGGGGGAAGGTGATGTGGGTTCAGGTATGGTGGGTCCGGTGTTAGTGGACTCGGGTATAGGGGATGGAATAGGTGGTGTGGGGGTGGTACTTGGCAATGCCCTAAAAAAGGATGATGGTCCGTGGTTAGGAAGTCGTATGGCGAAAGGGAAAGTGTTTTCGTCAAACACCACATCCCTAGAAATTGTGAGTTGTTTTGTTTTGATATTGTAGCACTTGTAACCCTACTGATTGGAATGGTATCCGAGAAAAACACACGGGGTTGACCAGTCCACTGATTTGTGAATAGAAGAGGAGGTTAGAAGTGGGTAACATAGACATCCAAAAATGTGCAAATGCTCATAGGTTGGGTGTCTATTGTAGAGACAAAAACTGGGTGTTGAGTTATTTAAAACTTTGGTGGGTAAAATGTTGAGTAAGTATGTGGCATGTTCGAGGGCGTGATGCCAAAAATTATGGAAAACAGAAGACTGAGATAGAATGGTACGCATGATATTGTTGATGGATCGTATCTTACGTTCCGCCTTACCATTTTGAGAGGATGTGTAATATAAGACTGCTTCTTAGTGTATAATGAACCTCCTTGATATCACATTGTAAGAAGCATGGACCGGTAAAAATCAAGCTCTACCCTAGTTTGGTTCAAAATCAGATGGAGAATATGGAGTGTGAACATGGGAGGGTCAACCTGATCTAGATATGTAGATGAACCTAGTCAACATGAAGTTGGAAAGCTTCTTAGAATAGTAACCAATTTTTTTTACCGTTCTAATTAAGTCACTGAATCTTGTTTTGTTCCAACTAAATCACTCAAGTTTTATTGTGTGTTTTATTCCTGCGCAGGTCCGACTCAAGGGCAATTCAAATGAAACGGCTGGGCCACAATTTGTTTAGGGCCCATCTTTGAGATTTGATATACCATACTTGGGTTATTGTGTATTAGGTTAGTATAATATGGAACTAAATATGAAAGAAAAGAAAAAAGAAAGCCCTTGCTAATCAGTTCTGTTAATTGATTGTTTGATAATAGTTAACTATTGATTTTGGGTGATTATTTCTGCCTCCAATTTTGCTAATCACTTATACTATGATAGTTGAACAATTATTCAATTGATATTATTCAAAGATTGTTTATACCCAAATAGCTTGGCACTTTATTTGAAAGAAGGTCCTAAATTTTATTTCGCTTTAGACCTTCAAAATCGTTGAGTCGCTGGTCTTGACCGCCACGTAATTGTTGAAGTAAAGTTGGAATCAAAGATGTTAAACTTATTGACTTATAAGTTAAAGTGGATAAGTGATAGCGCATCAATATTACTTCCCTTCTTATCCAACTATCTAGTTTACTTTCATTGTTTGTTGTAAAAGTAGGGAGTACATATTTCAGCATACAAAGGGCCCATTGAAGTTCCGAGTGTGTATGACTTTTACTTAATCGAGCTTGGTTAGTCACAATATATCATAAAGCACTTTCAGATGGTAGGTCATACGAATCGTTATATTTCAGTTTAATAAAAATTCGAATGTTAAAAAAAGGTAGCTTAAAAACCTGCTGGAAGTATAATATATATGCTTTGTTCGTTGCTTGGAGATCGATCTCATTTATGGCTAGCTAGCTTTATAGGATAGGTCTAACCAAAGTGAACTTAAAGATTGAATTAATACGGTTATTATATTACAAATTAACCCAACAAATGGCTAGAATGAGGCCGACAAGTATTGCTTTTTCTAAATTGCAGTTAACCTATTTCTAAATATTCCACATTGTTTTCTCCATAAACAATTTTAATATTTTATTGTATAAACTCCATAAACGAATTTAATATTTTATTGTATAAACTCATATGATGCATCAAGATTCAGAAAATATGAATAAGATTATTATTATATGCAGTAAACTTTATAAATTATTTATATATTTATAAATTACCTTATTGTATTTGATCTGGTTTTTCATTGAAAAGATATTTGATTTGTACAACAAGTAAATTGCTGTTGTGACTAGAAATTTAGTACAATAATATTTAGGGCCTAATAGTTATTAGTTTTGATGTATTATTATTCAGTTTTAGAATTTTTATACAATCAAAAGATATTTATAAAGTGCACTACATTATTCAGTTTTAGAATTTTTATACAATCAAAAGATATATATTTATAAAGTGCACTACATATATACAACAAAAAATTGTATCAAGTTCGATATGTTTTAATAAACGTAATCCATATTTTTAAAAGTTACATCCTTCTTCCATGTTAAAATAACTGTCAAAACATCTATTATTAACTTGTTAACCTATTTGTAAATGTGTTCAGATACATTAGGCTATTAGATTCCGAATATAAAGTTAGGTATAATATGGTAGGAGAAGCATAGCATGTGATGCGATGATAATAAAGGCGAGTTGACAGTTTATTACGTATACTTTATATATAACTAACGCTATCCATGCATGCATGTTACTCTAAACTAATTTGATTCCGAGTGAATCCTTTTTCCAAGTATATTAATGGGATTTTGCATGAAAAATTAGTAAATATATCATCTATCTCAACAGAAAGTTGTGCTTGTTTTTATCTCCTTTTGAGATATATTCGAGTAAACTGTAATTTGTATTTATTTACTATATTATCATAATTAGTGGTGGAGCTTGAACGGAAACTTGGTAGAGACCGGACTCTAAAAATACAAATTAATGGAGGCTGGACTCTTAAAAATCCAACATTTTTACATTAAAGAAAGAAATTTTAAAAAATTTCAGTAAAATTAACACTACGTGTGAAAAATTGACGGGGGCCAGAGCACCCCTGAGCCTCCATTATCCTCCGCCCATGATCAGAAAGCAACCCGTTAAGGAAACTATGAACACCTGCTCCATCGTCCTTTGCAATTTTTTATCAACTAGTAAAATGACGCGCGCGTTTCCGCGCGAGCCAGTGCAAACATCAAATAGGACGGTCCATATAATACCGTAACAATACGAAAAAGTTTGGTTTGACATAACCGGGTCTAGCCGGGATTACATCATATTTCTAGGAAGCAGGATATTACACACATAGTTATTACAGTGCCATAAATCTTCCCTAGGGCTTTTATACTATTGTCAAAACTAAATTGGTTGATACAACTAATGTCAAAAGGGGAATGACAAGCCATTTTATCCATACCATTTTTGAAACATTGATCATGATCAACATGGGTAGGCTCTGGGTGAAGACGTTAAGATAATCAAGCAACATCCGATCGGATCGGTTTCGGGTCGATAGTTTACATATGTTTTATTAGTTTTAAATGGGTCAAACAATTGCTGTTTACTATTTACATATTTGGATTTGGGCCTGAGGCCATATTATGTAACGGGTCATGAACACTAGAAGTCCATTAGGGTTGACATTGGGTTTGTTTGTTTGGGCTGTAAGTGTGCGAACAGGTGTGTGTATACATAACCGTATGAACGGTTATCATGGAAGGAGACGTACCCCTTCATGAATCAACACAACCCCCTACACACAACCATTCGCTGATTATAAATACTCGCCCATTCAATCAGATTCAACAGTCAGTCAGTCAATTTATGTATTTAAAGTTCCTGTTCGAATTCAAGTACAAGTTATCATTCATCAGTGTTCGGTTAGTTTGATTGTTTATTTCTGCATTTACATTGATCATGAAGTGGTGTGAAATCTGTGGTGATATTATGAATATGTGCGATCATTGTTCTCGAACATGAAGAACCATTGACTGACTGAATGTTGAATCTGATTGAATGGCGAGTATTCGCTGACATTGGGTTTGTTTGTTTGGGCTGTAAGTGTGCGAACAGGTGTGTGTATACATAACCGTATGAACGGTTATCATGGAAGGAGACGTACCCCTTCATGAATCGACACAACCCCCTACACACAACCATTCGCTGATTATAAATACTCGCCCATTCAATCAGATTCAACAGTCAGTCAGTCAATTTATGTATTTGAAGTTCCTGTTCGAATTCAAGTACAAGTTATCATTCATCAGTGTTCGGTTAGTTTGATTGTTTATTTCTGCATTTACATTGATCATGAAGTGGTGTGAAATCTGTGGTGATATTATGAAATGTGCGATCATCGTTCTCGAACAGAATGGGTTTAAACACACTTTTAAACCCGAATTTCAAAACACACATGACGAGAAATAAAAGTGTGTTTAAACGGTTTAAAAGGCACTTCGGTGTGATGACTAACGATGATAAAAAGGAATTCATGTTCGTGCATGGGGTTGGAGAAGTGAAAATACCGGTAGATGGGAAGGACAAAACTATACCGTGTGTTAGTTATGTCCCGAAACTCAAGAAGAATGTGTTAAGTCTCGAGCAATTATTGTTTCAAGGAATCGAAACAATTACTACCGGTGACAAGTGTGTTCTCAAGAAGATGTTTGGTGGCCAAGCAAAAGGCTATGATGTGTTCGAAAACAAATCGGAGGCCGAGTTGGAGAATGAATACTTAGACAAATTCTATGACGGTCTCGATATCGATAATGGACATCGAAAGGATAAAGAAAAATTGAAGGAATATGTTGAGGAATTCTATGAGAAGGAGTTTGAGATCGAGAGAGAGAAGAACAAGAAGACGATAGACGGTGAAGGTACATCGGGAGTGAAGAAAGACGAGATTCTCTACTCGAAAAAACAAAAGGTTGGTTTCATGATTTACTACGAGGGCGTGAAAGACAATCCGTCACATTGGAAGCAAGAGTTACGACAAAGGGCAGTGGTACTTTTCCAAGTTGAAGAAGATGTCATCGAAAATGACATGATTATCGAAAGTTGTTTGGAGACGATTGACTTGATATTGCTACATGAAGAGTTGGCCGGTCGTGACCATTTTCATGATGCATGTTTCGAAGAAATCATATTGTTGTTTATTCCATGTTTCCTTGGAATCTTCAAGGAAAACACTATGCCACCCGAGTTAATCGACGGAAGGGAAATTAGTTTGATTTTACTACATCGAATTGTGACCGTCAAGGGTGGATTCAAGAAAGTTGTCCAAGATGATCTTTGGGATGAGGTTGCATTCGAGTATGGTTACCATCCAGACGATGCACATGTGATAAAGGTTGCATACGTGTACTACATAGAGTTAGTCGAATGGTATTTTGACTTGATAAAAAGAAGGGTGACAAGAATCCGGTGGTTGTGAAAGAAGCAAGCAAGAAGGATGCACAAACGGAAGAGATCGAAGATAAAGGCAATGGGTGGTTTGAAGATTCAAGTGATGATGAATTGGTGATAAAGGTTGCATACGTGTACTACATAGAGTTAGTCGAATGGTATTTTGACTTGATAAAAAGAAGGGTGACAAGAATCCGGTGGTTGTGAAAGAAGTAAGCAAGAAGGATGCACAAACAGAAGAGATCGAAGATAAAGGCAATGGGTGGTTTGAAGATTCAAGTGATGATGAATTGGTGATCATTGTGGAGGTCACCAACAATGACAACAACAAGTGAAGGATTGGACACATTGGATGTTCCTCGATTAGGGAGGTGAATGAAGACGTTAAGATAATCAAGCAACATCCGATCGGATCGGTTTCGGGCCGATACTTTACATATATTATTAGTTTTAAATGGGTCAAACAGTTACTGTTTATTATTTACATATTTGGATTTGGGCCTGAGGCCATATTATGTAATGGGTCATGAACACTAGAAGTCCATTAGGGTTGACTTTGGGTTTGTTTGTTTGGGCTGTAAGTGTGCGAACATGTGTGTGTATACATAACCGTACGAACGGTTATCATGGAAGGAGACGTACCACTTCATGAATCGACACAACCCCCTACACACAACCATTCGCTAATTATAAATACTCGCCCATTCAATCAGATTCAACAGTCAGTCAGTCAATTTATGTATTTGAAGTTCCTGTTCGAATTCAAGTACAAGTTATCATTCATCAGTGTTCGGTTAGTTTGATTGTTTTACATTGATCATGAAGTGGTGTGAAATCTATGGTGATATTATGAATATGTGCGATCATCGTTCTCGAACCTAATGGTCCTGGGAACCCGTTGTCGATGATACCAACACTGGGTTCATGCCCAACTCCTCATGTCCACTGACACAAATTCTATGTGTATAATAAATACACATAGAGCAAGCATATGCATTCAATTCACCAATTGTTGCAACTAATTCCAATCAGGTTGTTTACACTTCTGCTGACAGTAATGTCAAAAGCTCACAAACATATATTAAAAGATTCCAAACATACCTACATTCTGAGTTCTAATAACTTCAAATGCAAAATTCAACACACATTCATTCACACCTTCACCTAACATTTCAAATCTCAAATATCTCTCACTAACTCTACAACAAAAAACAAACAAACCTGAAATAGCCATAGCAAATCCGCAACCGCCGCCACATACATCCGTCCAAACTCTCCCGGAATCCGTCGACTGTGGAAACCTTACTTCCACCAGCGATCGTTGATGCAACGCTCCGGGAAAATACACCGATTTCTCCTCTCTCTTCGGCCGTGTCTGTGCCGCCGCCGCTCTCTCTCTGCCCCCTCCTCTCTGTCTCTCTCTCTCTAGCGTAAGATGTTTCTCTCTCTTGGTCTTTCTCAGTCTTGCGTATAGAAAAAGAAAAGGTTCCATGTACAAAACAAATTAATAAGAAACGTGGCTAGAGGTGTTTATGATTTGTGTAACTAGTTAAGATCTATGAGATTATTATATGATACCTCTATTTGAGGGTTTTAAGTGTGTTTTTTTTTTTTGAGGGGTTGGTGAGGGAGGTGCGTTGGGATTGGGAGATGGTCGTGGTGGCAGTGTGGGCCTGTGATGGTGGTAGTGGAATAGTGGCAGAGATTCACCACCATCATCACCAATCTCTCTCAAGCTCCTTTCTCTTAGAGCTTACCTTTCTCTCTCTACATTCTGATGCTGCTGTGTATTGAAAAGTAAAGTAAAGAAAGAAGGGAAATTGTGTCATGTTGAAAAGCAATGTGTCCACAAATTACAAAAAAAAAACCACCAATCAAGAACAAGGTACAACTTGCATAGCTTACAAATGTTACAAATTATACTATATAATTTGCATCATCAGTTGACTATGTGTTTGATCATTAACTTGTTAACACCGATGGGGTATTCTTGTCATTTCACTCTAAAACCATAATGGTAACTCAAAAACACATCCCACATTTCTACACATTATTCACTTCTAACCTTCACCTTTTCATCTACACCAACCCACCACCGTGCAACATTGATCTCCACCACCACCACTAGAAACACCACATCACCAAAGAACCCATCATATCCGACGACAATATGTTTTTAGTAGATAGAAAGTGTGTCGGTCTGTTAAACATCAAACCTCCATATTCATCACCAATTAGAAAACCATAGTTACCCTAATCATACCATTGGACTCACCACTGTTAATCACCATCGCCACCGAATCTCCTGACCACAAACCTAGAAACACCACCTCAGCCCCTCCTTCGAACCAAAATTGAAACCACCAACCCAACACTAAACCCGACTGCCACCACCTTCACCACTATACGCCACTGCAACTCACCTCTACTAATCCACGATAAAAAAACACACCACCGCACGCCACTTACTTCACAACCAACACCTAACCCTCCGCTACCACCACCTAACTCCTACATAAACCTCCGACGACCCACCAGCTAACTCCTACATAACCATCCGATATTTCACCTCCTACCTGAAACCATCACTCCAACATCTATGTCACCACAACCAATGATCCTTGGTTCAAGTGCTTGGTAGGCTGGATTTCTCGTGAGAGACTCCGGTTCGATCCCCACTGGACACAACAAGGTGGGTCAGGGGTTTTACGCTAGCCATGGTTGCGTGGTTTCCTCCTAGAGCGGGTCGCGATGAGAATTAGATGTCTATGATATCCATTCTTAGTGGTGTTCTATCCATGGGTGGATTGAGGGCCAAGATGTACCCAGCCCAAAATGGAAGTTCGCCTGGTTTCAAACCGGGGTCTCTCGTGTATCACTAAAATTGGTGTTAAAACCCAACCAATTGGTCTACTAGCCGTTCAAAAAAAATCTATGTCACCATAGTTTTCAACTCGTCTCTTTTACCATAAACTTACAATCACTGTGGTTCATCTTCGAACCATCATTGCCACAATCCACCTCCATAATGGGATAATTGATTGATGAAATCTTATGTTAGATGTGATGGTAGAGATTGTGGTGTGTCGAGAATGGTGGTTTGCCAGCCACCGGTCATCTTGGTGTTCTTGAAGGTGAGTTTAGGTGTGCATGTGTGTTAGCGGTGGTTTAGGTGAAGTGTAGATGCGGGGATAACCCTTCAAGAACACTAACACAGTCAAGTGTGCGGTATGGTGAAGTGTAGATGCGGGGAGGAGAGATAGAAATGGAGATGAAAAAGAAGAACACAGGCGGTGGTTGGTGGTGGTTAAGGGTTGGACGACGCCGGACAAGTGGTGATGGTGGTGGCCAGAGGTGATGTTGGAAGTGTGTGGATATGTGCGATGGTGTCTTTTTTGTGAGTGTATAGTAATATAATAATAATAATAATATAATAATAATAAAAATAATAATAATAATAATAATAATAATAATAATAATAAGGAACATGGACAAAAAGAATATTTCACTGCTTTTCTAACAATGAAAGAAATGTTTGACTGACCAAAGGATGCAAATTGATGAAATTTGCAGACGATGATGGGGGAAGTGTTCATACTTTCCTTAGCGGGTTGCATGTTGATTCTAACAACATAACAGAGGGAAGCAAATTGCAGTTTACTACATAGAAAAGGATTAATCTTAAGAGAGTTTACGGTCAATTAGATAGGGTAAATATCTTCATTCGCTACACTTCATACGAACAATATTTTGTAAAATTACCTTGATCTCTTCTAGGTGTGATACAACCCCACGTATTGGCAAAGGTGACGAGAAACCTAAAATGTAGATAGGTAAATTGAGTGAAGATATCATAAAGTCTTTTGTAAAGATAAAATAATAATATCTAATGTTACATGACCTTCTTACAAGCAACAAGGTTGTCAATCTATCAATATGTCTTGTAAGATCAAGAAACATTGGGTTTGTACATATGTAGGTAGTAGCAATATTATCTCACCATAAAAGCAAATTCGATAGATGAATAAGACAACACAAACATAGTGAGAAGATACCATAACAAGTTATGTCTACAATGGTTACCTGTTAGTAAAGTGCTTGGTTCATTACCACTTAGGTTTTAGAAACATGGACTAATCAAAGTTAAGTTTTTAGTTAAGGATTTATAAAATTAGGTTAATTAAGAGACAATTTAGTAAATGCAAATTTATTTTCTAGGAAAATTTAAAGGAAATTTACCAACATGATCACCATTGACCAACAATTTACCAAAATAGACAAAAGCGTCAGCTAAGCCAATTCAGGTGGGGGTTAATGGGCAAAACCGCTGGCTAAATTGGCTTAGGTGACGCTTTTGTCTATTTTGGTAAACACTCATTTTACTAATTATCTCATAATTTAATGTTCACCCAGCCAATTTCATCTCATTTCACATCCGGAAGATTCTATAAAGAGAAAAGTGAAGAGAGAAGTGAGGTGTTCAAGAAGAGATGTATGGAAAACAGATGTTTAATATTTGTTTTATTTTCTAGCAAAACTTATATTGATCAAACAATCCATTGTAAGTGGTTTTGGTACTTAAGCACTCAAAACCAATTTTAGAAAACATCCATTAGTTTTGAATTACTGCATTTGAGATTGCATTAGTGTTTTTAGTTTTAATCTATAGTGAAATTGTTATAGTTTACCCAGTTATGGGGTATTAGTCGTGTTCTTAATCATATTTATTGTTTAATTGTGACCGCTTTGAAATTATATTGGAATGAAAGTTTTTAGAAAAAATGGTGATCAATTATAAGAGTTTAATCTTTTTTTTTATATAATTTTGACCTAATTTGATCCGTCTTTTCCAGTCTAGAGACTGGCGGATTACCTTCGAAACAAAGGACTGAAAAATTCCTTCTGCTTTGGACAAGATAAGTGGACATATGAGTTGAATAATACAAGGACCGATAAGCTAAGCGAGGTTCCCCTAAAAACTGAGAGATTGTTGTCCTAGTTGTCAACATTGGTGTTAAAAGTCCCAAACACACATTTTTAATTGCAAATATGTGATTAGAGCTTTTTAAATGTAAAATACTAGCAAACTAGATGAAACCGCCGTGCGCGTTGCTGCGCGGCCATCATGTTTAATAGCTTACACCATAACATAATTGTTTAGGACTAGATAAGCTTTCAAAGTCCGGTCTTTTGGTTGCTCGCTTGTTTTATTGCGCCCAAATGAAATGAGGTGCTCGCCTCGCCCGCAAACAGCTCACCTTGCCCGCAAACACATGATTGATGCACTTTTGAGTACATCGGTAGCATTATTTGTATGACATAACATAGCTACTACTGAATTAGCACCTATGACTAAAGACAACAACTTGGATAAAAACACTAAATAGTCTACCATCATTTAAGTTACATAGAAAACATGTGATCAAATAAATTCATCACTAAATTCATAGTCTTTAGCGAAAAACAATACATCATAGGAAACACCTTAAAACCCAAGCTTGGTTCTGTGCCAATGCAGGCACTTTCCATTGTACCTGAATAAAAGTAAACAACTTGTTAGTTGTTAATAAAGATGGCCCAATTGTTAAAGATTAATTTTTTTTTTTGATAATTTTGACCTAATTTGATCCGGATTATATAAACTGAGATTGTTGTCCTAATTGTCAACATTGGTTTTAAAAGTCCCAAATACACATTTTTAATTGCATATATGTGATTAAAGCTTTTTAAATGTAAAAAAAAAACTAGCAAATATGCATGCATGTATATAGGGGGTAAGGGGATGTCCGTAAGTAGATTTTAGTGGACTGATGAAAGTACTAAGTTCTGATTAATTGACCCAATTATGTGCAAATAGGCCCCAAATGAATTTTATAGACTTTTATTGATGGGAAGAAGGTAAGGTCAAGGTTGGTTAACGAGGGAATCAAGCCAAGTGTCGTAAAAAGCTCGTGTCGGTTCGTTTATCCTAAAGAGCTTAAATATCCATCAGCCTAGGCGAGTGAAAAGCTCGTGACGGCTCGTTTATTTCTCAAAGTTAATAAAAAAATAATATATTTTACATCAATGCGAAACTTATAGAAAGATTCAATATGAGCAAAACAACCAAGTAAATAAGTTTACACTGATGTAAAACATGGGCTTAGAAAAATTAAGATTTTCGGTTCTTCATATTGTTTCTTACAAACATTAATATGTTAGCTCAATTTATACAAGCCAATGAGATAGGTTACCTTGACTCAAGCTTGTTTACAAACAAGCCAATTTCGAACGAGCTTTGTTCAAGTGAGGTTTGGACTACATATTAGTCACGACTCACGAGCTCTTGAAAATCCTCTTCATATTCATGAAGAAACGAATGTCCAATAATGTTGTTGGGCCAAATGCAAACCCAACTTCCATTCTCCAATATATTGGATCTTATATCCTAATCAATTGGCCCAATTCGTGTTCACCCAAAGGGCCCCGTAGCCCTTTTCACACCATCAGACAAAAGCTATGCATATTTCCAAGATCGTAAAAAATACATGAAACAGGCAGGAGCATTCAAAAGGGATAGCTTTTGATGGTGTGAAAAGGGTTACGAGGAATAAAGTTTAGATTCTTGTATTGTTAGTCTAAGTTTAGCAACCTAAGAGATAAGTTCCAATTCTCATATTCTGAGTCTAACTTAGTTGACCCGCATAATAATTAGTTAGATTCTTCTATATCCCGAGGGATAAGTTCATTACTCATTAGTCTAACTTCATCGACCCAAGAGAAAAGTTCAGATTTTTATATTCCATGCCTAACTTAATCAATCGTTTTGAAGACCATGTGTTTATATACCATGCCTAACTTAATCAATCGTTTTGAACACCAATCAGTGGCGGATCTAGAAAACCCGTCAAGCCGTAACGTTTTATAAATAAGCAGTAACGAAATCGAAAAAACGTCAAATTTTTCCAAAATTTACACTAATTTTACACTACCGCCGGAGCGCCAAGCCGTAGCGGGGGTTGCCCCTATTAAAGCACTAGATCCGCCCCTGACACCAATGATCTCTAGATCAAGTGGTGGCAGGTTTGTATTTCTTTTAGGAGATGCAGGTTCAACTTTCACTTGGTGTAGATTGAGGCCTAGTGAGCAAATATAAGAGACCCAGGGAAACCTAGGTTCGATCCTTGAGCCAAACGAGTTTTAATGGTAATTTCACCGTCGTACCTACGGGTGGGTGGGTTACAGGGTTTTCCACGGAATTGGTAATGACTCGGGTTACTCTTGGAGTATTCCCTTTGGTCCAGTGGATGCCCCGAGAGTGCTAGGGACTGATTTTGTTGGCCATTCAAAAAAAATCATAATGCCCACCCTTAGGCATGAAGCGACATGTGGCATATGAGGCATTATGGGAGTTGAAGTTCAAAAGTATGTAGTGGTATAATTCCCCAAACAATCAGTAGCTAGTTATTTATTTTTAATTTCTTTTTAGTTTTTAGTGAAAATTAATAAAAATAATATTTCATTAACTATAAAAATATATTAACACTAATTAAAATACTAAAAAATAAAGACAAGACATGCAAAAGTATTAAAACAAACATAGGAATGGTTAAAAAAACAAAGCTCTAAAGTCCGTATTTATCGCGAACTTGTTGCCTACGCATTCGTTGATGTTCATAATTGATGCAAAACTAAGTGGCCCGTGAAAATATTGTTGGGCCATGTTTAAGAGTTGCGTGTATCTCATTGTATTCGGATCACAATCTTAGTAATTAAAGGGTGGTAGTGGTTGTGTGGAGTTCGGGCGATACGAGTTTGGGTTGCTTGGCCGAGACGGAACACCAAAAGCGGGCGGAATGGTTGCAATGGTATTAGAATTAGAATCCTATAAATTACCAACAACTTTTAGCTTTGGTTGGTTGTAAATTAGGCTTTGTGTGATTTTCAAAAAAAAAACTTGATTTTTTTACTCATAACCCAAAGGTTTTTACCTTTTGTAATTTTAACCCCACATAATTTGTTTTGTTTAATTTTAACCCAAAACTTTTCATTATTTGCAATTTAACCTCACATAATTTGTTTTGTTTAATTTTAACCCAAAACTTTTCATTATTTGCAATTTAACCTCACAAGTTTTTACTTTCAACTTTTGTCCCCTATACTTTTCATCTTTCGGAAATATTCCTTTTGCGTTTCGTTTTTCGAGTTAGTACGGCGCAACGTACGTGTGTGGTTCAACGTTTTTATGTTTAGTTCAAAAATTTGCGAGTTAACATGGTGTAACGAGCGTGTGTGGTTCAACGTTTATACGTCTATTTTTCATGTTTGACAAGTTCGTCGCAACCCGCAGATCCTAGGTCGAGTCATTGTTGATGGTCGCTGGTGGTGGTGTGACATTGATATTATTTGGCATGGTTTCACGCCCCGCCGCAACGCGGGGATTCTTAATTCTAGTTTTTTTATAAAGAGTAAGAGAAGGGTTTGTAAGAATAAGAGAATAGTGTATAAAAATGGGTTGGGTTAGGGTTTAAATAGGTGAAAAGGTTAATTAAAAAAATTTATTACCGTTGCTCTACAGTTACCTTTCAAGATCCTCACCATCTTCCAGTGTTTTAATCAAAACGCCCATCCCAAATTTTGAAAGAAAACGCCGAAAGAATCGGTGATCAGGGCATTATGAGGGAAAAACGTTCACTTACATTACGGGTGTTCTAACATTGAATTCTTGTATTTTGAGTCGAATTAATCTACCAAGGGATAATATGTACGGAGAACAAGATAAATTTGTGTATAGATTGGTCCAACTCTTATTGTGATACATTTTTAATAAGTCATATGAATGCAATTTAAATATATAGTTGAAACGGAAGGATGTAGACGGACTAAAAAGTCTCTTGTGACATCATGTGTTTATAACATTCTAGATTTTTTATTTAACATTATATTTTGTTTTTCTTAATCTTTTTCTAAAGATATTATCTACGGTACTAGTATTTGAGAATATTATTCACAACAAACATTTACCTCAATAATAAAAAATAAAACCAATAGTATCTTTAACTAATTTGGGTGAACAGGCTTTCTTGCATGTACAATAGGACAGTGGCGGATCTAGAAAATCTTTATAGCGGTAATGTTTTATAAAAAAAAACGGTAACGAAATAAAAAAAACGTTGAAAAAAGTCACTATTTTCAAAATTTACATTATCGCCGGAGCGCCAAGCGGTATCGGAGGCTACCCCTTGTCATAGGGTAGATCCACCCCTGTAATAGGATTGGCTTTGTCTAAGTTTACCTAAACAGATGGGTCGAGTCGTCGACTGACTAACGTCTCCTACCGAGTTCGAATTAGAACTAGAACTAACTAGTTAACAATAGATTCGCTTTTGTTCGGGTCAATATGGGTTATGATAAAAATAGGTTTTGTGTTAAACAGTTGGTTTTAGAAAGGTACTTAGGCCATGTTTGGGATTCCATTCAAAACCTCCTTATTAACTTTTTAAAATGACATTTTCCTCTTATAAATGACTTTTGAAAAAGTTAATAAGTTAATAAGAAGGTTATAAATGAAATCCTAAACATGACCTTAATGTTTTAAATCATCAAAATAAACCAAATTGATATGATCAGCAGGTGCACAACACCTATATCCTGAATTGAAGTGGTGTTAAAAGCTGTGATGCTATGGAGCTGTTGGGCTATAAATAAGGATTGCAGATGAGAAACAAATTTAAGCATCCGTGGATTGTTAAATGGACTAGCTAGATAAGGGGAAAGGGGAGAATAAATTCAAAATTTAACGGGCACAACTTGAGTACGATTAAAGTTACGGGCCCATAAACAAACGACGAAAGGTCTCAATGGGTCAGATGAAGTACAAACACCTTTTGCGGTTTGACGCAGATGTTAAGCCCAAATTTCTTGATCTAAGACCCCAATTTCGTTAATCAAGATTTTCCCCCAAATTTTGCAAACTTTCGCACTATATTTTTATAGCTTAAAACACATAAATCTCTGATTAGCATTGTTAGGATAATCCACTTTCCTGCAATTGGACAACATGAAGCAATGGATGTAGAAAAGGATACACTAGGGGACTCTAAGGATCCTCAACTGGATTTAGAATCATGGATCCTTCCAATCATGAAATTCATTTACAATGGAGAAATCCCTACAGGAGAAAATCTTAAGGCCTTCAAAGCCAAGGTATCTCAATTTACTATATTACATGATACTTTATATAAAAAAAATCTATTGTAGGTACCTACCTACGATGCATCGAGGATCCTGAAATCCAATAAGTAGTAAAAGACTTCCATGAAGGAGATTATGAAAACCATACAGGGGGCAGGGCATTGTTCTCTAGAATACTTAGGACAGGTTACTTCTGGCCTACAATGATGAAGGATGCTATTAACTACTCAAGGAAATTTTTTGCTTGTCAAAGACACAAACAACATTCTACACCAACCAGCGGAGCCTCTATATCCTATTACCTCTCCTTGGCCATTTATGAAATGGGGAATAGATGTAGTGGGAAAGCTACTAAAGGCACTAGGTGGAAAGGTCTTCATGCTTACTATGACAAATTACTTCTCTAAGTGGATCAAGGCAGAAGCATTCGTTTAAGTCAGGGAGAAGAAAGTGATATCCTTTATTAAAAGAAATATTATTACTAGATTTGGTATTCCCTCCAAAATTATATGTGACGATGGATCGCAATTTAGGGAAAAGAACAACTAACTTTTGTGAGAGTTGGGAAATAAAAATGATCACCTCTACACCAGTTCATCCACAAGCTAATGGCTAAGTAGAATCAAGAAATAAGATCATTATCAATAATTTGATAAAGAAGCTAGGATCCAAGAAAAGAAAATGGGCTGAAAAATTACCATATGTTCTTTGGACTGATAGAACAACTCCAAAGAATACCACAAGTCAAACGCCATTTTATTTAGTCTTTGGAGTAGAAGCTGTAATTCCTACAGAAATGGTGGTTCCCGCAGCTAAAACAAACATCTGTGATCCTCAATCAAATAGTGAAAATATGGTTCAGGATTTGGATACTGTTGATGAACTTAGAGACCTAACAAAGTTAAGAATGGCTAGCTACCAACAAAGGATGGTTGGGGCATACAATAAGAATGTCTGACTCAGAAGGTTCCAAAACACTACCAACCCGCCTCTTGGCAAGTTAGCACCTAAATGGGAAGACCCCTACTTGGTTGAGTCAGAAGTTGGAAAGGGGGCATATCGTTAGTTAACTATGGAGTGATCTACCTCCAAGAGCCTGGAATGCCATCCACCTTAAAAAATATTTTATGTAGTTAGGATCGAGGATCCTTAAAGGATCATGGATCCTAATGTTGGTAACATTTAATTTTATTGCTTACTTCATTTTGTACTTTGCTTATTTACTATCCAATAAGGATGTTAATACGTTTAACATCTACTTTTACCTAACTTTAAGTTTTTGCAGAAGTTATCGGCATCAATTGGTTCGACAAAGATTAAAGGGGTTGGCCACCTGTCTCCTACGTTTAAGGTATCTAATACCTTCTAAGGTTTAAAGGTTTTCACCTTCCGCACGAATTGGGTTTTGACACCCCGCTAGTAGCTCACGTTATCCAAGTATGATTCGAGGCAATGGGATAAGTACACGCTTAGTGGCTGACAATTTCATTGTTGTTGGCCATATGTAGGATCCTAAGTATAATGGTAGACGTATCATACATCCATTATCCTAAATTTCTAACATTTTCATGTTAGCTAAGATTTTGGCATTTTCATGTCACTCAAGTTTGGGCTTATCCCAGTTTGGGCTTGTCCCTAGTATCTTTGGGCTTGTATCCAGTTGTTATGGGCTTGTGTAACAACCCGACTTTTCAGTTGTTATTTGTTTTACCGCTTATGTCGTTGCAATCTCCTTGTACTCTAGGATTCGATAATATAAAAGGGTTAACTATTTTGAAACGCATTTTATCTCGCTTATTTACCACATTTAGACGCTTAATACTCAAACGCTCAACGCAACACAAACCTAAAACGAGGTTATTAATAATGGTTATGTAATGCTGTGTGTTTATATGAATTATTTGTTTATATGTTTTATGCTCGCTCTCGCTCGCTTAACTCGATTTATCGCGCTAACTCGCAACACAACGCTTAATACTTTGATAAAACGCTTAACGAAACAAAACTAACTATTACGAACGAAATCACCAAACGAAAACAGCCAAACCACGAACCAGACTCACTTGAACAAGCACCCACTCGTACGAGTGAAGCCTGGCTCGCACAAGGCTGAACTCAGTTGCACCAGGTCACTCACACGAGGACTCACTGGTGCGAGGAGCCACTCGCATGAAGACCCACTCACACCAACCTTGCCTGCTCTCTTTCTCTTCTCCTATAAATACCACGCTTAACCATTCGTGCTCCCACTTGCTGTCACTCACACGAAACCTACTCTACACACTTTTCTCTATTTCCAAGTAAGAAGACTACGTTTTCCACGCAAATCACAACGATTTTGCACAAGATTATCTCCGATTTCATCTAAACTTCTATGTTTACGAAATCTCCATGTTTTTATAAAACCTTCGGATTTTCCTGTGAATTCACACTTTAACGAGCGTATTTGAGTTAGCCTTGGCTTCTCAAGTTAGGAACCTTGATGTTTCCAGCTCACTAAGTGATTGAATCCTAACAAAACTGTTTTATACTTGATTTTTACACAAAAAAAAAGACTAAACGGACGTATGTTTCGTTCACTAAATAGATTCGAAACAGTGTCAAAAACATGCTTGTGCTGGATTAAAATCACATCTGTTCCAAGTGAAAACTCAGTTCCAGTAGCACGAAGACGCAAGAACAGTCACCTGTGCAAACTGGACTGGCTCGCACGAATCACTATGGGTTCGTACGACCCAGTCTGAGTTTCCACAAGAGACTCACTCGCACTAAAGACCTCCCCAACTTTTGGTTTGTTCAGTAGCTTAAGGTTGAAAGGATGGACACTCGATTTCTCGAAGAAACAACGCGAAAGCACTCGATTTTGGACACGAAAACAGGTCACTCGCACAAGCATTGCTCGTACGAAACGTGACTCGCACGAGGGTGACGCCTTGCACCAGTCATGGCTTGTACGAAGCATGGCTCGGACGAGGGTGATGCCTCGTGCGAGTGATGCACTTCTGTTCCTGTTCAACCGTCAGCACTATGGAAGACTGATGCACTTATATTCCTACGTGCAGGCTGACTGTCACACCCCAACTGATGGCGGAATCATCAGGGCGCGGCACTAAGTGAACCAGATTGTATCACGAGAAAGTCCATAACATTATTTCAACGGCTATATTTAAACGTCAAAATCCCATAATTTCAACATACAATCCTCAAATAACATTACAGAAAAATAAGATTCTCATAACACAAATCCCAGTTTAATAATCTCTAGATTTATTACAAGCGTTTCTAAAGCAAAAGCCTAAACTACGCGTCCAAAGCACAATCCTCAACCTGCCACATATGTTAAAATAAAACGTGAATACAATAAAGTAAAGGTGAGCATACAGGTTTGCGTACATAATAGATATAAAAGCGTTTAGCATACAACGCATGACATACGTAACAGATGTGAATGATGTAACTACTTAGATTCATGCAAACCAACAAACCGCGATTGATCAAGGCATGCGAACAAGCATTTACATCCTAAAAGAGAAAATAAATGCGAAATAAAAAAGCGAGCCTTAACAACCCCGGCCTCCGGGTGGCGGGTCAACCTCTAGTATACTATCATGTTAAGGGTCGCGTACAAGCAATCAAGCAATACACACAATTCAGCAGATTTCACGTATAATCATGTAATAGCGGGTTGCGAATAAGCATTTGAGATTCGTGTGTTGTGATTTGATATAGGAACATATGTGACACCCAAATGTGTGTTTAAGCGTAAAAGGGGTTCAAGTATACTCACCGTTGGTGCGTTTCGGGAGAGATGAGGGATCTGAGAAGAGTTGCGGAGAGTGCCGGATCAGCCTGTAAGCGAACAGAAGTGCATCAGTCTTCCAAATTGCTGAAACGGTCGAAACGTGAAGGAGCAGTAGACAAGTTCGGGCAAACTTGTACTCGAAAGTACAAGTTCGGGCGAACATGTATAGCTTGACTTACTGAGTGAACAAGTTCGGGAGAACTTGTCTGGTTTCCTAGGAAAACATGCAAGTTCGAGCGAACTTGTACCTTTTGTTGAAGGAAGGTACAAGTTCGGGCGAACTTGTCTGATTTCCTTGGAAATCAGGGCAAGTTCGGGTAACTTGTGGTCTTTGTTGAAGGATGGTGCAAGTTCGGTCGAACTTGTCTAATTCTCTTGAGAATTGGATAGAGTTCGGGCGAACTTGTGCCATTTTTGTAGTTTTGTCAAGTTCGGGCGAACTTGATCACCATTCTGGTGACAAGTTCGAGTGAACTTGATCGTTTTGGCATCCAAATCGTGCATTATTACACCGTTTGCTGAGGAAATCGAGTGTTCATCCTTCCAACCTTAAGCCACTGAGTAAAACTTAGGCTGGAGAGGTCTTTTGGAGTGAGTTTAGCCATTTTACAGAAACTCGGCTAATCCGGGCGAACTTGAAGGTTCGTACGGGTTAGCCCAACTTGTGTAAAGTTACGATTTCGTCCTTGTGCTTCCGTATCTGAGATCTTCTTGATAACACCTCGTTCCACTCCAAAGTGAACGAAACATACGTCATTTAGTCCGAAAATGGTGTAAAAATCAATGTTATAAAAGGTTTTGCTCAGATCTAGTATAGGTCTGAGTGAAACAGAAGTTTTTACATAAAAAGATGAAGATTTTCATAAACAGAAAAGATTTGATGAAAAAGAAAGCGAAGCCTTGTGCAAAATCGTTGTAAAACGTTGTTGAACATCATAGTAGTTGAAATCGGGCTGAATCTTACTTAGAAAACAAAGGGTTTCGGATTCTGAGAGATCCGGGCGAACTTGCAGCAAGTTCAAATGAGAGAATGGAGCTGAGTATTTATAGGTGAGGGTGAGAATGAGAGATCAGACAACAAGTTCGGGCAAACTTGTATCAAGTTCGGGCGAACTTGCTACAAGTTCGAGCGAACTTGTTGATTTATCTTGGTTTCAATGCAAGTCCAGGCTGACTTGTGTCTTGTGAATGCTCTAAGTGGCTTAGGCAAGTTCGGGCGAACTTGTGATGCACAAGTTCGGCCGAACTTGACCTAATGGCAAAGTTTTGTTTGATTATTTCGCGTTACGAGTTCGTTTGGCGATTCGGTTTGTATTAGATAGTTATATTAAGTGTTATAAGTGATGTAAAAGTGCGATTTAGCGATTTGAGTGTGCGAGAGCGATGCGATAACGAGTGTAATCATAATCATAAACACACATAGCACATATAAAACATAATTCCACAAAATTAACTGCGATTGCGATGCAATGAGATAGGCGATGCGATGGCACAAGTGTTTATTAAACAATAACCCACTCGGCTCGTATAATAGCATAATTGCTTGTAATTTCGATTAGATTAGCGATGCGTTTAATAAGCATTTGGATGCGATACAATTGAAATAAAACGTATTTAATTAACACAACCTTTTCATAACCGAATCTCGGAGTACAATTTGATAACTACACGGAAACAAAAAGGAAATGATTAACAACGAAATTATAGAGTTGTTACAGTCTCCCCTACTTTTAGGAAATTTCGTCCCGAAATTTAAGTAGTGGCCGTAACAAACAGATGCGGATATTTGGCTTTCATGTCACTTTCCAATTCCCAAGTGAACTCCGTACCGCGTTTGCCTTACCATCAGACCTTCACGATAGGGATGCGAGAGCGCCATAGTTTCTTGGTTTCTCGGTCCATGATCTCGACAGGCTTTTCCACGAAATGGAGACTCTCGTTGATTTGCAAATCTTCGATAGGGACGTGGAGATTTCTTCAGCTAGGCATTTCTTGAGGTTAGACACGTGGAAAGTCGGATGAACGTTATTAAGTTCCGCCAGTAGTTCGAGACGATAGGCTACTTTATCGATCCTTTCCGGAATCTTAAAGGGTCCTACGTATCTTGGCGCTAGCTTTCCTTTCTTCCCGAAGCGGATCACACCCTTCCAAGGCGATCAACACTTCCTTCCATATAGTGCCTCAAAAGGAGCCATCTGCTGGTGTGATAACTATTATTGTACGAAAATTCAATCAAAGATAAATGCGTATCCCAGTTACCACCGAAATTTATAATGCACGCACGAAGCATGTCTTCGAGGGTGCGGATCGAGCGCTCAGTCTGACCGTCGGTTTAAGGGTGAACAACGGTACTGAGATTGAGAGTTGTACCGAGAGCGGATTGAAAAGTCTCCCAGAGACGTGAGGTAAAGCGACCGTCGCGATCAGAGATGATGTCACGAGGTGTCCCGTCGGTATAGATTCGGGCTAACCGTTCAACCTTAAAGTCTTCTCGTATAGCAATAAAGTGCGCTGATTTAGTAAGACGATCAACGATAACCCAAATGCTATCGTGACCAGATGAGGTGCGAGGGAGTTTCGTAATAAAGTCCATAGCTATACTCTCCCACTTTCACATCGGGATTTCGGGTTGTTCGAGTAAGCCAGAGGGCCTTGGATGTTCGACTTTGAGTTTCGAATAAGTTAAGCACTTTGAAACGTAAACGGCGATATCATTTTTCATGCCTGGCAACCAATACCTAGGACGAAGGTCCTGGTACATCTTGTCGGCTCCGGGGTGAATGGAATATCGGATTTATGAGCTTCCGTCATTAGCAAATCACGAAGGTTATCACGGCTGGGAATCCAAATACGATCGAGATAGTAATAAATGCCATTAGGTTTAACAATAAGCTGAGTTTCGGCACCACATTTCATTTCTTCTTGCAGGTATTCTCGTTAAAACAAGCAAACTGGGCGGAGCAAATCAAAATTTCAAGATCATTTAAAGCTTGAGAGTCACGAACACTATACACCTAGCTTCGTCGACTGAGAGCATCGGTGACGACATTTGCTTTGCCGGGATGGTAACGTATCTCGCAATCGTAATCGTTGAGAAGTTCAACCCATCTGCGTTGGCGCATATTCAATTCCTTTTGATTAAAAATATGTTGTAAGCTCTTATGGTCGGTGAAGACCGTACACTTGGTACCGTAAAGGTAGTGTCACCGTATCTTCAATGCAAAACCAACTGCACCGAGTTCGAGATCATGGGTTGTGTAGTTCTTCTCATGGATCTTGAGTTGTCGAGATGCATACGCGATAACTTTGTCTTGTTGCATAAGAACACAACCAAGACCAAGATTAGAGGCATCGCAATAAACAACGAAATCGTCGTTTCCGTCGGGTAGGGCGAGTACAGGAGTGTTGCATAGCATACGCTTGAGAGTTTGAAAGGCTTCCTCTTGCTTGGAATCCCAAACAAAAGGTTTGTCTTTATGAGTTAAACCAGTAAGCAGAACGACGATTTTTGAAAAGTCGGCGATGAATCGACGGTAGTAACCCGCCAATCCAAGAAAAGAACGGATTTCGGATGCATTCTTCGGCGTAATCCAACTCTTGACAGCTTTAATCTTTGCAGGGTCGACGTGAATTCCTTGATTATTTACGATATGGCCGATAAATTGGACTTCTTCGAGCCAGAATTCACACTTAGAGAACTTAGCATAAAGGCGATTACCTTAGAGAAGTCTGCGGACTAAACGAAGATGGCGCGTGTGTTCGTCTCTCGACTTCGAGTAGATAAGGGTATCATCGATTAAAACAATAACGAAACGATCTAAGAAAGCTTTACACACACGGTTCATCAAATCCATGAAGACCGCGGGTGCATTGGTAAGACTAAAAGGCATGACCACGAATTCGAAATGGCCATAACGAGTACGAAAGGGGGTTTTCGGAATATCTTCTTCCAACACTCGTAACTGATGATAACCGAAACGTAAATCGATCTTAGAAAACAAGTAGCACCCTGAAGCTGATCAAATAAGTCATCGATACGAGGAAGAGGATAGCGGTTCTTTATCGCGAGTTTGTGAAGTTCACGATAATCGATGCACATTCGGAACGTCCTATCTTTCTTTTTCACTAAAAGAACGGGTGCACCCCAAGGGGAAGTGCTCAGGCGTATGAAGCCTTTATCAAGAAGCTCTTGGAGTTGGCTAGATAGCTCACGCATTTCTGATGGTGCGAGACGATAGGGAGCTTTAGCAACGGGAGTAGCACTGGGAATCAAATTGATACGGAATTCAACATCACAAGTAGGGGGTAAACCGGGTAAATCGTCGGGAAAGACCTTAGGAAATTCACGAACAACGGGAACGTCTTTAAAAGTTTTCTTCTCTTTCTCCGGGTTCACGATATGGGCTAGGAAAGCAACACATTGTTTCCGCAAACATTTGTGTGCTCGAGTACATGACAAAAGCATCAACTTCTTTGAGGGAGTTTCCCCATAGACATGGAGTTTATCACTGTTCGAGAGAGGGAAGCCAATCATCTTATCGAAGCATACAACTTCAGCATGGTTTTCACGAAGAAAATCCATACCTACTATGATGTCGAAGCTACCTAACTGCATAGGTATGAGATTGATCGAGAAGATGTGGTTGTTGAGATCGAGAGTACAACCACGTAGGACGGAGTTAACGGTAACGGTTTTTCCGGTGGCGACTTCCACATCGAAAGTCTTTGTGAGTTTAACGCGTTTACATTTTAAAACCTTTTCGAATTCTAACGATACAAAACAATTATCGGCACCAGTATCAAATAAACATGAAGCATAAATACCATTAACGAGGAACGTTCCGTTGACAACATTGTTGCCATTCTGAGCCTGGCGATGATTGAGATTAAAGGCTCGTTCACGTGCAGCCTGTTGTTGCTGCTGAGGCTATGACTGCTGCTGCGGCGGCTCTTATTTCACAGGCTTGTTTGGACAGACGTTACTGAAATGATTCGGGTCACTGCACGTGTAACAGGCACGTGCCCTTGGAGCTGGCTGCTGATTGGCCTGGGGTGGAGCTGTAAAGCTGGTGCTGCGGGGGCTTGAGGAGCTGGCTGGCGATATCCTGAACGGCAACTAACAGTAAAGTGGTCGTAGATGTTACAGTTAGTGCAGAAGCGACAGTTGCCTCCAACTGCATGATGATAGGTGCATTTTAAGCACAAAGGATGCAGGCCAGTATACGCACGCTTTGCCGGTGGTGCGTTTGGTGCTGCTGACTGGAGTGGCTGAGGGTTTGCTGGAGCAGTAAGGGCAAAGTTCTTGCTCGGGTTTTCTCGCTTGCGGCCACGACGACTGTTCTTTGACTCTCGAGGCTGATCGGTAGGAGCTGTTTATTCGGTGCCTACCTGATTTGCGACCTTGGTGTTCTTAAAGTAACCAGACTGAACCCTTTTGTCATTGATCTCGGCGGCTAGCTGGTAAGTCTCCTCGATAGTAGCAGGGTGTGCTGCTTGCACAAAGTCAGCGACGCAGTCGTGGAAAGCGTTGAGGTACTTCTTGATTGCTTTCTCGGTCGTGTCCCTTGACCGGGACAGATGATGCTCAACTGTTTGAATTGAGCCGTTAAACCAGCATTGTCGGGTCCGTCTTGCTTAATTCCCCAAAATTCGTTTTCCAACTTCTGGATCTCATGAGGTGGGCAGAACTCTTTGATCATTAGCTCCCTGAGTTCCTCCTAGGAGAGCCCGTAGGCTTCATCGTTTCCCCTCCTGTTACGCTCCGCAGTCCACCAGTCGAGAGCCTTGGACTTGAAAACGCCGGTAGCGTTAATAGTGCGAAGGGGTTCGGGACACTCACTCTGGCGAAATGTACCTCAATCGCATCGAACCAGTGAAACATGGCACTTGGTCCTTCGGTGCCTGAGAAATTGAGGGGTCCACAAGCTTTGAACTGCTTGAAACTGAAGGATGTCTTGGGCGGGTCGGCTTTGGAGTCCACAGAAGTGTTGCTGCTGGCAGCTTGAATCTCGCTGACGATTTGCGGAATCACTTTGGCCATTTCCTTGGCCACTAGCGATGCGATGCATTTGTCATCTGCGCTGATGGTTCCTTCTGGTGTACGATCACATTGAAGACATCTACATAAAGGAGTTGATTGGATGAGATTCGATTATAATAGGTTTATGTCAAAATATTATTATTATTATTATGCAAGGCACCAATTCACATAAACACGTAAGCACACATAAGAGCAACCCGTAAGCACATAATTCACATAAGCATATACTTTGCACGTATTCACCTTCTTATAAGTACAGCGTAGCGCATTCGAGATGCGATACATAAGCGAGATATATAAGCGAAATAATCGAGTAGCACCGTGTATGAGACACGAATGTCCTCATAGGCGTAAGCGAGTTAAGCATTTTAGTTTGGTTGGTGTATTAATTAGCGTTTTAGATTACGAGAGCTGTGCGAGTTGTGCATATATCGATGGAGCGTAAAAGCGATAAATCGAGAAATAGATAATACGATAAATCAATAAAGCGAGAAATCGGATAAGCAAAAATTCTCAAGTTTAAAAACATAAATAATAATAAACTCGATGATGCGTAAATCGATATATAGGATTAAATCTATTGGGAGTGTCCTGGGTTTTGAGATGTTGACTACCCAATGTGGTTCGAGAATTCTCTGAATTCGGACACATAACTTGGCCTAATAGACAAGTACCCTCGCCGTACTATGGTTAACGGCATTTATCCTTCCAGTTACGTCGTGTTCCGAGACATCAAATTGATCGAGACTTTGGTGAGATTGAAAATCGAGGAGCAGAACTAGTTATTAAGATGGGGGTTTCACCCCTAACTTAACAACTTCATTCCTAGTTGTGGATAGCTCACCGATCAAGTCGGAGTTCCACTAGATAGAAGTGGAGATTTTCATCGAGGTTTGGATATCACTCCTAACTCAACAAAGGTATCTCGTGCGATAGAGATTGTGTGGAGTGAATGATCTTATCGAGAGTTCTCGGTTTTCCACACCTAATCTCGACTTGATCACTCGTTTTGAGTGGTACGAGCGTTTCTAAGCGTGTATATTGTGTTAGCCTTAGGAAAGGCATGTTTAAGCATTTATGGCAAGTAGTTTAAGCATTTAAGTCAAAGATTGGTCAAATTGGGTACTTAGACTGTAGACTAGGTCGAACATGGCAATTCTACCTAATTCCCTACAGTTATGGCTCTGATACCAATCTGTCACACCCCAACCGATGGCAGAATCATCAGGGCGCGGCACTAAGCGAACCAGATTGTATCACGAGAAATTCCATAACATTATTTCAACGACTATATTTAAACGTCAAAATCCCATGCTTTCAACATACAATCCTCAAATAACATTACAGAAAAATAAGATTCTCATAACCAAATTCCAGTTAATAATCTCTAGATTTATTATAAGCGTTTCTAAAGCAAAAACCTAAACTACGCGTCCAAAGCACCATCCTCAACCTACCACATATGTTAAAATAAAACGTCAATACAATAAAGTAAAGGTGAGCATAAGGTTCTCGTACATAATAAATATAAAGCGTTTAGCATACACCGCATAACATACGTAACATATGTGAATGATGTAACTACTTAGATTCATGCAACCAACAAACCACGATGATCGAGGCATGCGAACAAGCGTTCACATCCTAAAAAAGGAATATAAAATGCGAGCCTTAACAACCCTAGGCCTCCGGGTGGCGGGTCAACCTCTAGTATACCATCATGTTAAGGGTGATGTACATGCCATCAAGCAATACATACAATTCAGCAGATTTCACGTATAATCATGTAACAACAGGTTGCGAATAAGCATTTGAGATTAATGTGTTATGATTTGATATAGGAACATATGTGACACCCAAAATTGCGTTTAAGCGTAAAAGGGGTTCAAGTATACTCACCGTTGGTGCGTTTCGGGAGAGATGGGGGATCTGAGAAGAGTTGCGGAGAGTGCCTGATCAGCCTATAAGCGAACAGAAGTGCATCAGTCTTCCAATTGTGAAACGGTCGAAACGTGAAGGAGCAGTAGACAAGTTCGGGCAAACTTGTCTGGAAAGTACAAGTTTGGGCGAACTTGTATAGCTTGACTTACTGAGTGAACAAGTTCGGGCGAACTTGTTTGGTTTCCTAGGAAAACAGGCAAGTTGAGCGAACTTGTACCTTTTGTTGAAGGAAGATACAAGTTCGGGCGAACTTGTCTGATTTCCTTGGAAATCAGGGCAAGTTCGGCGAACTTGTGGTCTTTGTTGAAGGATGGTGCAAGTTCGGGCAAACTTGTCTAATTCTCTTGAGAATTGAAAAGAGTTCAGGCAAACTTGTGCCATTTTTTTAGTTTTGTCAAGTTCGGGCGAACTTGATCACCATTTTGGTGACAAGTTCGAGCGAACTTGATGTAATCCGAGCGAACTTGATCGTTTTGGCATCCAAATCGTGCGTTTTTACGTCGTTTGCTGAGGAAATCGAGTGTTCATCCCTCCAACCTTAAGCCACTCAGTAAAACTTAGGCTGGAGAGGTCTTTTGGAGCGAGTTTAGCCATTTTACAGAAACTCAGGCTAATCCGGGCGAACTTGAAGGATCGTACGGGTTAGTCCAGCTTGTGTAAAGTGACGATTTCATCCTTGTGCTTCCGGATCTGAGATCTTTCTTGACAATGCCTCGTTCCACTCCAAAGTGAACGAAACATACGTCATTTAGTCCGAAAATGGTGTAAAAATCAATGTTATAAAATGTTTAGATCTGAGTGAAAACAAAAGTTTTTGCATAAAAAGATGAAGATTTTCATAAACATAAGAGATTTGATGAAAACGAAGGCGAAGCCTTGTGCAAAATCGTTGTAAAACGTTGTTGAACATCATAGTAGTTGAAATCGGGTTGAATCTTGCTTAGAAAACAAAGGGTTTCGGATTTTGAGAGCTCCGGGCGAACTTATAGCAAGTTCATATGAGAGAATGGAGCTGAGAATTTATAGGTGAGGCTGAGAATGAGAGATCAGACAGCAAGTTCGGGCAAACTTGTATCAAGTTCGGGCAACTTGCGACAAGTTCGAGCGAACTTGTTGATTTCTCTTGGTTTCAATGCAAGTCCGGGCGGACTTGTGTCTTGTGAATGCTTTAAGTGGCTTAGGCAAGTTCGAGCGAACTTGTGATGCACAAGTTCGGCCGAACTTGACCTAATGGCCAAGTTTTGTTTGATTATTTCGCGTTACGAGTTCGTTTGGCGATTCGGTTTGTATTAGATAGTTATATTAAGTGTTATAAGTGATGTAATAGCGCGATTTAACGATTCGTGTGTGCGAGAGCGATGCGATAGCGAGTGTAATCATAATCATAATCATAAACACACATAACACATATAAAACATAATTCCACAAAATTAACTGCGATGCGATGAGATAGGCGATGCGATGGCACAAGTGTTTATTAAACAATAACCCACTCGGCTCGTATAATAGCATAATTGCTTGTAATTTCGATTAGATTAGCGATGCGTTTAATAAGCGTTTGGATGCGATACAATTGAAGTAAAACGTATTTAATTAACACAACCTTTTCATAACCGAATCTCGGAGTACAATTTGATAGCTACACGGAAACAAAAAGGAAATGATTAACAACGAAATTTTAGAGTTGTTACACTGACCCGATGCTTTTTCCCCTCTCCATCTCACTCGTTGTAACACCCCAAAAACGTCGCAGCGGTAATACAAATGTAATGGTGACGGAAGTTGGTGCCCATAACTATCTTAGTGGACGATGCATCATTGATTTTTGACATTTAACTTAATTAAAACAAAATTTTAAAGTTTAACGTTTAAACACAACCATAACATAATTAAGTTGTCGTGATTCTTATGGATCTTAATACAAACATGGTCCCATAGAGATTTTAAAAGTTGTCCAAAAGATTATTATTTAAAACATGCATCACAACCACAAGATACGCCAAAGATTCCCGAAGCCAAACTCATGTACCTGAAGAACACATTAAAATCAAGTGTTAACACAAAGGAGGGTGAGTTCACAAATAATCCAAATTAAAATTTATCTGTTCCAAGGAATACTTTCATATTATATGTTTATAAATAAAACATCCATATAATTTTAGGAAAGCCCATTTAATTTCCTTATCAAAATGCCAAGGGTCAGTCATCGTAAACATTCCTCCTTTTTGAAGACCTTAAATTTTTAGCATCAAATGTTCAGATTCGTAAGTTTGCAAGGCGTTATGGGCTATATATTAACAATGAAGGTATAATCAAAGCTAGATAATACAGAATATAAATTCGTCGCTTGACTTGACCCGGAGCTACCGGTCATGACGGGGTGGTCAACCCGATAGATCTACCAACAATTACATGCATATTATATTAATGATTAAATGACGAAACTTGATCAAGAGCCCGCAATGGGTCTCTTATTAATGCATGCCTTACGTATAACACATATATCTTACTAAAATGATAAATTTAATACTATGTGTTGCATGAATTTCCTGCGTCCCCACCAAAACGTAAGCCAATATCGATACTTACTCTCTTGAGATCGAGCAAACTTGTCCCAACTTTAGATTTAAGCATTTTTAAATTTACACGGTCGTTTTATTCCCAAAACACCGTAATAATCCCCATTTCATCCCCAAAACACATATATCATTAATCAAATCCCATTCTCCTTGAAACATATACTTATATCAAAATTGTTTCTCCCCAAAAGATATTTATATCAAAACCATGTATTTTCCAAGAAAATATATTCATAGTTTAATCAAAGGTATATTTTATACAAAAGCGTATAATTATCCTTTCTAAGGCGTGTTCTTCCCCCAAACCAGTTATAAAACAGTAAAAAGAAGGGTCTAGTGACACTCACTTTTGGGTGCGTAATTAAATTAGCACAATTCCCACAAATTGATTCTACACGTCCTTCAAGATTTTTGATGGGTTTTTTATAAAATGTGATGATATGGAGCTTACACCTTCTTGAAAACACCTTTAAAACCCTCTTGAATCTTCAAACTAACTTGAAAAAAGCTTTATGAACTTGAATCTTTCAATAACAAGTTTGAAATTTGAAAATGGTGAAGTGTAGAGGGGTGTTCGGCCGAGATAAAGAGAGAGAGGATGAAGGTGATTTTGTTTGGTGTTGTTAATATAAATTGGAGTGTTTAAAGATCTCAAATGATTGTTTACAATATCTAGGCCAACACTTGGAAGAATGGAAGAAACAAGGAAAAGGTGGGCACCTTTTGTGTCGCCACCTACCCATCTCTCTCTGATACATACATGTTTACATACATATATAGGCTTTAAACATGTATTTAACTGGTTACCGGGTATTTTATCTAGCGTTTTAATCACGTTTTATGGCGTTTGAAATTATTTTGCCACTCTATACAAATAAACTCACCAAAATATTGCTGAAAAATATTTTATTTACCTAGACTAGCTGCGTTGTCTGTATTTGACAATACGCGCTTAAATTCGCAAAAATAGGGATTTTAAGTGTTTTAATTTATTTTTCCTCACGAACATGATTAAAAATATTATTTTAATCATAAGGAACTATTTTTAGGATTTTAACATGAATCTGGCGGTCACCGACGTTCATTTCGCATTTTAACAGTTACGCGATAAGCGTTTATCTTAAAATTGCCAACATAATTTCTAATAAATTTTAAATTTATTATCACATTATATAACATGATATTTCAATAAAATTTGCTTTTTATTTATTCATAACACATGTCACGTTAGTAAAGGCTAAAAATAACCGGGTGTCACACTCGTGACTTGCTGTTAAGCACTCACTGTGAGTATACTTGACCCATTTTCACTTTAACGCACTTTTGGTTGTTACATACATTCTCTACCAAACGATCACTACACACAACGCTAAAATGCTTTAAAACGCAAAAACGCTCTCGCATGACTATATGTGAAACACTGAACTGCTATGTGTTAATTGTATCCCTTGAATTTGCCTTCCACCCTTAACATGATAGCAGCTATAGGTTGACCCGCTACCCGTTAGTTTGGGGTTGTTAAGGATCGCTCTCGCTTTACTTTACTCGTCTCACTCGCGGTTGTATTGGTTAGCTTATTTCGATGTAGATAGCATATATGTTCACATGACTACGTTAGTGCATGCTGGTTTTCGCCAAACGCTTGACTATTATTACTATACTAAACCTGTGTAATCACCTTTAAATTTTGTATTGACTTTTATTTAATGTATGTGACAAGTTGATGACTCTATTTGCTTGAAATGGATCTAGGGCTAGATACTCGCCTAAATAAATTTTGTTTTGTTTATATTGTTTGAGACTACGCATTCCATTTCGGATAAGTTGTACGAATATTGTTTGTATGAGAAATTGAACTTAATTAATATTTGTCGCAAAATAGCCGTTATGGATTCTCTCGAGCAATCTCGTCGCATAGTTTTACATCCCGATGATTCCGCCATCGGTTGGGGTGTGACAGATTGGTATCGGGTCCATAACTATAGGAAATTAGGTAGAACTGCATGATTCAGCCTAGTCTATAGTCCAAGGAACCCGACTCGTACGAATTGGGAATGGTTTCTCGATTACAAATGATCAAATTTTTCCTGTTCTGCTTCTGGTCTAGCCCAGTTAACTAAACTACATATGCTTTTCCTAAAGCTACCACAATACACCTTGAAGGTACTCGTATAACACAACGAGTGATTTTGTCGAGATTAGGTGTGAAAAACAGAACTCTCGATGAGATCACTCATCCCGCGTATTACTCTCTGCACGAGATACTTTCATTGAGTTAGGAGTGATATCTATATCTCGACGGAAATCTCCATTTCTATCCAGTGGAACTCCCGCCTCGTTCGGTGAGAACAACCATAGTTATGGTACGAAGTTGTTAAGTTAAGGGTGAAACCCACACTTTAATAACTAATTCCACTCTTCGATTTTCAACCTCACCAAAGTCTCGATTATTCCATTAACTCGGAAGCCCGAAGTAACTGGAAGGATAAATGCTAAGACATTAGTCTATTAGGCCAAAGCGCGTGTCCAAACTTAAGAGGATAGTCGAATCACTTTGGGTATTCCATGTCTCAAAACCCAGGACGCTCTATTTATTTTAAGCCTGCAATCGCCGATTTTACGCATCATCGAATAATTTTGTTTATGAATTTAAAAATTTGAGTTTTATACTTTTACGCTTTAATGACTTTTTGTTTTAACACTTTACGCTCTATGAACGTATGCACAACTCGCACAGCTCTCGCAATCTAAAACGATAATCAATCGCGAACAAACTAATCACACAACTCTCTTAAGCGAATGTCCTCATACACAGTGTTACTCGCTTATATTATGCTTATACTACGCTTATCTCGTACGCACTACGCATGATTTAATGAAAGTGAATACGTGCACAATATGTGTTTATGTGAATTATGTGAATACGTGCAAAATATGTGATTAAGTGCCTATGTGATTATGTGTTTATGTGATTACGTGATTTTGTGCCTTATGTGAATATATAATAATAATAAAATATATTGTATAAAACGCAAAACTTTTAAACAAAAAAAACCGTTACAATCAATCTCATCCAATCTCCTTGTGTAGATGGCTTCCATGGGATCTCACACTCGCAAGACCGTTCAGCGAAACAACGCCGACAAACGAAATGCCTCTCGTCGGTGGCCAAGGTGATTCCTCAGATTGTCAGTGTGATTCAAGCTGTCAGCAGCAACTCATCCGTTGATTCCAAGAACATGCGCCGAAAGCTTCGTTCAGCTTCAAACAATTCAAAGCCAGCAGTCCTCTGATTTTCACAGGCGAAGATGGTCCTAACAAAATGTTTCAGTTGTTCGATTCAGTCGAAGTCACTTTCCGCCAAGTGGATGTCCAGAGAACCTTCGCACGGTTAACACAACCGGTGTATTTTAGTCAAGGGCACTTGACTGGTGGACCACAGAGCGTAACAGACGCAGAAACGACAGCAGCCTACGGACTCTCATGGGAGGAATTGAGAGATCTTATGATTAAGGAATTTTGTCCTCCTCATGAAGTTCAGAAGCTGTAGAACGAGTTCTGGAACATCAAACAGGTTGGAAGTGATAACACAGGTCTTACCGCTCGATTCAAGCAGCTCAGCATCATCTGCCCAAGTCAAGTAGACACGACAGAGAAAGCTATAAACAAGTACATCTGCGCTCTCCTATACTGTATCGCTGATTTTGTTCATGCGTCAAAGCCGACTACTATCGAAGAAGCTTATCAACTCGCTGCAGAAATCAGTGATAAGCGAGTCTTAGCTGGAACTTTCAAAGTACCAACCAAGAACCTCAGTCAAGCTACTGTTGAGCCAAGCGCCGATACTACTCCGTCTCAAGCCGCCAAGATAAATCGTCAGAGTCGCAAGTGAAGAAACGCCAGCAAGAATTGCGCAGTAGTTGCACAGCCGAACAACCAGTCTCACCAGCTAACTACTCCCAACGCACCACCTGCTAAGCGTGTGTATACTGGTCCTCATCCTCTATGCCCTAAGTGCACCTTTCATCATGCAGATGGAAGTAACTGCCGTTTCTGTGTCAACTGCAACCTCTATGGTTCACTACACAGTCAGTTTGCCGCTCAGGCCCTCGTCAGTAAGCTCCTCAACCCATCGCAAGCACTGCTAGCTCCACCCCACGCCCCCCTAGGTCAACCCGACACAACAAGCACTAATCGCTTATGTGCGTGCTTGCTACACTTGTGGCGATCCTAGCCACTTCAGCAATATTTTCCGCACCGCATAGTGAAACAAGAGCCGTCAGTAGCAGCAGCCGCCATAGCCACCACCATAACAGCAGCAGTAACCGCAAGCTATACGTGGAAGAGCTTTCAACATCAACCACCAATAGGCTCAAAATGACATCAATGTTGTCAATGGTACTTCCTCGTAATGGCAATTTATGCTTCATGCTTATTTGATACTGGAGCCGATAACTGTTTTGTATCATTTGAATTGAAAAGCTTTTAAAATGTGAACGCGCTAACCTCCCAAAGACCTTCGATGTCGAAGTCGCCACCGGAAAAACCGTTACGTCAACTCCGTTCTATGTGATTGTACTCTCGATCTTAACAATCACTTCTTCTCGATCATCTCATACCTATGCAATTAGGTAGTTTGATGTCATAGGCATAGATTTAATTCGCCAAAATCATGCCGAAGTTGTTTGTTACGATAAGATGATTTTCTTCCCACTTCCAAACGGTGATCAGCTACAAGTCTACGGCAAAGTACCCTCGAAAGAATTGAAGCTTATGTCGTGTATTCAAACGAACAAGTACTTACGCAAGGAGAACATCTATTTCCTAGCCCATATTGTGAAGCCAGAGAATGAGGAGAAAACCTTAAAAGACGTACCCATTGTTTGTGATTTTCCTAAAGTCTTTCCTCGATGATTTACCTGGTTTACCCCTGCTCGTGATATCGAGTTTCATATCGATCTAGTCCCAGGCGCTATACCTGTCGTGAAAGCTCCCTATCGCCTTGCACCATGCGAAATGCGCGAGCTATCTAGCCAACTTCAAGAGTTACTTGATAAAGGCTTTATACGCCCGAGCACGTCACCATGGGGCGCACTCGTTCTTATTGTGAAAAAGAAGGATGGATCGTTCCGAATGTGCATCGATTATAGGGAACTTAACAAGCTTACCATAAAGAAGCGCTACCCTCTTCCTCGAATCAATGATTTATTTGACCAACTTCAAGGTGCAACTTGTTTTGAAGATTGATTTACGTTCCGAATATCACAGCTACGTGTACATGAGCAAGACGTTCTGAAAACCGCCTTTCATACTCGTTATGGCCATTATGAATTCATGGTCATGTCTTTTGTTCTCACTAACGCACCCGCAGTCTTCAGGGACTTGATGAACCGTGTGTGCAAAGCCTTCTTGGATCGTTTTATCATTGTGTTTATCGATGATATTCTTATCTACTCGAAGTCGAAAGCCGAACACGCGCGACATCTCCGTTTAGTTCTCGAGCTTCTCCAAGGAAATCGCCTCCACGCCAAGTTCTCCAAGTGTGAATTTTGGCTTAAGAAAGTTTAATTCCTCGGTCACATCGTCAACGACCAAGGAATTTATGTCGACCCCGCGAAGATAGAAGTTGTAAAGAGTTGGAATACTCCAAAGGCTCCGTCTGAAATCCGTTTTTTCCTTGGATTGACGGGTTATTACCGTCGATTCATCGCCGACTTTTCAAAGATCGGGGTACCTCTCACTTCATTAACACACAAGGATAAACCTTTTGTTGGGGTTCCAAACAGGAAGAAGCCTTTCAAACTCTCAAGCATATGCTTTGGACGCTCCCATTCTCGCACTTCCAGACGGAAACGACGATTTCGTTGTTTATTATGATGCTGCTAACCTAGGCCTTGGTTGCATTCGTATGCAACGTGACAAGGTTATCACGTGTTCATCTTGACAACTCAAAATCCACAAGAAGAAATACACTACCCACGATCTCGAACTCGGTGCAGTTGTTTTTCCGTTAAAGATATCGCGACACTACCTTTATGGTACAAAGTGTACGGTCTTCACCGAACATAAGAGCTTACCAACATATCTTTAACCAGAAGGAACTGAACATGCGTCAACGCAGATGGGTTGAACTTCTCAACGATTATGATAGTGAGATATGCTACCATCCCGGCAAAGCAAACGTTGTAGCCGATGCACTCAGTCAACGAAGCTATGTGTATAGCATTCGTGATGTTCAAGCCCATAACGAACTCGAAACCCTGATTCGCGAAGCTCAGCACACATGTTTCATTGAGAATACCTTGTATGAGGAAAAGAAATGTGGTGCCGAAAGCCAATTAGTGAGTAAGTCTAATGGTATTATTACTATCTCGATAATATTTGGATTCTCATCCGCAATAACCTCCGAGAGTTCTTAATGACCGAAGCTCATAAATCTCGATATTCCATTCACCCCGGTGCCGACAAGATATACCAAGACCTCCGTTCTAGGTATTGGTGGCCGGGCATGAAAAAGGATATCGCTCTATATGTTTCGAAATGCTTAACTCGTGTGAAAGTCAAAGCCGAACAATGATGTGATGTCGAAGTGTCACGCAAATTTTATCCAATTACTACTAATTAGCTAGCGGTAAGTGGGTATCGAACACGAGGAGTTTGTGGAAAATGTGTTTATTTTATAGCTTTATCAATTAACTAATTAAATTAAACTAAGTTGTAGAAAAGTAATTTCCAATGATTTTGATTGTTGATTTTAAAACTAAGATTAACTAAGTGATTTGCGAGAGAAAGGTTTGGTTTGTAAACAATTTAGAGACAAATGACCATCCTAGGTTTCCAGTTTTCATTGACATTCATGTTTAGTTTCAACTAGAAAGAACCACATAGACATGGTTCATGTCTTATTACTTGTTTTGGTGAACGGGAACTAAGTACTCGGATTACACTAATGCGAGGATTTACCCGATGACCAATCAATCAATATCCAACCCCAATCCTACCCATGATATCTCGATTGCCAACGGCACCAAGAACGTATGATTTCAGATTATGATTAACATATACAGATTAACACTTTACAAACAAGCAATCAACACACCATAATAAATAAACAACGCAGATTTATTATTCTAGAAATTCGAAACGGAACACAAATGTCATGAGAAAACCTTAAACCTAGGATGATCACCGATGAGTTTAGCCGCTCATGACTCGGTGAATCATCATGACATTCAAACAAGTATTCATAGAAATCAAAATACAAACCGAAATGTTTAGAATTGTTCACAAGCCAAGAAGAACACCCAAATTCGTCCCAAAAACTACTGCAAAACGTCTGGTAATGATTGGATGTGAAAAGACACTTAAAAACGGACTTTAATGGAGCAGTTACACTTTTCACGCTGGGCGCCACCGTAAGCTACGGTACCACCTTAGGCTACGGTGGTCACCTAAAACCTTACGGTGATCAGAATCTGGATTACGGCAGGAATTTACTCCCAGCAGCCACCATAAGCTACGGCGGCGCCGTAAGCTATAGTGGTTGCTGAAATTTGCTCCTTTGTTTGCTCGATGCACTTTTTCGACTCCCGTTCGACTCTACCACGTACGAACATCCATCCCATCATCATAAATCATCATTTTTATCCCCGTAAAACCTGTAGAGTCAAACATCCCATAGTTATCTAATTCACATAATAAACTCGGTTAAATGCGCCAAAGTATATGATATTACACGCTTAAGAGTCGTCCATAAGACTGCCCGTCACATCCCCACACTTAACCGTTGCTTGTCCCAAGCAACACATCAAACCCATTCCAAATTCATGATCAATTTTAAACCGAACAATTAGGTTCATCTTTTTACTAACTTACACCATGCCACTTACACACCCCTCACAATCAACTCTCCTCTCGGCGACAACCAAGAAACTAGCGACATTTATGCTAGCACCCTCAATGCAAATGTGTTAATGTGCGACAATATGCTTGTGTGGGATCAAATCTCCGCCTAAAACATGCATAGCTTGCTTGTAAATGAAAAGGACTTAACGGTTGTAACTGGGCTAGGCGAAAGGTAAGAATGAGGGAATATATGTGAGTAGCTTGCTAATTCGATTCGGTGATACTATTACAATAAAGATAAAAACAGAACAAACATTAACTATATAACAACTACCTTCCATCTTTCTTTTCTTTTCTATTTCTTCCACTAACTAACATCATTATTCCTTCTTTTTGGACTTTTCAGATTTTTTTTAACAAACAACGATTTCAATAAGGTACTACTAAATAACACTACTACACCGAATCAAATCAATGGGTAAATATAAGGGGTTAGGCATGGGTCACAAACGAATGGCCAAAAGCTCAAACATGGTTACTATGGACCAAACCCCACCCCTCACATCATCAAACTCATATATATAACTTATGAGGCCCAACCCCCCAAATTCCACACTCTCACACATCTAGACGAGGTCACTTAAATGGCTCTATCATCTCTACAAGCAAGAACAAGTTCAATTTATACAATAAACACAGTGTCACTCAAACAAACGAAAATTTCGATTCAATACATGTGTATAGCATAAATACTCACCAAGAAAGAAGGTATCATAGGTTACCGATGCGTAAGATGGATAGATGAAAAGTTTTCAAATTTTGACACTCTTATGCTTGGTTGAAAATTTTCAAAAATTTTCCCCCCATCCCCACACTTGGGATACATTGTCCCAATGTATGGTTTTGGAGGATCTCCTCACTTAAAGCAACCACATCACCATTTGCTTCTATTCTCAAATCCCAACATTTCTTTTTGTATATATAATATATATATATATATATATATATATATATATATATATATATATATATTAACATTGCAATAACTCCACCAACTATCATGACCCATCCATAAAAACTCAACACCACCTTTCCACCCAACCAAAAACATAAATATAACATAAATATATACACAAAGATACAACAAAGAAAGAACACCACCTTATCAATAATAGCGAGGTTGGGGCGGTCCGAAGATTGATGTCATCATATCCGAAAACTCACCGAACCCAAAAGCTCCACTACCGCTCCCACCTTAATCATCACCTTATGCGGGCTGCTGGCTCCCCATACCCGTATGTGGATCCACCCATTGTGAATGATGCAATGGTGGGGTGGGATATGACATACTTCCATCATATGGCGGAAAAGCAGAATAGTAAACAATCGGTGGATCAGAGACAACTGGCTGACCCGCATGCCAAGCGTCATGCATTCGTCAATTCCGATCATCCATATAACGATTGTTTATCTCCTCCTCATGAGCAAAATATGAGCTCTATTCCACTGCTCCTGTCGGTCACAATTCCTCTTTAACGATTGCTCTATACTCGCTCCCATGAAGGTTTGATGATCAAACGACACTTGATCAGCATCAGAAAAACTCGAAAAAACAGGCGGCCTCATTCTCTCCACAACCTGCTCCATCGATCCACCATATGCCTAATCTGAACCGTATGATAATTGTGCATAATCAAATGCACTCCCAACATAACCTGATTGAGTACCACCTCTACTACCAGTAGGTCCTTCCCTATCAATATCCATGTGTTCCACATTGGGATCATCCATATAATCCTCATCACCACTAGGTTCCTCCTCCTCACTTTCGAGGTCATCAGCTTCCCCCGGTTGTAATGGCCCCACATCCGCTTTTAACACTCTCCATCTTTTACCTTCATTCTTCAACTTATGATACCTTTCTGACTCAGAATACGAGCACCCAGGCCCCAATTGTTTAAGCTCAAAGGGTTTGAATTTCTTATACGACCCTTTGTCATCCGTCGTGATTGCCCTGTACATCTTGAGCAATGCGGTAATTAGCCGGCAATGTGGGATAATCTTTCGTTGATCGCTATTTCGACTTATCCACACGTTGTTTAATACCAAAAACCGAAAAGGAATCAAAGGAGCTCCTCTCAACAACGAATACCAGATTGGCACTTCCGGATATCTCACCTCAACCTTATCACCCCTCCGCGGAATTACATTTTGCGTGCAAATCACCATTAATAACCTTGCTTCTATTGTTAGATTCTTCCGATACAGTTTCCCATGTGTAGTACCCGGTAGAAATAGATAATCCAACATATTTTGCCATCGCGGGTGCTTCTCAGGTGAGATATACAAATCTTTCAATGAAGGTGTCATGTATTGGGTTGTCGGTTTACTGTCAAACTTTGCCACATCCTCAAAGAATCAAAGGACATCTCAACATCAACCCCGTTCACTGTCCCAATTAATTTCATTTTTGTTACCCCTTTGAACGGAGGGCATCGTAAAGTGGCCATCCACTCTTGAATTTCTTCAACATACAGATTGTTCCCTGCCTTATCATAACACTTCAACGCCGCTTCCCAACCAAGTGCTCTAAATTTATCCGTGACCCGAAATGGCCCAAAATCCACCTCACGGACCTCCTTTTCGCAAATAAAAGCTTCCTTGCGTTGAGCCAAGGCGTTCATATGATCATGAAACAACACGGCTTGCCACTCAGACGGCTGATCATGCAATGGACCAGATGTCCATTGCGGCTTTGGCCCTCTCGGTTGCTCCTCTTCTTCACTTTCTTCAGGATCTGTTGCAAAACTAGCCTTCTTTTCCTTCCCTGCTGCTCAGCCGGGCCACCTGAGGATCCCACTGGTTCTTTACCTTTATGTCCCATAATCCTGCACATCATAATCAAAACACACAAACTTTTTATCAAATTCTTATCATTCTTCTTCCCCACACTTGCTTACTACCATAATTGTAGATACAAAACACAAGCTTTTAAATATTTACAAAATTTGGGCATGATGCCTCTACATGCTAAGAATTTCCCAAAACATAGAACAAAACTCTTGACATCACTCCCATCTACAACCATAGCATCAACCAACCCACAAGTTCATATTATCTAATCTCTATAAGCAAGTGTGTAAACAAAGATAACTATTAAAACTTACAATTCTGCAATGTACCTCAAACAATGAACATAAATTGCATACCTTTGCTTTGTAGATGATGAGAATAACAAGAACTTCAAGCTAAACACCAACCCACAAAACCCCCCCAAACTTCCGGACCAAAGATGTACGAAATTTACCACCAAAACACAGGAATCTTGAAAAACTAAGCACAAATATGAACTCCTTGCGAAATTTTACCCAAGACTGACCCAAAAATCACTTGAATCGATGAAGTTTTTAAGAAAATGTGTAGAGAAGTGGTTATGGAAGCTAGGTTTTGGTTAGGTGAAGAATAAAGAAGAAGGGGATAATAATTGGGTAAAAATGATGGAAACCCGTGTTTGGTTGTGATAAAAATAAGGTTTTTCGTTTTTTTATTAAACCCGGTCTCACATCGCCAGATGCCGCCGTAGCTTACGCGCCACCGTAAGCTACGGTGGCAATAAACTCAAAAATTTCACCGTATTCCAGGATCTGGCCACCGTAGGGTTTTTATGGCTTTTGGTTTCAATTTTTTTTATTTTGTAATTTTTATGATTTTTATATTTTCCAAAAAAAACATGAAAATTACCCTACCCCCCATGAAAATCCCGTGTTGTCCTCAACACTATGTTAGAGAAAGTCGGAAGAATATCCCCACACTTGTTTCGAACACCGGTTCAACATAAGAACGGTAAAGTAACTTAAACTAAACTAAATTAAACTACATATTTACACTACCAAACCTGGGCCTCTTGATTATTCCTCATATACCGGGTGTAGAATGTAGCCCACCTTATCAACCTCTAAATTCTTGACGTCATTCCTTTCCAAGTACGGGTTTAGCCGATGCCCATTTACCGTTTGCTGTTTGTTAGTGCCCACATCTAAGATATCTACATCGCCATACCGACCCACTCGCGTGATCTCATATGGACCCATCATTTACTCTTCAATTTGGCCGCAAACATCTTCAACCACGAGTTGTACAACCACACCTTTGACCCACTCAAAAACCTTTTTCCTAATTTTTGCATCATGAACTTTCTTCAATTTGTCTTTGTATGCGGATGCACATTCATATGCTTCATCTCGAATTTCCTCTATCTCACTCAATTGCAATTTTCGAATTCTCCCCGCTTCATCATAATCTGCATTTACTGTTTTGATTGCCCAATGTGCTCGATGAGCCAACTCCATCGGCAAGTGACATCCTTTACCATAAACCATCCGGTAAGGAGTTGTGCCAATCGGAGTTTTGTAAGCCGTCCGATACGCCCATAACGCATCATCTAACTTACTCGACCAATCCTTCCGATCCGTTCGTACCGTCTTCATGAGAATTTCCTTGATTTGACGGTTGGACACTTCAACTTGTCCACTTGTTTGCGGATGGTACGACGTAGCAATTCGGTGATTCACACTATACCTCTTCAATAATTTTGCAAAATTAAAGTTCTTAAAATGTGAACCCCCATCACTAATTATCACTCTTGGAATCCCGAAGCGAGCAAAAATGTTAGATAGCACAAACTTACAAACAACCGAATGGTCATTTGTTCTTGTAGGAATAGCTTCAATCCACTTTGATACGTAATCTACCGTCACCAAAATGTACAAGAAACCATTCGAACTCGGAAAAGGGCCCATAAAATCAATACCCCAAACGTCAAATACCTCAACCACCAAAATAGGTTGTAGAGGCATTTCATCCCGCTTCGAGATACTTCCCATTTGTTGACATCTTGTACATTGACGAGCATATTCGCATGCATCCTTGAAGATTGTAGGCCAATAGAACCCACACTTGAGTACCCGATAACCCGTCTTTTGACCACTAAAATGACCCCCACAAGCAGATGAATGAGCATGGGTCAAAATCTCTAGCACTTCCGTCTCGGGTACACATCTTCGAATAACTTGGTCAGGCCCAATCTTGAAGAGATCCGGTTCATCCCATATATACTGTTTAACTTGAACCAAAAATTGTTGTCTTCGTTTCTTGGTCCAATGATCCGGAATAGCACCCATGGCCAAATAGTTTACGTAATGGGCATACCACGGTGCAACAAAAGTAGAAACGGCCAAGAGTTGCTCATCGGGAAACCGTTCATTGTTCTCGCTCATATCATCGACACCTTCTAATGGAATCCGAGACAAGTGATCTGCTACAACATTTTCACGTCCTTTTTTATCCCGGATTTCCAAATCAAACTCTTGTAGTAACAATACCCATCAGATAAATCGGGGCTTCGCGTCTTTTTCTCCATCAAGTATTGAACCGCGCTATGGTCCGAATACACAACTACTTTGCTCCCCCAAATATATGAGTGAAACTTGTCCACGGCATACATCACCGCTAATAATTCTTTTTCAGTTGTGGTGTAATTCAGTTGCGCCTCGGACAAAGTCTTGCTAGCATGATAAATTACCATCGGCTTCTTATCGACCCGTTGACCCAAAACTGCTCCAATAGTTGTGTCACTTGCATCACACATTATCTCGAACGGCTTTGACCAATCCGGCGGTTGCAAAATAGGAGCCTTCACCAACTTTTCCTTCAAAACATTGAAAGCTTGAAAACATTCATTAGTAAACTCAAAAGGGACATCTTTCAATAACAAATTACATAAAGGTTTAGTAACACTAAAACCTTTAATAAATCGTCTATAAAATCCCGCATGTCCCAAAAACGATCTTACCCCTTTTACATTTTTCGGTGGAGGCAAAGATGATATTACCCGAATTTTTGCCTTATCCACCTCCACCCTTTTTACGAAATCACATGACCCAACACAATCCCCTCTTGTACCATGAAATGACTTTTTTCCCAACTTAGCACTAAGTTTTTCTCGACACATCTTTTTAAAACTTTTTGCAACTCACCGAGACAAGATTCAAAACTAGTGCCAAAAATGGAAAAATCATCCATAAACACCTCAAGGGACTCCCCAACCAGGTCCGAGAAAATACTCATCATACATCGTTGAAAAGTTGTCGGAGCGCTACACAAGCCAAAGGGCATTCGCCTAATGGAAAAAGTGCCATAAGGACAAGTAAAAGTGGTTTTGTGTTAGTCATCGGGATGAATGGCGATTTGGTTATAACCCGAGTACCCATCTAAAAAACAATAAAATTTTTGATCCGATAATTTTTCAATGATTTGGTCGATAAAAGGTAATGGAAAATGGTCTTTGAAAGTAGCGGTTTTTAACTTCCGATAATCAATACAAACTCGCCACCCGGTGATCGGTCGGGTGGCTATTTGTTCACCACTCTCATCTTTGATAATTTGGATGCCCGCTTTTTTAGGAACCACTTGGGTAGGACTTACCCAATCACTATCCGAAATCGGATAGATTATTCCGGCATCCAACCATTTAATTACCTCTTGCTTTACCACTTCCCGCAAGTTCGAATTCAATCGCCTTTGAGCTTTCCTTGTTGGTTTTGCATCTTCGGTTGTTATGATCTTATGCATCACAATGATGGACTAATTCCTTTCAAATCGCAATCGTCCACCCAATAGCCGTCGTATTCTCTTTCAACACCTTCAATAATGCTTGTTCTTGAATTTTCTCCAAATTAGAGACAATGATAACCGGCAAAGTGTCGTCATCCCCTAAAAATGCGTACTTCAAGTGACTTGGCAAGTCCTTCAACTCCAACTTCGGTGGCTCTTCTAACGATGGCTTCATCCCCGAGCTAATTTCCACCGGTAGACTCACAAACTGATGGGTCCATGGCGGACGACCCTCTTTGATCGCTAGAGCATCCAACTTTTGCTCCTCTATCCTCATTGCACAAGCATGTACCTGTTTAGAAAAATCACAAACACAAGTTTCCATGCTATCCTCCTCATACTCGTCAGGTTCACATCCGTCTACCAAATATGTCATAAAACACTCATCAACACCAATAGAGTTAGAAGTGTTAGTGAAAACATTCAATCGCATTTTTCTATTTCCAAAGGTCATGTCAACAGTACCAAACCGACAATCAATCACAGCATGAGCGGTACTCAAAAATGGATGACCCAAAATAACATTTTGTGGTTGTTTTGGGTCCGGATGAGTAGTCTAACACAAGAAAATCTACCGAATAATAGAACTCATCAACCTTAACAATTACATCTTGCACCATTCCCCGAGGAAGTTTATGAGATAAATCGGCCAAAACAATTGTTGTCTCAACCCTTGCCAATGGACCAAAATCATATTGGTCATATAAACCTCTCGGTAAAATACTCACTCCGGCTCCAAGATCTATCAAAGCCCTTGACATTTTAAAATTTCCAACTTGAATATTTATTAATGGCGTCCCCGGATCTTGGAGCTTAGGAGAAAGCTCCCCATTAAGAACCGCACTAACATGACCCGTCAAGTCAACCCGCTTAGGCATTTTCTTCTTTTGTTGCCTTTTTTGAGTGCATTATTCTTTCAAAAATTTGCATAAGCGGGTAGTTGTTTTATTGCATCAAGTAAAGGAAGATTCACTTTTACTTGTTTAAAAACATCCAACATTTCCTCTTTTTGAGGACCCTAGTTGAAATAAAAAGTTTCTTACCCGGGTCAAGTAAAGCCGAAGGAAATGGAACTTGACTAGGTCCCCCTTCCTCATTTTTATCTCGTAGAATTTCACTCGACCCTGGTTTTCCACTTAATTTTTCAACATTAGGATCCTTCAACACAATTGAGGGTGACCTCGCATCCTCATCACTTTCATTACCCGTAATATCCTCAACCACCCCATCAACCAAACCCGGTGACAAATTTGCTTTAAATTCTTTACCACTTCTCAAGACACTAACATGGTTAATAGTAATATTACGCAAATTATTATGAGAAGGATTTACCTTGGTGTCACTAGGAAGTTGCCCTTTACCTTTTTTCAATTCCGCTACCTCGGACGCAAGTTGACCCATTTGATTGGTCAACACTTGGATGCTTTTATCACGAACCTCATCTTTTTGCATCCGAACCTCATCAAGTTGGTTCCTTTTTTGCATGTCTTGTTGCATCGTCCTAAGCATATCCATCATTTCATTTCCACTTGATGAAGACTGACCCAAAGAACCACTTTGACCACCTCCCGGTTGTTGATATTGACCTTGGTAACCTTGATTGTTTCCGCTTCTAAAATTACCTTGATTGTATTGTTGACGCGGAACAAAATTTCCTTGCTTTCCTTGGAAATTTGGGTTAGCTTGATTTGTCGGGTTCCCATAACGAAGGTTTGGATCGTTCCTCAACCCAGGGTGGTATGTGTTCGAATTCATGCCAAAATTTCTACCACCCCCTTGAATAGCATTCACCTCCTCCACTTGACCTTCCACACATGCCGCCACACAAACATCCGTCGCATGCCCTATTTCACTGCAATTAGTACACACATTATAAACTTGATTAGTTGTATGTACCTCTACATCCTCCACGGTGTTTACTTGTGGTCTCGTAACCACATACTTCTTATTTCTTGATGCTTGTGCTTGTCGTTTAGAATTGAACAACATTTGTTCCAAGAAGGCCCAATCGTCTTGCTCGTAATTTGTGCCAAATGTACCATTAGAAACCGACACTAAATTATGCGCATCACCATCACTTTAACCCCTCACGAAAGGCATGTGAAAGCTCCCAAAGAGCAATCCCATGATGCGGACAACTTTTAAGCATCATGTTGAACCTATCGAACACTTCGTGAAACATCTCACCCACTTGTTGCCGAAATTCCAAAATACCTTTTCGAGCATCATTCGTCTATTGAGCGGTGAAAAATTCTTCTAAGAACCTTTGTTGCATTTCCGCCATGTGTAGATCGATGCAGAAGGTAACGTATAGAACCACCTCTTTGCCTTGTCTTCCAACGAAAATTGGAAAAGTACTAATTTAACTTCATCGGATGAAAATCCTTGACCTCTAGTGGTGTTGCAAATGGAATCATAAGCTTCTAAATGGAAATAAGGTTCTTCTGATGCTAAACCTTTGTATTTAGGCAAACTTTGGAGCGCATTGGTTCTCACCTCAAAAGTTCTTCCATCCGGATGATGAGGAATTACCACTAGCGAAGGATTGTTTGTGATAACCGGCCGAAAATGAGCTTCAATTCCCCTCACCACTTCTCTATGGTATCTTCGTGGAGTGCCTAATGGTACTCTTGGACGACCCATTTGGGACACAAATTGTTGTTGATATTGAGGTTGTTGCACCGCCGATTGTTGCACCGGTCTTTGAACTTGTGGGGGTTGTTGATATTGAGGACACCCTTGTTGCAAAGGCATAGGCCAGTGAAACTGTGGCCCATGCGGACGAATCTGTTGTACCCCCGTTGGTTGCCTAACCACTTCTTGAATTTGCTCAACTTGTTGCCCTTGGTACATCATACCTCCTTGAGGTCCCAAATTACCTCCTTCTCCCCATAATAATACCCCTCTTCATCGTAACCTCTAAACTCATCATCATACCCATCATAAAAACCTTCTCCTCCAACACCCGAACATTGTACGTATTGAGACGATGGTTGATAAAAACCCGTTTGATGTGAAGGTTGCAAAGTGGATGTAGTATGGACGATCGTTGAACTGGGTTGGAATTGATTTGGTGGTATTTGTTGGGTGGAAGATGATTGACCGACCGATGGGAAAAAGGATGAAAATGGTGGAACCATTGTGGTGGCAGTAAAAGTAAGGGCGGGGCCGGTTTGAGAAATTGCGGATGATGTGGTGTTAGTTGATTGTACTTCTAATGTGGAAGTAGGATTTGTAGTAAGATTTGGTGAAGGTATAGACGGTGATGTTTGACCCGTAGTGGGAGTTGGTAAATCCATGATGACTTTGTTTTCTCGAAGTAAAACTGTCATAAGGTTCGCTCAATTTCAGGATCAAATGCTAGCGGTGATGACTTGTGAGAGCCTCTAGTATGCATACACCTGTAAAAAGTACCTAAACACTAAACACAACCGCGTAAACCCGAAAATAACAAACAAAAGCTACTAAATTAACACACGTTGTGCACTACTCCCCGGCAACGGCGCCAAAATTTGACGTGATGTCGAAGTGTCACGCAAATTTAATCCAATTACTACTAATTAGCTAGCGGTAAGTGGGTATCGAACACGAGGAGTTTGTGGAAAATGTGTTTATTTTATAGCTTTATCAATTAACTAATTAAATTAAACTAAGTTGCAGAAAAGTAATTTCCAATGATTTTGATTGTTGATTTTAAAACTAAGATTAACCAAGTGATTTGCGAGAGAAAGCTTTGGTTTGTAAACAATTTAGAGACAAATGACCATCCTAGGTTTCCAGTTTTCATTGACATTCATGTTTAGTTTCAACTAGAAAGAACCACATAGACCTGGTTCATGTGTTATTACTTGTTGTGGTGAAAGGGAACTAAGTACTCGGATTACACTAATGCGAGGTTGTTACCCGATGACCAATCAATCAATATCCAACCCCAATCCTACCCATGATATCTCGATTGCCGACGGCACCAAGAACGTAAGATTTCAGATTATGATTAACATACAGATTAACACTTTACAAACAAGCAATCAACACACCATAATAAACAAACAACGCAAGTTTATTATTCTAGAAATTCGAAACGAAACACAAATGTCATGAGAAAACCTTCAACCTAGGATGATCACCGATGAGTATAGCCGCTCATGACTCGGTGAATCATCATAACATTCAAACAAGTATTCATAGAAATCAAAATACAAACCACAATGTTTAGAATTGTTCACAAGCCAAGAAGAACACCCAAATTCGTCCCAAAAACTGCTGCAAAATGTTTGGTAATGATTGGATGTGAAAACACACTTAAAAACGAAGTTAATGGAGTAGTTACACTTTTCACGCTGGGTGCCACCGTAAGCTACGGTGCCACCATAGCCTACGGTGGTCACCTAAAAACCCTACGGTGATCAGAATCTGGATTATGGCGGGAATTTACTCCCAGTAGCCACCGTAAGCTACGGCGGTGCCGTAAGGTACGGTGGTTGCTGAAATTTGCTCCTTTGTTTGCTCGATGCACTTTTTCGACTCCCGTTCAACTGTAGCACGTACGAACATCCATCCCATCATCATAAATCATCATTTTTATGCCCGTAAAACCTGCAGAGTCAAACATCCATAGTTATCTAGTTCACATAATAAACTCGGTTAATGCGCGAAAGTATATGATATTACACACTTAAGAGTCGCCCACAAGACTGCTCGTCACATCCCCACACTTAACCGTTGCTTGTCCCAAGCAACACATCAAACCCATAGCTTCAACATGAATTCTGTCAGCAACAGACTCCCCCTAAGCTGATGCATCCAATCACCAAATCTTTCAATCTCCAAGTCAGAAATCCAAGTATGTCTTCATATCTTCCGATCTGCATTGTAGAAAGGAGGTTCTACCAAGCAGCAACAAACTCTCAACTCATCACGACGTCTCAGCAACAAACAATACTTCAATCTGTATACTATAAAACAAACATCTCGAGAAACCATAAGAATTTTTCAACAAAGTTAAACAAATTATTATTAATCAAGAGATGGTAAAACTGTATAACAAATTAAGCAACTTCCAATTCAGCATAGCACTCAACCAATTTTTGTCCAACACACAATAACCTGCAAGGTTTAAAATTCCGAGCTTATCTGCTAACACCGTCTCCCCCTATGGGTAACAACTCTTCCATGAACAACCATTTTCCGTACACTAAAGAATTTAAAGAAAAGGAAAAATCTTTTTGGGTGTTGATATTTTCTGAAACAAATAACAAAAGCAATAAACACTCTATTTTTTGTAGAGAATCACCGTAAGAAATAAATCAACAATCAAACTATGTACAACATTTGATGATTACTAGTATGTTTGTCCACTTAAACAAACTGCATGAACATTTCAAGTTCCGTTACCGTGTGATATGTTAAGGTAATATTATACTGATATACTAGTGTGTCCCACTTCAGGACATACCCCCACGATCAAGGTATGCACAAAGATTCATCGTAGTAGGTGAGTATATCGAAATTCATCCTTTAATTGTACAACGTTAGATAATTGGTGATCAGATCAGTACTTCCGTGCAGCAAAGAGACCAATATCCAACGAGGGTTAGGACGAATACCACAGATTTTGGTACGAATTATGCATTTTGCACATGTGAATAACTCTCTAGGAGAGCTTCTTCATTTCTGGGTTTTTGGCATATTTAGCTCTTTTAAGATATCCTGGTTGTGCCTAGGTCAGCATATATCTGGATGCAGCAGAAGGAAAAGCTTGATATCCCGGATGAAATAACAGCATAAAGACCCAAAACTTCAGATTTTGGCAATCTCTCAAGCAAGATTTAAGGTCATTAAACCATACTCCACTGATATGTTACCCACTCATATTCAGTTTTTTAGGTTTATATCTCATTGGAATGTTGATTATTTCATGCTTTTGCCTACTGGTACATCATATGATGAAGCTGCTATCACACTATAAGCAATTAATTTCAGTTTCAGTGTGATAGTCTAACTTGCTGATGTACTATCATTTCTACTTTTTCACATAGTGAAAACTCATTTTTCATTTTTTGATGTTTTTGTATTTTTAAAGATTTTTAATTTTTTATGTTTTTAATTTTTCAAGAAAACATAAACTATTTACAAAATTCTTATGAAAAACTGCTTATTCAGGATTCCTCATCCCATTGAGTTCGACTAGATGTTCAAACCGAGCCCTGTCAAATGCTTTTGTATAAAGATCTGCAAGGTTATCTAGTGTGTCGAATCTGTGAAGTTCAGTTAAGTTCTTTTCAGCACAATCCCGTATAAAATGATGACGAATGTCAGTATGTTTTGTTCTACTGTGCTTGACGGGATTGTTTGTGATTGAAATGGCGGCATTATTGTATATCATTATAGGAGTACGAGTGAAATTCAAACCGTAATCGTGCATCTGCTATTGTATCCAGAGAACCGGAGAGCAACAGCTATCCGCAGCAATATATTCAGCTTCACATGTAGAGGTAGACACGCAAGACTGCTTCTTGCATTGCCAAGATACAATCCTGCCTCCTAAGAACTGACAACCACCAGTAGTAGATTTTCTAGTAGATTTACATCCTCTAAAGTCTGAATCAGTATAAGCAACAAACTTCAAGTCACTAGCAGCTGGATACCACAAACCAAGTTTAGGTTTCCCCTTCAAGTAATGAAGAATATGCTTCACTCCCTTCATGTGTGACTCCTTAGGATTCGCTTGATATCTGGCACAGAGGCACACCGCGAACATGATGTCTGGTCGTGAAGCAGTCAAGTACATAAGTGAACCAATCATTGCCCTATATTGAGTTGGATCAACATCTTCCACACTCTCATGATCTGGGCCAAGATTATGATTCTCGTAGATAGGTGTGTTGAAAGTCGCGCAATCCTCCATTTTGGAACGAGACAAAATGTCATACACATACTTTGTCTGATGAATAAACATCCCATCCTTCTTCTGTTCAACTTGCAATCCCATAACGTAGGACAACTCACTCATTGCACTCATCTCAAACTTGCTCTTCATCACCTTCTCAAATTCATGACACATGCTCTCATCAGATGACCCGAAAATGATGTCATCCACGTATACTTATACCAGCAGAAAATCTTCTTTCTTTCTCTTAATAAACAGTGTATTGTCAATCTGACCTCTTTCAAAGCCATTCTATAACAGATGAGCTGACAGTGTCTCATACCACGCCCTGGGTGCCTGATGCAATCCATACAATGCCTTATTGAGCTTGTACACTCGATCTGGATAATCTGGATCAGTAAACCCATCTGGTTGTGAGACATACACTACTTCTTGGACTTTCCCATAAAGAAACGCACTCTTCACGTCTAGTTGGTAAACTTTAAAGCCCTTGAAAGATGCAAAGGCTAGGAACAAACAAATTGCTTCCAACCTTACCACTGGTGCAAACACTTCAGTATAATCAATCCCTCTTGCTGATTGAACCCCTTAACCACTAACCGAGCCTTGTTCCTCGTCACAATCCCTCGGTCATCTTTCTTACACTTAAACACCCATTTGGAGCCAATATCTCTTTCTCCTTCAGGCAAGTCAACTAGTTCCCAAACTTTCAACTTCCTGAACTAATCTAATTCCTCTTGCATTGCTTCAACCCAAGAATTATCTTTCAGAGCCATGTGCACATTCTTCGGCTCCTCTTGAGCAATGAAACAGCTATATAAACACTCATTTATAATCCCTGTCTTATGTATCGAAGCAAAAAACAGGAACCTTCAATCACACCTCTTCTCGTCTGAACACCTGTAGCAACATCACCTATAATGTTCTCAACTGGGTGATCTCTGTTTGCTCGTGTAGTAGCTATGGCATCAACTTCTAAATTTTCACCAAGATTGGATCCAACCTCCCCTGTATATTCTGAGTTGCAAACGGATTAGTGAAATCCTCCTCCTGAATATGTTCAGAATCACTATCGCTTGAATCCGTTGCATCTGCATTTGCATTTGAAGAAGTTTCTGGAGCATCTGTCATCGAAATACTCGATCTCGGCATGAAGTCACCCTCTTCATCCTCACTAATCGTAGTTTGGATCAACTGAGACTCATCTGCATTGGAAAACTCAGGAATTTTAAATGATTTAAACACACTATCATAATCATATAATATAGTAGGACCACTCGTTGATTGTTGAGGCGTATAAGATGTGATTTCAATATTAAACACGACCTCAATTTTACCAATTTTTAGATTAAAAACCCTTTTATTCGGTGTTCCACATAACCTAGAAAATAGCCCTCGTCAGCTACTTCACCGAATTTTTGTTTATCTTTGTTTTTCACAATTGTGCAGGGTAATCCAAATGGTTCAAAGCCTTTCAAATTAGGTTTCTTGTTAAACATAAGTTCATGACATGTTTTGTTAAAACGTTTAACCGTTAACACTTTGTTTAGTACATAACAAGTTGTATTCACAGCTTCTCTGTCACACCCCGACCCGCAACGGAATAAAAGACGGGGCATGATTGGGTTATCACCAAAGCTCATGATATTTACTAAGAAGTTTCATATTTATTAAATTCAAATTACAATTTAAATATCCAACATAAATTTCGTACAAATACAATAAAAATCTAAATGTTTGTTCCAACGCAATAACTTGTTTATTCTTCTAGGCCATCCTAAGTGTTTCTTTCCTCAACTTGATCACTTGTATCATGTGTAAAACAGAGGAGATTTTGGGTCAACAAAAGTAGGCGAGTGAACCTGATAAAACATTTAAATAAGTGCTTATTTTGTTTATTAATGAAAATTGTGCATAAATCACATGTGAGAAATATATATATGTAACCAATCACAAACCACATTGAATGAATATATGACATGAATGATGATGTATCTGAGATCAAGGCTCAATCAAACGGAGCCGATCTAATGAGGCACCTGATGCTCAACCCGTATCCCACGAGGAACTGATGGGCCTAATGAAATGAGTGCACTAAAATAATAAATTAAATCCACATATAAACCACACAACAAGCAATTCACATTTGATCACGAAATAATATAAGCACAAGTGTTTAAATTAAATAAAGGAATGATACGACACATGATACACCCCAAAACGTGATTAAAACGGGAATTTGTAGAGATTCACTCACAGTTGGTGCGTTCCTTGCTTGATAATGAAAGCGCACGAGTTGAGGATTTGATCGACGAAAGAATACTAACCTAAAATGATACACGATAAATCGGTAAATATAAACAGGTTAATATTTGATTTATACTCTTAATTAGATTTGAGATTGTTTTATAGTATTATTATTGAGAATTTTATCCTTAGGAAGTTGAAATTTTTAGTTGTTTTTAATTGTTTTAAAATTAAAATAATAATGTATACTTGATATAAATAATAATAAAAAAAATGAAAATAATATATAAAAAATATTGTCAGGTCTGACAAGGCCTACCGGTTCGTTGACTGTTTGACTGCGTGTGATGGGGCTCGAACTCGTGACCTCCCGTACGTGTGCACGCAGCTCTTCCAACTGAGCTACGTGTCTAACCCGTAAGGATTCCTATTTTAATTACTCTTATGTACTTACTAGAATATATCAGAAATGATTTAACTTAAAAAGAATTTAAAATCCTTCGAACCGGCGTGAAAGCTCTGCTCGAACACGCGACCTTAGTGATGTTTTGAACCCAGCCCAACCAACTGGCTGGGTGGCTAACCCCGACAAGACTTGCTTTTTAATTATACTTATATACACACTGTTAGTTGATACAATTTATTAAAACGAAAACTGTTAAATAATAGTTATGGGTCATGAACTAGAATCGAACTGGAGACATGAATATCGTATTTGCACACAGTCCACCACTGGACTGTGTGTCTAACCCGTTTGAAACAGCCGTTTTAATTATATAAAACATTTCACCCCACTTCGTCTTCTTCATTTTGAATTTGAACTACCCCTTATACCCGTCCGATTTAATCTGTTTTACTTATGTCTTCTTTTAACCATCTGTTCATTATGTTAATTAAATAATATTCAAAGGAAAAGGGCAGGAGTCTACCGTAGAACAGAAGTGGAGGTTCACGATTTCCGGCGGTTGAATTCCGGCAACTGACTGTGTTTTTCCGGCGAACAGGGGTGGTAAGCAGAGGAACAATGCGAGTAGAATGAGCGAGTTTTGATTGTGAGAGTTCGACTAGTATTTATAGGGGGTGGCAGGAGGTTTCGACCTCGCTTGATTTTGGTAACGTTATTCGATGATTGGAAAATTAGCCAGAAGGATGACAGCCGAGCTAATTGGGTTTTGCAAAAAATACATCCGCTAGCTGTCGGAGTTTTCAAAAAAAAAAGGAAAGGCACGTCTTTGATTCGCTGCCAATTGTTGCAGGTTTCAACATATTCGACATAAGAGTTTTAAGATCTTAATATTCACACAAGATGTGTGTTAGACCAGCGGTGTTGCAGTGTGTGTGTGACCAGGGAACCCGGGTTCGATTCCTGGTTCACCCATCTTTTTTAAACCGCTTTTCTTTAGTTGTTTTTATTTCCTTTTTAATTATTATAAATAATTATTAATTAGTTGATTTGTTTTCCTTAATTAATGGATTATATCTTTAAATTTTATTTATAAATTATGTTTAAACATTAAATTTAATCATTATATATAAATAAATAACTAAACACGTAAACAAATATTCTTTGATTGATAAAAGAGGCGGGTTTTCGAACCCGATTTACACAAATGTTACAGTATCCCCTACTTTTAGAAATTTCGTCCCGAAATTTAAGTAGTGGTTGCAACTGGAAAGAGATGCGGGTATTTCTCGCGCATTGAGTCTTCACGTTCCCAAGTAAACTCGGGTCCTCGTTTTAACTCCCAACGCACCCTGACGATTGGAATACGACTTCGCCTTAAACGCTTCTCACTGAAATCCATGATTTCCACTGGTCTTTCAACGAAGTGTATCGATTCATCGACCTGAATGTCTTCTAGAGGTTTTCGTCGGCGAGGCACTTTTTCAACTTTGATACATGGAATGTGGGATGAATTCTGTTAAGCTCTTCTGGTAGGTCAAGCTTGTATGCTACAGGACCTACTCTTTCGAGTATCTTAAAAGGTCCTACGTAGTGTGGTGCTAGCTTGCCCTTCAGGCCAAAACGAACCACTCCCTTCCACGGTGATACTTTTAAAAGTACTTGATCACTAATGTCAAACTCCAAGGGCTTTCGTCGTTTGTCAGCATAACTCTTTTGACGACTTTGAGCTGCTAGAAGATTGTTTCGTATTTAAATGATTTTTTCGGTTGTTTCTTGAATCAATTCAGGTCCGGTGATTTGCGCTTCACCAATTTCGTGCCAACATACTGGAGATCGGCATTTACGACCATATAAAGCTTCGAAAGGAGCCATGCCGATACTTGAATGATAGCTATTGTTGTACGAAAACTCGACTAACGGTAGATGAGTGTCCCAGTTCGCTTTGAAGTCTATGACACATGCTCGAAGCATGTCTTCAAGGGTTTGGATGGTGCGTTCAGATTGACCATCAGTTTGAGGGTGAAAGGCGGTACTGAGGTCTAACCGTGTACCCAAAGCGGTTTGTACGGCTCGCCATGTTCGTGAAGTGAAACGACCATCGCGGTCCGAAATGATGCTTAACGATACACCATGACGGCTTACGATCTCGTTGATGTAGATACAAGCTAACTTCTCGTTCTTGAAGTCCTCGCGAATCGGAATGAAGTGAGATGATTTTGTAAGACGATCGATTATTACCCATATGGTGCATACCCACTGGAGGTGCGAGGTAACCCGGTAATGAAGTCCATGGTTATGTTTTCCCACTTCCATGCAGGTATTTCAGGTTGGACTAGAAGTCCCGAAGGTCTTTGATGTTCAGCTTTCGCTTTGGAACATGTAAGGCACTTGGAAACAAAAACAGCGATATCCTTCTTCATGCCAGGCCACCAGTAGGTGTATCGTAGGTCTTGATACATCTTATCGGCTCCTGGGTGTACAGAGTATCGTGTTTTGTGTGCCTCATTCATGAGGAAATCATGAAGGTTGTCGCGATCGGGAATCCATATGCGGTTTAAATAATATATCATCGGATTTGGTTTCAATCTTGAATTCAGCTCCACATGACAGCTCATCGCGTACGTCATTTTCGTTACAGAGATATGTTGAGCTACCCGGATTCGATCTTTGATATCGGTTATGATTTGTGAACATAGGAGATGAATAGAGTTCGCATAACCCTTACGACTGAGCGCATCAGCCACCACGTTTGCTTTGCCAGGATGATACCGAATCTCACAGTCGTAATCATTGAGAAGTTCGACCCATCTTCGTTGCCTCATATTCAACTCTTTTTGATTGAAGATATGCTGGAGACTCTTGTGGTCAGTGTATATTTCACACTTGGTACCGTAAAGATAATGTCTCCATATCTTGAGAGCGAACACAACGGCTCCAAGTTCCAGGTCGTGGGTGGTGTAATTTTTCTCATGAACTTTGAGTTGCCTAGAGGCATAGGCTATCACCATTCCTTTTTGCATCAATACACAGCCTAGACCTTGCCCTGATGCGTTGCAATAAACCACAAAGTCATCGCAACCCTCAGGGAGTGTAACGATAGGTGCGTCACAAAGCCTTTGCTTTAAAGTTTGGAAGGCCTCCTCTTACTTAGGTCCCCAAATGTAGGGTTTTCCCTTGTGAGTCAAGGCCGTGAGCGGAATGGCGATACGGGAAAAATTGGCAATGAAGCGTCGGTAGTAGCCAGCCAAACCAAGAAATGACCTAACTTCGGTAGGGGTACGTGGCGCTTGCCATTCCTGTACTGCCTTGATTTTTGAAGGATTGACATGAATCCCTTTGTCATTGACGATATGACCAAGGAATTGTACTTCTCCTAGCCAGAATTCGCATTTTGAGAACTTAGCGTAAAGCTTTTCAGTCCTTAAGAGTGTAAGAATGAGTCGAAGGTGTCGCTCATGATCGGATTTTGACTTGGAGTAGATAAGAATGTCGTCGATAAAGACTATGACTAAACGGTCGAGGTAGGGTTTGCATACCTATTCACTAAATCCATGAAGACAGCGGGGGTTGGTTAAACCGAAGGGCATAACCATGAACTTGTAATGACCATAGCGAGTTCGGAAGGCGGTTTTTAGGATATCTTCTTCGCGCACTCTAAGCTGATGATAACCAGAACGAAGGTCGATTTTGGAAAAACAGGTGGCGCCTTGAAGTTGGTCCAGAAGGTCATCAATACGAGGCAGTGGATAGCGATTCTTAACCGTCAACTTGTTGAGTTCTCTATAATCAATGCACATGCGAAACGTTCCATCTTTCTTCTTCACAAAAAGAACAGGCGCACCCCAAGGCGATGAGCTAGGACGTATGAATCCTTTGTCAGTCAGCTCTTGCAGTTGACTGGCCAACTCTTGCATCTCGGATGGGGCTAACCTATAAGGAGATTTTGCGACCGGTGTAGCGCAGGCACAATATCGATTCAAAATTCAACTTCTCTCACAGGAGGAAGTCCTGAAACGTCGTCGGGAAAAACTTACGGGAATTCTTTCACAATTGGAATATCTTCGAGCTTCCTCTCCTTGCCTCCCTTCTTGACGATGTGAGCTAGAAATGAGACGTAGTTCTTGCGAAGATAACTTCGGGCTTGAAGGCAGGACATCAATTTGAGTCCTTTCGAAGGGGTTTCCCAAAGATACGTAGTGTCTGACCGTCGGCGAGAGGAATACGAATGAATTTTTCGTGGCACACCACTTCAGCGTGATGCTGGCTGAGCCAGTCCATGCCGATGATAACATCGAAACTTCCCAATTTCATGGGAATGAGATCAATTGGAAATCGTGATCATTTAGGGTGACAATACAATCGCGTTAATAGAATTTAATGAAGTGGGTTTTCCGTCAGCAACTTCCACCGTTAGAGATTCAACGAGATTATCATGAGGTTGGTCGAGGATAGATTCGAATTCTAAAGACACAAAGCTCTTATCTGCACCAGTATCGAATAATATGGATGCATAACTACCATTTATGAGAAACGTACCGTTGACCACATTGTTATCAGCCCTGGCTTGGTTGGCGTTGATATTGAAAGCTCTTCCTCTAGCAGGTGGAGGAGCTTGGTTAGCTTGGTTTACCGGGTTTTCTTGAGCTTGGGCATGGATGATGTTCACCAGGCGTGGGCAAGTGTTCGTGAAGTGGTTTGGGTCCCCATAATTGAAACAGGCTCGCACGGATTGCATATGGGGTAGTTGGGTTGGTAGTAAGGTTGGGTTGCGAGTTGTGCAGGCGGTAGAAGTAAGGGTGTTGGGCTTGGCCCACCATTTGATTTTGGGTTTGGGTTAGAGGTTGACTGCGGTTCAATCATTGAAGGGTACGGCAGGTTTGGATGGTGTGACCCCACGGCCACAACTTGTGCAATGTTGGCAGGGGTTTCAGGAGGGTGATGGTATTGACAACAGTTACACTTTGGGTGTGGGCCAGTGTATGGCCTTTTGAATGGTGCGGCTGGAGGGGCAACTTGGTGATTGGGGCAGCAGTGATGGAGGGTTGGTTTGGGTGACAGCAAAGTTCTTGCCATTTCGCTTCCTCTTACCAGCAAACTTCAGGATGAACCTGGGTGGTTTGGAATTGGGGCTCAATGGGTGTTTTCTTCTTCTCATCTTTGAATTTGCCGTTTCGAATGCGATTTTCAGTGAGTTCCGTAGCTAACTCCATCGCGGCTTCAAGTATTACAGGCGAAGTGCTTAAAACCGAATCTTAGATTTTCGAGGGGAGGCCTCGAATGTAGTGTTCGACTAGGCGGTATAATGGGGTGAACAGATTGGGGATCATCTGGTTCAACTCGAGAAATCTCTTATTGTATGAAGTGTGGTCTCCTTCCTTTTGTTTCAATGTGTGAAACTCGTCTTCTAGCTTTTTGATTTCGCTTCTTGGACAGAAGCGTCTCATCATGATTTCCCTTAACTCTTCCCATGTTAAGGCCATGGCATCTTCAACACCTCGCTTACCCTTTTCCGTGTTCCACCAGGTAAGGGCTACCCCAAACAATCTTCCAGTCACGTAACGTACCTTACGGTCCTCGGGATAGTCGCAATTGAGAAAGGTGTTTTCCATTTCCTCAAACCAGTGAAGGAGAGCGGTGACACCTTCAGTCCCTTCATATTTTGGGGGATCGCGGGGCTTGAAGTGTTTGTAGGTGCATTTGGGGGTTTTGGGAGGAGGGTTGGCGCCGTTTTGGTCTTCTTGGTTGGGAGAGTTGAGGGGATTAGCGGTGAGAGCTTGCTGAACTTGTAGTACGATGTCAGGAAGCACTGCGGCCATTTGTTTAGCGATTTGCTGGTCAAGCGTTCGTTTGACTTCCCTGACCTTCTACCTCCACGTAATTGCCTAGCAGACATCTACAGGAATATGTATAGGGAGATTGTGAGTTCAAGAATTTCCTAGTGTCATGTGTCGTAAAAAGAATGAAAACAACATAACTGAAAATAATTTAACTACATCCATAGGATGTCTTGGGTTTGCTCATGTTTGGGCCTCCAAATGTCCCCCATACCATTGCATGTGTAGTCATTTGGGCCCCCATGACTATTGGGCTTGGTAGGATTCACATTGGTGTCGGCGGGTTAACACTCGCACCACCCGAATGAAAATCGTAAAACATGATTGCGAGATGTATGGTCGGAGGGTGTCCAGGTGTAGACACAATGACAACTCAAAGTGGGGTTAGCTCACACGACGTTTGGTATAGCATGCTTTGGCCTAATAGGTCCTTCGTACTCTCATCGTTAGTCCCCAGGTAGGCAAACTGGTCCTTTATTTTGGATTTATACGAATGCCAAGCCTAGACAGGACGTTCCAACTACCGGTACTCGTACCCTTCCAGTTACTACATGTCCGTCGTGAAAACTCACTTTGATGTGATTTTGAAAATACGAAAACATTGCAAAAATCAAGGAATCGTGAGGTGTGTGCTTCATAGACATGACATGTTATGAGGATATGAACTATGATGAGCATTGCATATTAACATGTACTTGTGAGAGTGCTTGCATAAATTTGGTGTGAAAATAAACATGAAACATATAAACATCATGAATTTTGCATGTAACACATAAACAATTAAAATTTAATCAACAATAGTATAGGCTCTAAGGGTCTAATAACCTATCTATATCCCTATAGTCACAAGCTCTGATACCAATCTGTCACACCCCGACCCGCAGCGGAATAAAAGACGGGGCATGATTGGGTTATCACCAAAGCTCATGATATTTACTAAGAAGTTTCATATTTATTAAATTCAAATTACAATTTAAATATCCAACATAAATTTCGTACAAATACAATAAAAATCTAAATGTTTGTTCCAACGCAATAACTTGTTTATTCTTCTAGGCCATCCTAAGTGTTTCTTTCCTCAACTTGATCACCTGTATCATGTGTAAAACAGAGGAGATTTTGGGTCAACAAAAGGTGGTGAATGAACCTGATAAAACATTTAAATAATTGCTTATTTTGTTTATTAATGAAAATTGTGCATAAATCACATGTGAGCAAATATATATATGTAACCAATCACAAACCACATTGAATGAATATATGACATGAATGATGATGTATCTGAGATCAAGGCTCAATCAAACGGAGCCGATCTAATGAGGCACCTGATGCTCAACCCGTATCTCACGAGGAACTGATGGGCCTAATGAAATGAGTGCACTGAAATGATAAATTAAATCCACATATAAACCACACAACAAGCATTCACATTTGATCACGAAATGATATAAGCACAAGTGTTTAAATTAAATAAAGGAATGATACGACACATGATACTACCCCAAAACGTGATTAAAACGAGGAATTTGTAGAGATTCACTCACAGTTGGTGCGTTCCTTGCTTGATAATGAAAGCGCACGAGTTGAGGATTTGATCGACGAAAGAATACTAACCTAAAATGATACACGATAAATCGGTAAATATAAACAGGTTAATATTTGATTTATACTCTTTATTAGATTTGAGATTGTTTTATAGTATTATTATTGAGAATTTTATCCTTAGGAAGTTGAAATTTTTAGTTGTTTTTAATTGTTTTAAAATTAAAATAATAATGTATACTTGATATAAATAATAATAAAAAAATGAAAATAATATATAAAAAAAATATTGTCATGTCTGACAAGGCCTGACCGGTTCGTTGACTGTTTGACTGCGTGTGATGGGGCTCGAACTCGTGACCTCCCGTACATGTGCACGCAGCTCTTCAACTGAGCTACGTGTCTAACCCGTAAGGATTCCTATTTTAATTACTCTTATATACTTATTAGAATATATCAGAAATGATTTAACTTAAAAAGAATTTAAAATCCTTCGAACCGGCGTGAAAGCTCTGCTTGAACACGCGACCTTAGTGATGTTTTGCACCCAGCCCAACCAACTGGGCTGGGTGGCTAACCCGACAAGATTTGCTTTTTAATTATACTTATATACACACTGTTAGTTGATACAATTTATTAAAACTAAAATTGTTAAATAACAGTCATGCGGTCATGAACTAGAATCGAACTGGAGACGTGATATCGTATTTGCACACAGTCACCACTGGACTGTGTGTCTAACCCTTTGAACACCGTTTTAATTATATAAACATTTCACCACACTTCGTCTTCTTCATTTTGAATTTGAACTACCCCTTATACACGCCCGATTTAATCTGTTTCACTTATGTTCTTCTTTTAACCATCTGTTCATTATGTTAATTAAATAGTATTCAAAGGAAAAGGCTAGGAGTCTACCGTAGAACAGAAGTGGAGGTTCACGATTTCCGGCGGTTGAATTCCGGCGACTGACTGTGTTTTTCCGGCGAACAGGGGGGTGGTGAGCAGAGGAACAATGCGAGCAGAATGAGCGAGTTTTGATTGTGAGAGTTCGACTAGTATTTATAGGGGGTGGCAGGAGGTTTCGACCTCGCTTGATTTTGGTAACGTTATTCGATGATTGGAAAATTAGCCAGAAGGATGACAGCCGAGCTAATTGGGTTTTGCCAAAAATACATCCCGCTAGCTGTCGGAGTTTTCAAAAAAAAAAGGAAAGGCGCGTCTTTGATTCGCTGCCAATTGTTGCAGGTTCAACATATATTCGATATAAGAGTTTTAAGATCTTAACATTCACACAACATGTGTGTGTAGACCAGCGTGTTGCAGTGTGTGTTTGAACGAGGGAACCCGGGTTCGATTCCTGGTTCACCCATTTTTTTAAAACCGCTTTTCTTTAGTTGTTTTTATTTCCTTTTTAATTATTATAAATAATTATTAATTAGTTGATTTGTTTTCTTAATTAATGGATTATATCTTTAAATTTTATTTATAAATTTATTTTTAAACATTAAATTTAATCATTATATATAAATAAATAACTAAAAACATAAACAAATATTCTTTGATTGATAAAAGAGGCGGGTTTTCGAAACCCGATTTACACAAATGTTACATTCTCCCAAGAAAAGAACTGGAAGCTTTGAATCAGACAGTATAGTCCTAGCGGCTTCAATGAACGTCCTGTTCTTCTTCTCAGCGACTCCATTCTGTTGAGGTGTATAAGAGTAGAGTATTGATGTTCAATTCCCTTTCGCAAGCAATAGAGATCCAGAATCTGATTCTTAAACTTCGTGCCATTATCACTCCTTATCCTCTTGATTCGAGCTTCATGGACATTCTCTAATTTTGTAAAAAGATCTATCAGCAACTCTGTTGTCTCATCTTTTGTACCTAAAAAGAAAACCCATGAATAACGTGAATAATCATCAGTGACAACAAGAAAATAGTACTTTCCACCTATGCTCCTTACATTCATTGGACTGAAAAGATCCATATGAAGTAATTCATAAGGGGCATCTATGGAATTTACTGTTTTAGACTTATGAGGTTTCTTATGTTGTTTTCCCTTTTGACATGGAAGACATTTATCCTCCACGTGAAACTTCTACACTGGCACCCCTTCCACTAAACCATTTTTGATAATATAATTCATTTTTGATAGTGGATGTGGGCCATGCGTCTGTGCCACAACAACGACTTAGCCTCAGATGCTTTTGACAGTAAACAAGCCACCACAATGGAACAATCCTTAGCACCCATGTCCATGACATAAGTGTCATTCCTCCTTGGTGCTCTCATCACGCTCCAATCATCCAGTATCACCAAACCCGGTTTCAACATCAAAGCTTCAGACTTAGTAAAATGGACCGAGTGACCCTTGTCGCAGACTTGTGACGCACTCATCAGATTGTGCTTCAGCTGCTCAACATAGTTCACTTTGTCCATTGTGATCTTCCCGTTGGTCACTTTTCCTCTACCCGTAATGTGACCTCCTTTCACCCGCAAAATTCACATAACCACCATCTATATTTTCAAACTCAGTCAACAATCTCACATCCCATGTCATGTGCCTGGAGCAGCCACTATCAACATACCACAAATTGGTAATCCTCCTTAGCAGCTCCTGCATAAACCAACCAGAAATTAGTTAGTTTGGGGGACCCAAGCCTGAATGGTCTTGGGTCTACCAAATTCATCAACTATTTTAACATCCATCCAATATCCATCACTCCTAACTAGAGTCTTGGATCTGGGACTTGTTGATGGAAATGGGTTTTGATTTCCACTAGGTCTCTGGTCCTGGGGTTTCATATGCAAGTTTGGACTTTATGACCTTTGAAAATTTTGATTTTGAGACCTTGATTGATTCCAAGAATTTTGATAGTTGTAATTTCTAAAGCCATCGTTATAAAAAGTTCGACCACCATTTTTTGGTATCGATTTTGATATTGACCTTGTCTTCTGAAAATATCTGAATAACCATTAAAATTATTCATCCTTGGTGAACAGCTTCTTGGTCTCTGATATCTGCCTGATGTAGATTCAGGCTGAAATCTTGATTGATTTCTTTGAAAACGAGGAACTTGCTGAGTTCCTGGTTCAGCCTTATCTACACCAACAGCAACACCAACTTGTTGCTTAGGAGCAGACATCTTTTTCTCACCATCACCGGCCTTCATTGGTGATTTCTCTCCCTTACTCTCACTCACCTGTGCTTCACTCTCTTTTTTAGGACAGCAGCTAGCTACAAGCCCCTTTCTCTGACATTTGAAGCACAATCTTTTTGCCGAAGACTTCTTAACTGAAGTCTTTGGTTTAGATCGATCAGGTGAAGATGATGATGCCTTAGAAGGATCTTTTTTAGTTAGCTTCAATTTCAGATTTTTCTTGGTTTTTACTTTTAGCAAACTGCACATTTGACTCATTTTCAATAACAGTGGTTTCGTTGTTCATGTCACTTCCTTTTGCAAAATCAACTTTTTTAACAAAAGTTTGGTTTTTGTTTTTAGGATGTGTACTCTTTGTTTTCAGAACCGATTATCTGTTATTATCCTTCTTGGCATTATCATTTTTAGACACATCCACATCCTCTGATATGGAACAACTAGGCATGGTTGACCCAAAGTCTATTAGCTCTTCTTCATTTGGCAAGAAAGAATAGTCATGACCAAGAGGAGGTGGAACTTCATTGAAGCCCTGGAAGCCCACACTAGTCTTGTCATTACTTTTCTTTAATCCATTCATCATGTGTTTCATAACAAAAGATGAATCTCTGAATTGACTCAATTTCTTTTCAAGTTCACAAATTTTAAGTTGTGCTTCTGACAACTCTCTGCATTTTTCAGAAATTTCTTTTGTTTTCTCACTCATCGTGTCATGAGCTAAGTCAATAATTTGAAGTTTATCGTTTAATTTACAGGTTAAGATGTTGATTTCTTCTTCATGACCCTTAATTTTCTTCAAATATGATGACTCATTTCTTTTTACGAAAAAGTTGATTCTTTTACACTTGAGAGCTCAGTTACCAGACTTAGGTTTTGTTTGTTTGTTAACTCGTCAACTTTAACTTGTAATTCACGACATTTTAAACATACAGAACTAACATGATTAGAATGTACCTCTCCTGTTGATTTGCTTAGATCAGCCATGAATGCAGCAGAATCTGCAGCCATCTTCTATCTACAGCATCCTTTTCCTCATCAGACTTTAATTCAACTACCTCAGCTTCTGTCTTATCAGCATCATCCTTTTCAGCACCAGCCTCTTGCTCTTCCTCAACATCTTTCACTTCTGCATCATCCACTGGTAGTATCTCAGCCATGAATGCCTTTGTGACATGTCGTCACCCTCAGATGTACACTCCAGTCATAAGAGCCCTCTCGTGAAGTAGAAATCAAGGCCCTTGATGCAGTGTTGTGTGATGCATTCATGTTGCTCGAACCATGACCAGGGTATCTTGATAAGATGCACTAGGACGAGACTCAGTCTTTGGTCTTTGACATTCTCTTGCAAAGTGTCCATAACTCTAATAGTTGTAACACCTAACCTTGTACTTGTCAAAACCAACACTCTTCCCTACAAACTTTCTGCCCGTCCTGTTCATGAATCGCTTCATTCGTCTAGAAATCATGTCCATCTGCCATTGTAAATCCATCACCTCTAGGTCATCAGGGTCAATCTGATTAGAATCTTCATCAAAAGTAGTTGGATCAGATATTTTGCCCTGAATGTAGTTCTCGTACGATGCTACAAAGAAAGCAAGCAAAGCAAGATGTTCTTCAGCAGCCTTGACACTTAGAGGCATCGATCTAGTATTACTGTTGTTATTGCTTGACTGTTATCTCTTTCCCCCTGTCGATCCTCCTGAAGCAGCAACAAAACATACATCACCATCAGAATTTGTTACAACTTGCTCATTTTCACAAGAGAGAAACGCAGTTGCCGAATCACTTGAAGCATTGTGGGAAGAAGAAGATGAAAGGCCTTTGTAAATTCCCGGATCTTGAACCTGATCATAACCGGAGTCCTTCTTCTTCATACTGAGCTCGTAAGCTCTCAATTGTCCAACAACTTCATCCAAGTCCATAGTCTCATAAGTTGCTTCTTTCTTAATCATGAGAGTATAGATATCCCACTTCCCAGTAGAGCATCTATCAACTAATCATTCATCTCAACATCAATGTATCCCTCTATGTCATAATTATCCATTTCTGACATTAAATGATAATATCTCGTGATGATATGTTCGAGGGACTCATTTCTCATGCCTTTGAACACTACAAATTTCTTTTTAAGCAGGTCTACCTTGCTCTTCTTTACATCAGAATTACCCTCGTATCTCTTTTCTAATGCATCCCACATCTCTTTTGAGGTAGTGTACCTCTTGAAAGTATGTTTAATGCCATAAAGTAGAGACATTTTTATAGCAGCAAGGGCTCTTTTCTCTGCTTCATACATTTTCTTCTGTTCAGCGTCCATATTAGCAAATGTAGTGACACGCTGTCTGCCTTCAAACTCAAGAGTTTGGTTTACGTACCCATCTTCAATACACATCCACATTCGTGTATCTTGGTATTCAATGAAAGACTGAAACCTGTCTTTCCATGTAAGATAATTCTCGACCTTCATCATCTTAGGAGGTTTGTTCGTAGTACCAACCTCATGTTCCATCCTTATCAACTCGTTCAGATTTGACATGTTCGACATTTTTAACGCAACCGGCTGGTTAAAACAGTAAAACATTTTTCGAAACTGGTGATTACTAAAATATTTTTTTTGTCCTAAAAATCATCTGAGTCTAATGGTGCAACCTGTTTGTTCAGAATGTTCACAGAACGAATTCTGTGCACAAATACGTTTAAAACTCGGTACTTATTAAACCTCCACTTTTTGAACTGAGTCACAAATTTGGAAAATTTGAAGTCTGATAAGTTTGGAATCTTAAACTGTTGTATTAAACTGAATAGATATCCTCCCCAAATCCGGAACTTCTTAAACTTGGAACCCAGATTAAATTCGGACAGATAAACCCTGACAATCTTAAGTTCGGAACCTTATAAACCCTGACTCAATTAAAAGTCCGGATCAGTAAACTCGGAAATGGTAAGCTCGGATCTGTTAATCGAACTGGTTAAAGACTGTTAAATCCGGACTTTTCTTAAATCCTGACAAACACTTAAACTCTTTGAAGTCCGGACTTTATGTTATACTCGGAATCATTCAAAATCCAGAATTTGTCAAACTCGGAATCGAAACCTTAGTTTTCAAATCCGGAGTTTAGTAACAGATTCGGAATTTGTCTTTCCGTATTTCCTAAACTTGTGTGTTTTTGGCAAATCGTGCAACCGTACTTCACAGCAATATGTATTTACCACAAATTTAGGAATAAACCCTAGCACAGAAAACTATGACGGCAGACACACTTTTTCAACCAAAAACTTGAGTCTGTAAATCAATCTCGAACCATACAATAAGAGCAAATGCTCAGATACCAATTGTAGGTCCCTATCACGTGGATCGTTAGCGAACTCCCCTTGATGGATCAAACAAACACAGAAACAAGAATATAGATGAAGAACACGAACAAAACTTTAACCGATTTCTATGATTATCAAAACACAAAGGTTTTACAATCACTCGAGATCACAAGAACCTCATAGCCACTCTCTGTGTATTCTCTCACAAATCACTCTCTGCCACTCTCTCTATAATTGTTTGTCTAGAGTCTAACCTAAAACCTAGTGCAAGCACTGTTTATATACTACAGCCATGCAACTGGGCTAGGCCCACGTACAATAATAAACAAACTCGGACTCAATATGAATGACATAAACTCCGACATATAACATGGACACCTATTCCGAATTTGTGTTAGACAAAAACTCAGACTCCAATGCATTCACACAAACTCGGAAATCTTGAGGCTTTCACAAACACGGACAAGCCTTGTACATGACAAACTCGGAAGCATCAGGTCTTCTAAACTCGGATTCCTCCTTTGCCATACAAACTTGGAATCTTCATTGTCTTGTAAATAAGCTCGGACTTTCCAATTCTTCATATCCAAGTTCTTGATCATTATATCCAAAGACCAAATCATAAGCTGCTATCACATAGAAATGCACCAACAGCCTATTGATGGCACGAGATCGGAGACGCACATATCACCATTCCCGAGTTAATACAAGAAATGACAGACATGATTCTCCATATTACAGACAATCTCCTGAAAGCTCGCATTCATCAAAGAGTTACGCCGATAAACGACGCAAGCCCCTACAGTTCGAAGTTGGAGATCACGTTCTTTAAAGGTTTCACCATGGAAAGGAGTGATCCGATTCGGCAAGAAAGGGAAACTAGCGCCACGATACATAGGTCCCTTAAGATTCTGGAAAGAATTGGCAAAGTGGCCTATCGACTCGAATTACTGGTGGAACTCAGCAACGTACATCCGACTTTCCATGTCTCAAACCTCAAAAAGTGTTTAGCCAAGAAAATCTGAAGGTCCGTGATCAGGCGGTTCTAAACTGAAGTTAGTGGATAAACGTAAACCGATTCGCTAGAATGTTATTACAGAAAGGAGTAGAAACAGAATGCAGCAGAAGTCTTCATTCATACCGAAAGAGTATACATCATTATAAGTCCAGCTGCGGAGTTCCTGGAGAGAATCCGGCAGCACCTCCCCGTAGGGATGCCAAAAACTTAAATGACAAATGAACAATACACCTATATATAGGGAGACAAGTTCGCTGGAGTGTATGGAAGTTCGGGCGAACTTGTCTAAGCAAGTTCGGCCGAACTTGACATTGCATAACAATCTCAAACGAACTTGGCCTGCTATAGTCAAGTTCGGGCGAACTTGTTCCCTTTTAAACTGTAATCTCCGTATTTCGGTCGTGTGTTCGATTCTAACCTATACAATATTCAACACACGCTCAATCTAGCCTATTCGACAAGTGACGAACACAATAGTGCATCAACAGATTCCCCCTTGTTCGTTATTGTCGAAGCTTGATCTTGAACTTCAAAACTTTGAGCCGTGCTTGAATATTCTCTGCAGCTTCAATCAAGGTGTCTGTCTGCCGATGTCGTCGAGACCGTCAACGATTCCCCTTAATTAATGATCCGGGTTTGGATTAACAACTTTCAAAACCACTGAAATCTCCAGTTCAGATCTTTGGTTGCGTGGTTTCCGACTCCTCTGATTTACTTGACCGACAAATTTTCTCGAATAACCATCAACTCGAAGCTAATCAATGCAGCAGCTTCTCCATTTCGATGATAACCGCATCCGAGTTCAGTTTTTGAATAAGCGTTGAGCATCGAGAGGTTATTTCGCACACTCCTAAAGTATCAAAAACTCAACCGACAATTGATAGAAACTTCGAATCACCGCATCGGAAAACTTCAAATCAACGAATACCCTCGAAAATCCGAAATCCCGATTTCCGTAATCGAGTTAAGCACCCTTCAGAAAGATTTGATTAGCAAATCCGTAATCTGCTCAATCAGCAAATCTTCATCGGAAACAGATAATCTGTTAATGCATCAAATCTGAGAAACATACGTCCGCGATCAAAATCACATTCTTCTTCTTCAGGCACAAATTCAGATATATAGCTATCCCCGGTAGACCGGCGCCACTTAATCACCAAACATCATCATCCAACGGCGGTTAGTCCAAAGAGAAGAATGATTCATCTGCTTGAAGATTAAAAATAACGGCCACCAAAGGTTATCATCAGATTTCCTTGGTAATTTTGAAACCATGCGTCTTCGGAGTAGTCATTAATTCCTAAGATCATCACCGAACGTTTTGAACGTCCTCGGTTCCTCACTGGTATTAACGACTGCAAATCCAGCTAACTGTTCCTTCACCGGAGATCAGGACTCTAACCCTTAAGCATCAATCTGAATCATGATCTGAATAATATGAACTCCTGTGATCACGGAATCCCAAATGTATAACTTCTTTTGTCAGCAATTGATATACACAGCTCTCTGGAAGATCCGATCCCATAAATCATCTTCTTTAATCATGGTACCGGTACAACCCGGGGCAACTGAAACTACAGAGCATCCCTATCTCCTGGCGATTAGTCCAGTCAATAGTTCATGTGCAAAGCAGAGTTAAAGATAGGCAGTCGTGTGTGCTTCCAAACCATACGCGCGACTCAAGTGTCAATCCACAACCATGACCTCAGAATCTGATAAACAACTCCTCCAAGACTCAGTTATGTAACCACCCACTTTCAAAATAGACATCAATTTGAAATACCCAATGAATCTCAATCATCTGCATTTCCTGATAATCTGCAATCGGTAACCAGGATACTATTGAGTACTCACAAATTTCAAAATGCCGAATCTTCAAATATTAAAAATTTTTTATTCCCCTCATTTTTGCAAATTTTGACCATACTAAAATTTTTCACTGAAATTCCCCTGAAATCCGGAACTTTCAGTTTTTAACAAATGCGAGTTAACGTTTAGGCCCATTACTAGTCACGACACCCAAAAGATCAACATTCTGCACCGATATTAATGACTCTCCCGTTATCTTCAAAATTATGTGACCGTATCACCAAATCTGTACTCTGAAGCTCTAGACGGTGTCCCCGAACATGCCGGTTCGGTCTTCGAAAACTCGAAAAATTTTCTATCACCAAATTTTTCTCGGACACTCATCCCATCAATACGTCAACAAAATTTTTCAATGCCTTTTTATTAGGCTCCTTGACAAATTCGGGCGAACTTGTGTGACAAGTTCAGGCGAACTTGGTCACTATGACAAGTTCGGTCGAACTTAGTCGGTTTGATGGAAGTTCGGGCGAACTTGATTGGCCACTTCCAAGTTCGGGCGAACTTGCATGAAAAAGACAAGTTCGGGCGAACTTATGCTTAAATTCAATGAAAATCAGTCAAGTTCGGGCGAACTTGATGAAAATTCATGAAAAACTTTGTAAATTCGGGCGAACTTGATGAAAACTCTTGAAAAAACATGTTAAGTTCGGGCGAACTTGACCTCGACAGGTCAAGTTCAGCGAACTTGGTCTCCCAAATCAGCCATTTTTCACATTTTTCTATCCAAAATCCTTATTTCTTCGAATTTCGAGATGATTTCACCATAGATCTGGTCGAAATTGGTTTTCTAACAATCCTATCTGTTCAATTTTGGATTTTGTCCATGGATTGTAGGTTTATTTCATGATTTGCGTCTAAAACCCCTCCTAATGTTCATAAATGTCCAAATTCATGAGCGTAGTGATAACCGTAGCTCTGATACCAATTGAAGGTCCGTGATCAGGCGGTTCTAGACGGAAGTTAGTGGATAAACGTAAACCGATTCGGTAGAATGTTATAAGAAAGGAGTAGAAACAGAATGCAGCGGAAGTCTTCATTCATACCGAAAGAGTATACATCTTTATAAGTCCAGCTGCCGGAGTTCCTGAGAGAATCCGGCAGCACCTCCCCGTAGGGATGCCAAAAACTTAAATGACAAATGAACAACACACCTATATATAGGAGACAAGTTCACTGGAGTGTATGGAAGTTCGGGCGAACTTGCCTAAGCAAGTTCGGCCGAACTTGACATTGCATAACAATCTCAAACGAACTTGGCCTCTATAGTCAAGTTCGGGCGAACTTGACTAAATGCACATCAAGTTCGGGCGAACTTGACCAATACAGGTCAAGTTCGGTGCCGAATTCACTTGGGAACTCGAAAGTGATATGAAAGCTAAATGCCCACATCTCTTTGTGAAGTCTACTACTTTAATTTCGGACGAAATTTCCTAAAGTAGGGGAGACTGTAACAACCCACTTTTCAGTTGTTATCTGTTTAACCGCTTTTTTCGTTATAGGATTCAATAATATAAAAGGGTAACTATTTTAAAACGCATTTTATCTCGCTTATTTATCGCATTTAAATGCTCAATACTTAAACGCTCAACGCAACACAAACTCAAAACGTGGTTATTAATAATGGAATATAACTGTGTTTTATATGAATTATGTGTTTATATGTTTTATGCTCGCTCTCGCTCGCTCGCTTAACTCGATTTATCGTGCTAACGAAAAAAACTAACTATTACGAACGAGATCACCAAACGAAAACAGCCAAACCGCGAACCAGACTCACTCGCACAAGCACCCACTCGTACGAGTGAAGCCTGGCTCGCACAAGGCTCAATTCAGTCGCACCAGGTCACTCGTACGAGGACTCACTCGTGGAGGAGCCACTTGCACGAAGACCCACTCGCACCAACCTTACCTGCTCTTTTTCTCTTCTCCTATAAATACCACGCTTAACCATTCGTGCTACCACTTGCTGTCACTCGCACAAAACCTACTCTACAAACTTTTCTCTGTTTCCAAGTAAGAACACTACGTTTTCCAAGCAAATCACAACGATTTCTACAACGATTTTGCATGAGATTATCTTCGATTTCATCTAAACTTCTCTATTTATGAAAATCTTCATCTTTTTTTTATAAAACGTTCTGATTTTCTCACTGATTCACACTTGAACGAGCGTATTTGAGTTAGCCTTGGCTTCTCAAGTTAGGAAACTTGATGTTTCCAGCTCACTAAGTGATTGAATCCTAAAAAACTGTTTTATACTCAATTTTTACACAACAACGGACTAAACCGACGTATGTTTTGTTCACTAAATAGTGCGACGAAACGGTGTCAAAAACATGCTTGAAATGGATTCGAAATCACATCTGTTCCAAGTGAAAACTCAGTTCCGGTAGCACGAAGACGCAAGAACAGTCACCTGTGCAAACTGGACTGGCTCGCGCGAATCACTATGGGTTCGTACGACCCAGTATGAGTTTCCATAAGAGACTCACTCGCTCTAAAGACCTCCCAAATTTTGGTTTGTCTAGTAGCTTAAGGTTGGAAGGATGGACACTCGATTTCCCGAAGAAACGACGCGAAAACACTCGATATTGGACACGAAAACAGGTTACTAGCACGAGGGTGATGCCTCGCACGAGTCATTGCTCGTACGAAGCATGGCTCGCACGAGGGTGATGCCTCGTGTGACTGATGCCTCATGCGACCCACCTGTTTGTCCCACACAACTCTCTGTTCAACCGTTCAGCACTATGGAAGACTGATGCACTTCTGCTCCTACCGCTGACTGACTTGATGCTTTTCCCCCTTTCCATCTCGCTCATGACTTGCTGTTAAGCACTCACTGTGAGTATACTTGACCCTTTTTCACTTTAATGCACTTTTGGGTGTTACATGCGTTCTCTACAAAACGATCACTACACACAACGCTAAAATGCTTTAAAACGCAAAACCGCTCTCGCATGACTAAACCTGAAATGCTGAATTGCTATGTGTTAATTCTATGCCTTGAGATTTGCCTACCACCCTTAACATGATAGCAGCTATAGGTTGACCTGCCACCCATTAGTTTGGGGGTTGTTAAGGCTCGCTCTCGCTTTACTTTACTCGTCTCACTTGCGGTTGTGTTGGTTAGCTTTTTCGGTGTAGATAGCATATATGTTCACATGACTATGTTAGTGCATGCTGGTTTTCGCCAAACGCTTGACTACTATTACTATACTAAACCTGTGTACTCACCTTTACATTATGTATTGACTTTTATTTTAACGTATGTGACAGGTTGATGACTCTATTTGCTAGAAATGATCTAGGCATAGATACTCACCTAAATAAATTTTATTTTTTTATATTGTTTGAGACTATGCATTCCATTCGGATAAGTTGTACGAATATTGTCTGATTGTATGAGAAATTGAACTTAGTTAATATTTATCGCAAAATCAACTTTTTTAACAAAAGTTTGGTTTTTGTTTTTAAGATGTGTACTCTTTGTTTTCAAAACCGATTTTCTGTTATTATCCTTCTTGGCATTATCATTTTCAGACACATCCACATCCTCTGATATGGAACAACTAGGCATGGTTGACCCAAAGTTTGTTAGCTCTTCTTCATTTGGCAAGAAAGAATAGTCATGACCAAGAGGAGGTGGAACTTCATTGAAGCCCTGGAAGCCCACACTAGTCTTGTCATTACTTTTCTTTAATCCATTCATCATGTGTTTCATAACAAAAGATGAATCTCTGAATTGACTCAATTTCTTTTCAATTCACAAATTTAAGTTGTGCTTCTAACAACTCTCTGCATTTTTCAGAAATTTCTTTTGTTTTCTCACTCATCGTGTCATGAGCTAAGTCAATAATTTGAAGTTTATCATTTAATTTACAGGTTAAGATGTTGATTTCTTATTCATAACCCTTAATTTTCTTCAAATATGATGACTCATTTCTTTTTACGAAAAAGTTTGATTCTTTTACACTTGAGAGCTCATTACCAGATCGTCAACTTTAACTTGCAATTCATGACATTTAAACATACAGAACTAACAGGATTAGAATGTACCTCCCTGTTGATTTGCTTAGATCAGCCATGAATGCAGCAGAATCTGCAGCCATCTTCTTATCTACAGCATCCTTTTCCTCATCAGACTTTAATTCAACTACCTCAGCTTCTGTCTTATCAGCATCATCCTTTTCAGCACCAGCCTCTTGCTCTTCCTCACATCTTTCACTTCTGCATCATCCATTGGTAGTATCTCAGCCATGAATGCCTATGTGACATTGTCGTCACCTTCCAGATGTACACTCCAGTCATATAGAGCCCTTTCGTGAAGTAGAAATCAAGGTCCTTGATGCAGTGTTGTATGATGCATTCCTGTTGCTCGAACCATGACCAGGGAGTATCTTGATAAGATGCACTAGGACAAGACTAGTCTTTGGTCTTTGACATTCTCTTGCAAAGTGTCCATAACTCTGACAGTTGTAACACCTAACCTTGGACTTGTCAAAACCAACACTCTTCCCTACAAACTTTCTGCCCGTCCTGTTCATGAATCGCTTCACTCGTCTAGAAATCATGGCTATCTGCCATTGTAAATCCATCACCTCTAGGTCATCAGGGTCAATCTGATTAAATCTTCATCAAAAGTAGCTGGATCAGATATTTTGCCCTGAATGTAGTTCTCGTATGATGCTACAAAGGAAGCAAGCAAAGCAAGATGTTCTTCAGCAGCCTTGACACTTAGATGCATCGATCTAGTATTACTGTTGTTATTGCTTGACTGTTTCTCTTTCCCCTGTCGATCCTCCTGAAGCAGCAACAAAACATACATCACCATCAGAATTTGTTACAATGGCAGCGTCCTGAAGACCCACCTTTGAGAAGAGTAGCTGCTCTTCAAGACCCTTTCTTCTCTTTCTCTAGCTAAAAGAGGGCCTTATCCTTGTCCGCCGCAATGGACCTCATGCCAACAAGGGTCTCCTCAAGCTCAGCTAACCTCCTTTCATGATGGGCCTCACATGAGTAAAGCCTTGCATTCAACAAGAACAAGAATCAGGATACATGATCCTTGAAGAAAAACGCTATAACATCAGGATCAAGGATCCTTACCTCAGTCAGGGAGTCATGGAGTTACTTATCCACATCAAAGAAGTCTCCCTCAGGCTCAGCCGGCTTCTTCCTCTTGGACCTTGATTTGGCCCTGGTGGTCAACACCCTAGGCTCCTAAAAGCTCAGGCACTTGGAGGACTTCCTTTTTGGCAGTCCTGTAAAGAGGAAACTATCAATGTCATCAAGGCCGAAGTAGTGGCAGATTTGTTGGCAGACTTATGAGCACTTGTGCAACAACAAACAAGATAAGTATCGAATTCCTATATTTTTTTACTTGATTCAAACTACAAACTTTATGACTACTTATTTACATGATGTAGGGGAACAAGGTTTGTGCTTCTTCTTCTTTCTTCTTCATGAGAATCCCTGATTCTGAACTTGAAGGTTCAGAACGGATCAAGGGCCAGGAATGCTTCAACTCTCTCAGCAGTTCCAGGAAGCTCAGCTAGCCGTGCAAAGTTCGTCACTGCAAACAAAGTGAAAACATCAGTTAGAATCAACATCAAGCATAAACAAGGATATCTGAGGATCCTATATCCTACCCTTCATAATCCATTTTTTTGGGTAAAGAATCACATCAGGGATTGAGTCGCGTCTCACGAAGAAAATTTGATTTTTCCAAGTGGTGTTCTGGGTGCTTTTATGGATCAGAATCAGCTGATGGGGCTTTGATTTAATAAGAACCAGCTGGAACCATCGGTGACCAGGGAGTATAGGTAAGCAAGCTCTGAAAGGCCGAACTCAAGCTCCTCTTTTTTCCAAGATCTCTTCAATGGTGAAGAGTGCCCTCCATAACATCGACATTGCTTGGCTATAGCTCATGCCGATTAGGGTAAAGAAGTGTTGAGTAAGATTGGGAAATGATTATGAAAATCCTAAGATGAAGGGGAGTTCGGAAAACAGAATCAAGTCCAAGAAATCGCATCGCTGGAGTAGGGGGTCAAACAGTCTGAAGATGGTCCCTGGGGGGACAGGATGCAAGGCTTCGGACTTCGGGGTTGGTGAACTGGCAGATTTCTTATGAAGGATTCATCAGAAATTTCTGGGACTTGACTTCATCTCCGTATTGGGGCTCACACCGGGAGAGGATCGAGTACCAATTTTCGCCATGGATTCAGAGAAGAAACAGAAAACATAGAAGAAAACAGAGAAGAAGGGAGATAAGGATACCTGAATAGTAATGCCAAAGTGAAGATATATGCCGGATTTCTTGATCTTTAAAAGAAAAAGAAGTTATCTAGTCCCTAAATATCGCGATGATGGTTATAGTCAGCCAAGTCCCATCGTTAGCTCATAACGACTAGTTTGAAATTAATAGCAGTATGATAGTTGTGATCACTTTCACATCCGCCATATTAGGGAAATTGTTGGGGCCTAAGTTTTATTTTTTATGGATCCTATATTCTGAGGCATAATCTGGATAAATTATTCTTAATGTGTAATACGGGACCTCAGAGGATCAAGGATCCTTAATGGTTACTATCTTTACTAATGATTGTTCTTGATATTTTCTTATGTTTATATGCAGGTGAACTAAGTGGTGGACTAAGTCAAAGCAGGAATCTTGCTAAGAATTTGTTACAAGGTTGCACGTGCTCATTCCATAACGGTTATGGGAAGAGGACGTGCATCTAGCATGATTATCGCACTTTATTGTTATCTTTACTTTAAAGGGGTTGATCAAGTCATATATACGAAGTTGTATTTGATTTTATTAGCTAATATACTTGGGGGTCGATAGTTTTCACCACCCGAGGTTTTTATGTCGGCGATCTACTAGTGATTAAAGGCTTTTCCTCGTACAAATCCTTGTGATCCATCTACATTTAAGTTTTGCAATCATTGTATTCATACAAACACTCTACCTCACAAACAGATTTGGCTACGTTATCATTAGATTGATTTTTGACCAAAACAAGCATAATTACTAGTTTATTTATAATCAATAAATTTGCTAGGGCACTTGTTATAGAGGTTTTATCATTAAAAAAGTTATTTTAAAAGTATTCCCTTTATTATTTGCTTCCGCTGCATCTTTCGCTTAGGTTTCTTAAAGTCAGCTTTTGAATTTTTACTCAAACATTTAATCAAACATGTAGTACATCAACATAAAAATGATTGAGTATAAAGCTTGCAAAATGAACTAGGGAACAACAAAATTACAAAAACGATGTATCACACAAATTAATCATCAAGTTCCCTAACATGGGTTCACACTTAAGACCTTCCGTAGTGGGCGTTTTTGCCCAATTCCACGCCCCTATGACGCTCACACACCCCTTCCCCTTATAATCGCCCCTTATCTGCATCGTTCGTGGTTTGAATCATGCAAATGTGCATATGAATCATATGAATCCAAAAAGGGTCGTTGCCATCGATCAGATTTCAACAATAAAAATAGAATATAATCCAGATTTACCTATTATTTACCCATTATATAAACTAATCTAAATAATTAATTTTACACACCAAATGCATACACTCTCAATTTCTAATCACCATAATTTTAATCAAGATGTATCCATACGGTAACCATTCAATCCCGACTTTTGAACACCCGACAAGTCACGAACCGTCCAAATACCTATAAATCGCTAAACACCCAAACGCCGGTTAATTATTTGATTAATTTTAATTTCTTTTTGGGAAGGCCGACAACCCATTACTATTTTGCATGATACATAATATGCCTATGAAAGTGTTTGGTTATCAACAAAACGTTATGGGTTTTCAATCGTAAGCGTAAACGTCACAAGCCTTTACTTTTCCCGATTCACAAACCGATGTGGTGCTTGAGACGCCACCGGACAAGGCGGGATCCTCACAACCTCGCAAACAATCTCATAAGAAAAAAGATGTCAATGAGCGGAGAACAAGAAAACACATACACCGTAGTCATCATCGATTGAAGAATTTGTTTTGGCTCATGCTTGGCTCAACATATTCGAGGCCCCTTAAGTTGATAAGTATTGTTTTGTCATCTATTTTATTTTTACTTTAGATTATTGAATTTTTTTGTTAATAATTTTATTTTTTAATATGTTTATGGACATTCTTAAAATTATATTTTTTGTTTTGCATCTTTAAAATTATTTGTTATTTTTTTAGCAGACTATTATCAAAAAAATGATTTTTGGGCTAGAACTATGGCCAATTTGCTACACAAATGAAAAAACTATATGACTACCATACGAGGAATCAAATAATGAGTAAGTGGAGGGATATGGGCGTGAAAGTAACCGTGTACAACATCTACACCCGGATGAAGAATAGTAGGGATAGTGGCCAAGACGATGCTTATATCAAACAACAAGCTTTGGTAGAATTCCCAGAAAAAAGCCCCATTCATATACACTAAACCTTCAGATCTTTTAAGGAAGAGCTCATAATGGCATCTCGTCCCACTACCGAAGACTCAAAAGTCAAAGAAGTTCAAATCCTCATCGTCCACCCCATATACGAGCCAATATTCAAACACTTGAGTTTAAATTGACTTGAATGAAATCAAGGACAATTATGACGATGACGAAGAACCAACCTATGAAGAATTCCCCATGACCAGCCGAGAAAGAGGAGAGATGGAAGTACAACGAAAAAGGAACGTCTTCGGGTTCATTGTCATCTACAATGAACGCTTTCTAGAAATAAATCAAAGACTACAAGCACTAACCAACTTTGGAAGACAACATTTAGACAATAGGCAAAAACAAGATGAGGATCAACAAGAACGCCTAAACTAAGAAAGATAAAAAATCAGCAGTTTGTCACACCCCAAGCGACGGCGGAAACATCAGGGCGAGACGAAATAGATTGCAAGAGACTTCATAACACTATTTTGTGACAAGTATTTAAAATTTAAAATTTAATTTCACTGCTAATATTCAAGTACATCATTTGAAACAAAATACAACAAAGGAACATGAAGCAAAATACAGCAAAAATCCTAACATTTTAAATTGAGTTTCTAGTCAATCCTACTAGATTTCGATCATCATCATTATCGTCAATTTCCTTCAATACATGTTAAAGTACAAGTAACACAAAATTATTGATGAGCATACAAGTTTGATTACTAGAATAAGTATAAAAGTTTAAACGAATCCACATGTCAAAATTCGGATACTAAGAACCTAACATGGAAATACTATCATGCAACTATAATTGTCAACCCAAAGACTCCCGCTAGCGCAGTCCTATCATGGCAATGATAAGACCATTTGGTTTACTTAACATGACCTCAAGAATACGGGCGGTGTGTTAATTCTATAGTGCTATACATGTTAAGGGAGGCTCGTACGAAGTTAATGACAAGTATGAAGCAACAAGTATCATGTATGAGTTCAAGTATATCGTATCAAATATATATATTGGATCATTTGTTTGTAAGCATGTTTGTAAGTGTATGTCTGTGTTTCTGATAAGTTACTTGTATTGCACCCAAAAGTGTTAAAATAGATTGGGGTCATGTACACTCATGGTTTTGCAAAGCTTTCCGAGTTAGACCACAAATTTGATAGTTGTTAGAGATGGAACACCAAGTAACCCTACAAGGGGAAACAAAGGTGTGTGAGTATTCGGATTTGATGAGAGATTCGTGTTCGATTTTAGGTATACAAAAAGTATGTGCACGAAAAATATATCGTGTATTAAACACCCGTTTTGACACAAAGATTTTATGTGAATACATGGGTCCTAATTTACCTATTAGAATTATAAACGAGGAATTTAGAACGAAGATAGAATAGCCTATGTTCATAATACTAAACCATCCACTGGTTAATATTAATAACTTTGCTATGTATATAATATAATATATATATCTATAATATAATTCATCATATAATATCATATAATTCATGTAAGTCAAGCATGGAGGTATGAAATACCTCATTGTATGATTCACCAAAGCACAAAGTTTACCAACTTAGTTGGTAAACCCGGTTGGTCATGAATGATAATAATGTAAACTAATCTACAAAGATGCTAAGTAGCCAAATAAGAACAATCCGAACATGTCATGCCTAACATGGAAAATGTTGGAGGCGAGGCGTGGTTAACTTAGTTTGGGTTTAGGAAACTACTTAGTTAAATAAGAACAAAACATCAAGTGAGGTGGTGGAACAAGTTTGGAAAGCCAAGGATTCCATGGTTCACACCTTTACCATATGAACTATGGTAGACTTGGATGGTCTCAACACTTGTAGGTTGTCTAACCCTTGTCAAAACATAAAGTTTATAGGTTCTTGGACCTTAATCTTAATGGAGAACAACCGCACACAAGACCCACAATAATGGGTTTGATTGAGGACAAGGTGGGTACAATTTCTTCACAAGAAATGAACTTAAAATATGAACTTCTAAAGTTTAGTTAAAGCAGAAAACTTAACCCACTTTGGAAACCAAAATCGGAGTTGTGCCACCTTGAGTGAATATTGGGTTACAAACCTTTATGTTGTCCAAGTGTTTTGAAATAAGAAAACTCAAGAAATAAGTAGCAGAAGTGAGTTAGAACTCACGTTGAACTTCAAAGATATTCTGCTCAAAAATCAGAATTTATGGATGATTTTGAACTATTTTGAGAGTGATTAAGTGTTTGGAAAGTGTTAAGGAATGTATGGAGGCTCCTATTTATATGGGGTCGATTAGGGTTAGAGTTAAATGAGTTAGGAGTGATTGGAGGTGAAAACGGTGACAAAAATGGACTAACCCGCGAGCTGAAAATAGCTGGCTAATACAACTTCCTCGTGCCACGCAACGGGAACATGTGATCCTGGTGCATGGCATGAGGGAGTGGGTTTTAAAAAATTGTTTATTTTGTCCACTTTTGACCCCTGCACTTGGTTTTTAGGTTTTTTTTCATAAACTTGTATTTTAACTTGTTTTATCTATAGAAGATGTTTGTAGGCATGTGATAAGTATCGTGCACGTAAGATTGATAATTCAAGCGTATGATAAGTCTTGGTTTTACGTAAATGTATTCGACATTTGTTTGTGTATAACACAAGTATAACAAGTATGAGTATAAAATGAACTTTCAACTGCGATCAAAGTCTCGGATTACAAGATTAGAAATAAAATACGAATACAATCGAATACAAGTTCCTAAAAATAGAAATACGAGTACACTTTCTAAGTAAGGAAAGTATAGAAATACGAAGCGTTACTGTCTCCCCTAATTTCGGAAATTTCATCCCGAAATTTATTCAAGAGGAAGACTCGGCGAATAGATGCAGATGCTTGTTCTTCATATCATTCTCGAGTTCCCAAGTGAATTCAATGCCACATTTGCCTTCCCATCAAACTTTCATCATGGTGCGACTATGCCTAAGTTGCTTTGTTCCTTGGTCCATGATTTCGACCGGTTTTTTCACAAAATGTAAGGTCTCATGTCGGATGGACGTTGTTGAGCTCTTGAGGTAGATCCAGTCGATATGCTACCTTGTCCATCCTTTCGAGAATCTTGAAAGGACCTACGAAGTGGGAAGCGAGTTTGCCTTTCTTACCAAATCGAACCACTCCTTTCCAAGGGGATACCTTGAGAAGTACGTGATCACCAACATTAAATTCCAACGATTTGCATCTCTTGTCGGCTAACTGTTTTGTCGACTTCTAGCCTTGAGTAGGCTATCACGAATCTGCAAGATCTTATCCGTCATCTCTTGTATGAGCTCGGGACTGGTGATTTGAAGCTTCGCCGATCACGTGCCAATAAAGAGGCGAACGAACTTACTACCATACAATGATTCGAATGGTACCATTTGAGTACTAGCGTGGTAAATGCATATCTCAGTTGCCACCAAAAATCGCTTACGTAAGAACGAAGCTTATCCTCGAAAGTTTGGATAGTATGCTCGGTTTGCCATCAGATTGAGGATGAAAAGCAGGTACTGAGGTTAAGATGAGTAGCAAGAGCGGTTTGAAAAGTTTGCCAAAGAGTGAGTGAAACGAGCCAATTTCTCGCCTTTGTAATCTTCACGAATGGGGAGGAAGTTGGCGGATTTGGTCAAACAATCGATGGTTACCCAAATGTTATCATGGCCAGACGAAGTTCGAAGAAGTTTGGTGATGAAATCCATAGCTATACTCTCCCATTTCCAGACCGGAATTTCTGGTTGTTTGAGTAAGCCAGAGGGACGTTCGTGTTCGGCTTTCACCTTGGAACACGTGAGACATTTCAAAATGTAGGTGGCGATATCTTTCTTCATACCAGGCCACCAATAAGATGTACGAAGGTCTTGATATATCTTGTCGGCACCAGGATGAATAGAGTATCGAGACTTGTGTGCCTCCTTCATTAAGACTTCATGGAGGTCATCATGGTTTGGTACCTAAACGCGATCGAGATAGTAAATGATACCGTCAGACTTTGATACGAGTTGGGTTACAGCACCACACTTCATCTCGTTGTACATGTTAACCTCATTAACGGATAAGTATTGCGCTTCGCAAATTCATGAGTTATTTGACTAAGAGCAATGGCCACGACATTCGCTTTACCAAGATGGAAGCGAATTTCGCAATCGTAGTCATTGAGCAACTCTACCCATCAGCGTTGACGCATGTTGAGCTCTTTTGGTTAAAGATATGCTGAAGGCTCTTATGGTCGGTGAAGACCACACACTTAGTACCGTAAAGGTAGTGTGGCCATATCTTTAACGCAAAAACAACCGCACCAATTTCAAGGTCGTGGGTAGTGTAGTTCTTCTCATGTATTTTGAGTTGTCTCTAAGCGTAAGCGATAACCTTGTCTCGTTGCATGAGAACACAACTGAGACTTAGTTTGATGCATCGCAATACATGACGAAATCTCCGTTGCCGTCAGGAAGAGCGAGAATAGGAGCATTGTAAACATGCCTTTGAGCATTTGAAAAGACTCCTCTTGTTCGGAACCTCAAATAAAAGGTTTACCTTTTTGAGTTAAAGAAGTGAGAGGAACGACGATTTTCAAAAAGTTGAGATGAATCGACGATAATATCCCACCAATCCAAGAAATGAACGAATCTCAGACGGAGACTTCGGTGCAATCCAATTCTTGGCGGCTTCGATTTTAGAGGGATCCACGTGTATACCTTTCTTGTTCACAACGTGTCCGAGAAATTGAACTTCCTTTAGCCAAAACTAACACTTTGTGAATTTGATGTATAGTCGTTTGCCACGTATGAGTTCAAGGATTAGACGCAAGTGTCGCTCATGTTCGTCTTGGGTTTTATAGTAAATGAGAATATTGTCTATGAAAACGATCACGAAACGGTCTAAGTAAGCTTACACACCCGATTCATCAAATCCATGAAGACCGCGGGTGCGTTGGTCAAACCAAACGACATAACCATGAACTCGTAGTGTCTGTATCTAGTACGAAATGCGGTTTTTGGAATATCTTCTTCGAGACTCGAAGTTGATGGTAGCCAAAACGAAGGTCGATTTTAGAAAAACACGTTGCGCCTTGGAGTTGATGGAAGTGGTCATCGTTGCGACTTAAGTTCATGATAGTTGACGCACATGCGGATTAATCCATCTTTCATTTTGACAAAGAGGACCGGAGCGCCCCAAGGAGAAGTACTAGGGCGTATAAGCCTTTATCAAGTAATTCTTGAAGTTTGCTCGATAGCTCTTGCATTTCCAGGGGTGCAAGACGGTATGGAGATTTAGAAACAGGTATAGTGCCAGGAATAAGGTCAATGCAGAAGTCAATATAATGAGGAGGAGGACTAGGTAGCTCTTCGGGAAAGACGTTAGGAAAATCGCAAACGACAGGAACATCACTCACGCCTTTTCCTTTATCCTTCTTTTCCACAACGTGGGCAAGAAAGGCAAAGTACTCTTTGCGTAAGTACTTGTTCGCATGAGTGCACGACATTAGTTTGAGACCTTTTGAAGGTTTCTCACCATAGACGTGTAATGAATCACCGGATGGATGAGGAAGACCAATAAACTTCTAAGAGCAAACAACTTCGGCACGGACCCTTCGAAGCCAGTCCATGCCTACTATGATGTCGAACTACTCAATTGCATGGGTATGAGGTCAATCGAGAACTTGTGATCATTGAGTTTAAGAGAACAATTAAGAGGAACATAATCGACGGTTATAAATTTACCGTTATCGACTTCGACGGCGAATTATTTTGGCAACTTAGAGCGTCTACACTTAAGCAATTGCTCAAATTATACGGATATAAACTTTTATCCGCACCAGTATCAAATAAATAAGAATCATATACATCGTTTATGATAAACGTACCATTTATATCGTCGTTGTTGTTATGGGCCTGAGCGGTAGTGATGATGAAGGCTCGTCCGCGAGGAGCTTGATGCTGGTTGTTGTGTTGCGGGCATGTGTTGCTGAGGTGGTTCGGGTCACCACACTTGAAACAAGTGTGACTGTTGTTTGCTTTTTGGTTGGTTTTGGTTTTGGGCAGGTGGTTGGGTTTGGTTGCCTTGTGGCCATTTCAGCCTTGGGTGTTAAAGTGCCCAAACCTGTTACACAAGGTGCAAAGGCGGCAAGGTGTGTGACTTGGTGGTGATAAGTGCAAGTAACACACTTGGGATGAGTCCTAATGTATGCTCGTTTAGCCAGTTCGGGAATTTGGGCTATAGCAAGTTGTTGTTGTGGAGGTGGATTTTGCGGAGTAACAACCGTACAATTTTAGTTCGAAGCCTTCCGCTTCTTACCATTGGTGTTGATTTTGGGTGACGGTTTGGTTGGTGTGGATTCGGTGATTGGTTTGGTGGTGTCTTGGTGCACAGTCTTGGTTGAACCCTTTGTTTCGTAGGTTCCATCCAAGATCCGGTTGTGGTTGAACTTGGTGGCTAAACGGAAGGTGTCTTCAAGGTTGGGCAGACTCAACAAAGTTGGAAACGGAGGAAGGAAGGCCTCAGATGTACTTAGCGATAACTTTTTCGGTGGTGCCAACTTGGCCAGGGAAAGGGCGCTAAGTTGCTTGAACCTATCAGTGAGACCGGTATTGTCGCTCCCTACTTGCTTGATGTACCAAAACTCGTTTTCGAGTTGTTGGAGCTCGTGGGGAAGGAAAAATTCATCGTTCATGATCCTCTTGAGCTTAGTCCAAGTCAATGCGTAACAGCGGCGTCCCCACGCGTGTTACGTTTGGCGGTCCACCAATCGAGTGCCCTTGATCAGAAGACATCGATAGCATTGGTCGTGCATAGATGCTCAGGGCAGCCACTTTGTCGAATGGTGACCTCAATGGAGTCAAACCATTGGAGCATCTTTGTCACCCCATCTTCGCCCGTAAACGGCATCGGGCTACATGAGTTGAACTGTTTGAACATGAAAGTTGACTTGGGTGGGTCAACTTTGGATTCAACCGAGGCATGAGGGGATTTGACGTTTTGGGGGTTTGGACTTACTAACGATGTCGGGGATAACCTTGGCCATTTGCTTGGCCATGAACTTCATCATGTCTTTCTTGGACATCGAATCAGCATTGGAGTTGGACTTGGAGTTCCTTCTTGAGTTCGAGTTACGGTTGGAAGACATCTAAAAGATCGAAATAGAGGAAGAGGATGAGACTTGATCATAATGTGTTTATAAAACAACGTTTGTTTGCATGAATAAGCATAAAGTATTTCACATAACACGTAGTTTCACATAGTTTTGCACAAGTATATCATGTATTCAAATTGTATAATCACGAATAAAGATGATAAGGAATATTAATTTAGTTTGTTCTCGAGTATTAATATTGTTTTAGATTGCGAGTAACGTGCGATTTGTGCTTCGGTTTTGAAACAAACGAAGTATCAAGCATAAAAAATCTCATTAAAATGGATATGACATAAAAGAGATTCAACGTAAAACTTGGAGTGTCTCGGAACGAAACTAAGACTATTCCAAAGTGATCGAAAGTTCTTTCGAGTTAGGGAAACATGCTTTAGCCTAACAGGTAGAATACTCTCACTGAGGAGAGGTTAATGGCATTCACCCTTTCGTTTACTACATGTCCCTAGTCGATCGAAAATCGAGACTTAGGCGGGATTGAAAATCGAGGAGTTGGACTAGTTGTCAAGATGCGAGTTTCACCCCTAGCTTGGCAACATCGTGCCCTAAGTGTGTTAGTACCACCGAACGGGTCAAGGAAGTAAATTCCGACTCGTTGATAAAGGTCCACTAGATTTAGAATGGCAAATTTTCCATCAAGATGTGGATGTCACTCCTAACTTGAGGCGTAATTTCGTGAAAAATCGAATAACGCGGATTGCGGGATTTCACCAAAAATTGTGGGTTTTCACGCCTATTTTTGGTGAGATCCTCTCGTTTGTGGTATATAAGTGTCTTCGTGTCTTCAAGTGTGTATTGTGTTAGCCTTAGGAGAGACATGTATAAATTAAGACAAAAAGATAAGTAAGAAGCAAGTAGGAAGAATTCCGGTATTTTAAGCATGAAATCAAGAATGGTCTAATGCAGGTACTTAGACTATAGACTAGGTCAAATCATGGCAATTTTTGCTAATTCCCTATAGTTATGGCTCTGATACCAATCTGTCACACTCCAACCGATGGCGGAAACATCGGGGCGAGATGAAATAGATTCAAGAGACTTCATAACACTATTTTGCGACAAGTATTTAAAATTTAAAATTTCATTTCATTACTAATATTTAAGTACATCATTTGAAACAAAATACAACAAAGGAACATGAAGCAAAATACAACAATCCTAAAATTTTAAAATGAGTTTCTAATCAATCCTACTAGATTCCATTCATCATCATCGTCAATTTCCTACAATACGTGTTAAAGTACATGTCAACACAACATTATTGACGAGCATACAAGTTTGATTACTAGCATAAGTATAAAAGTTTAAACGAATCCACATGGCAAAATTCAGATACTAAGAACCTAACATGGCAATACTATCATGCAACTATAATTGTCAACCCAAATATTCCCCCTAGCGTAATCCTATCATGGCAATTATAAGACCGTTTTGTTTACTTAACATGACCTCAAGAATACGGGCGGTGCGTTAATCCTATAGCGCTACACATGTTAAGGGAGGCTCGTACGAAGTTAGTGACAAGTATAAAGAAAAAAGTATCATGTATGAGTTCAAGTATATCGTATAAAGAATATATATTGGATTGTTTGTTTGTAAGCATGTTTATAAGTGTATTTGTGTGTTTCTGATAAGTTACAGTATTGCACCCAAAAGTGTTAAAATAGATTGGGGTCATGTACACTCATGGTTTTGCAAAGCTTTCCGAGTTAGACCGCAAATTTGAGAGTTGTTTGAGATGGAACACCGAAGTTACCCATCAAGGGGAAATGGAGGCGTGTGAGGATTCGGATTTGGTGAGAGATTCGGGTTCGGATTTGAAGTATATAAAAAGTATGTACACGAAAAATATATCTTGTCTTAAACACTCATTTTGACACTAAGATTTTATGTGATTTCATGGGTCCTAACTTTCCCATTAGAATCATAAACGATGAATTTTGAACGAAGATAGAATAGCTATGTTCATAATACTTAACCAAAAACCGGTTAATATTAAGAACTTGGCTATGTATATAATATATAAATCTATAATGTAGTCCATCATATAATATCATAGAATTCATGTAAGTCAAGGTATGAAATACCTTATTGTATGATTCACCAAAGCACAAAGTTTACCAACTTAGTTGGTAAACCTGGTTGGTCATGAATGATAATAATGTAAACTAATCTACAAAGATACAAAGTAGCCAAATAAGAACAGCCCAGGGGTGTCATACCAAACATGGCAAATGTTGGAGGTGAAGCGGGGTTAACTTACTTTTGGTCTACGAAACTACTTAGTTGAATATGAACAAAACATCAAGTGAGGTGGTGGAACAAGTTTGGAAAGCCAAGGCTTCCATGGTTCACACCTTTACCAAAATACAAGTCTTGCCATATGAAATCTTGTAGACTTAGATGGTCTCAACAATTGTAGGTTGTTTAACCCTTGTCAAAATATAAAGTTTATAGGTTCTTGGACCTTAAACTTGATGGAGAACAACCACACACAAGCCCTACAATCATAGGTTTGATTGAGGACAAGGTGGATACAAGTTCATGACAAGAAATGAACTTAAAAGATGAGCACTTATAAAGTTTAGTGTAAGCAGAAAATTTAACCCACATTGGAGTTGTACCACCTTGTTACACCTAAGTGAACATTGGGCAACAAACCTTGATGTTGTCTAAGTGTTTTGAAGCAAGAAAACTCAAGAAATAAGTAGTAGAAGTAAGTTAGAACTCACTTTGAACTTCAAAGATATTCTGCCCAAAACTCAGAATTTATGGATGATTTTGAAGTGTTTTGAGAGTGATTAAGTGTTTGAAAAGTGTTTAGGAGTGTATGGAGGCTCCTATTTATAATGGGATTGATTAGGGTTAAGTTAATGAGTTAGGAGGTGATTGGATGTGAAAAAGGTGAAAGAAAATGGACCAACCCGCGTGCTGAAGATAGCTGGCTGCAGATACGACTTCCTCGCACCACACGATGGTAGCCTGTGTGCCTGGCGCGTGGCATGAGGGAGTGGGTTTTTCAAAATTGCTTATTTTGTCCAGTTTTGGCCCCTTGCACTTGGTTTTTAGGTTATTTCATGCCATAAACTTGTATTTTAACTTGTTTTTAGGTATAAAAGATGTTTGTAGGCATGTGATAAGTATCGTGCACGTAAGATTGATAATTCAGGCGTATGATAAGTCTCGGTTTATACGTAAATGTATTCGACATTTGTTTGTGTATAACCCAAGTATAACAAGTATGAGTATAAAATGAACTTTCTATTACGATCAAAGTTTTGGATTACAAGATTAGAAATGAAATACGAATACAAGTTTCTAAAAATAGAAATACGAATACACTTTCTAAATAAGGAAAGTATAGAAATACGAAGCGTTACACAGTTGATCTTGAAATTTGGTCGAAACTCATCCCCGCTACTTCAAGACCGCAACGTGACCTAGCTTTAAAGTTGCGTGACCTAACTTTAAAGTTGCGTGACCACATTAAGAACACAAATGGTCTTCATGATGTCCAATGAAACATTCTATCTGTGTTTGTTATGTTATTTTTATTTTCTATGATTCCTTTAGATTTAAATGAAATGTTCTATGTAGTTTTTTTTAAGAAATTTAGTTATGTCTTTATTAATTATCGTTACATTTTAAAAAATATCAGTTGAGGCAGGGGTTGAACCATTTATGATTAATTTAATTTAAGGGTGAGCAATAACCGAACCGAAATTAACTGAAACCGAATTAACCTAAAATCGGTTATCGAATCTTTTTTGTACGATCGGTTAACCGAAATTAACCGAATCAAATCATTTAAATCTTCATAAAATTATAGCTTTTATACCTCCCTTTCTTGTTTTATACTTCAATTTCATATGTTTATACCTCCATTTATTTATTTGTACATCAAATTTATGTATTTATATATCTATTTCATGTAATTTAGCTCTATTATATGTATTTCTAAACAAAAAATTTAGCCAATGTTTGGTTTAGCTATTAACCAAAATCAACGGAATCGAACTGAAAACCAACAAATTAACCGAATAAACCGAACCGATTAACCGACGACTTTGGTTACTATTACGGATAATACTAATAACCGAACCGTTCACAACCCTAATTTCACCCATGCTGTTGTGGACGCGACATGACGGAAAACGGCCCAATGGGCTGGGGAACCACTATGGATGGTCTAATAATCATTCATACTATTAATAAACAATTATTAATTAATATTAAAGAACATCATGAAAGTACTGTAACAGCATCAAATCGCTGCTACAGTAGTTTTTTCTTTCTAATCTTCTTAATTTTTTATACAGTGCTATGTTCTTTGTCTTTTTCTATTTTAATTTTAATTTTACTGATAACAGCAAAAGTGAGATTACATCATGACAATGGTTCTTTATTATATTTGTAAGATGACAATATGGTCAATACTTGCATCATAGATTAATATCACTCTCTTTTTAATTTATTATTTTTACTTATTTCTAAATTAGTTAAACTGATTTTATTTTTGGATTTTAAAGCATTAAAGATGTTTAATAGGACTTGAAAAAATTGTTCTTACTGTTAATAACATATTTATAAATAAATCGACATTTTAAAGATGTGCATATGCGGTCTAAAATTTTTTTATCTTATTGTTAACAACAGATTTATAAATAAACTAGTTTAAGAACCTGCGAGCTTCGCGGGTGGCCTAAAACACAAATGTATAACTTAAATTTGTTGAAATAATGATTTTAAATAAATAAACGTTCAAGTAATAATGAAATGATTCTGGTTTTTACTCTTGATAAAGCAACGTACAACTGGCGTTGTCAATTGTATAATTTTTAGATCTCTAAATAAAATTTTGAAATGAACGAATTGTTGCATTACTTATGTAAAAAATTTAAGTTATAGTTAATTGACAAACAAATAAGAAAAAAAAATCATAAAAAAAAAGATTCTTGCTCGGGTTAGAGTTAAGCTTATGACAAATCAAATGCCTACATAGGCAATCGTCTCTTACCATATGCAGTTTGACTTATAAATTGACTTAAGAATCCGAGTAGCAGTTTGACTTGTTAATAATTATTTGAAGAAAGTGCAAAATGCTACTGCTACATGTTATGAACGATATTCAACTTGTTGTCTAACCCAACGTCAACCCAGCCTAGCCAGAACCAACCAGCACAATAAGTGCAAAATTTAAGAATTTAGAACCCAGCCCGTTTTGACTGGTTACGTGCCTGATTCACAACCTCTAAACAATGAAAATTGTGATAACCGTTATGATCTACTGTTCATTCACAGTTAAATTGCTTTTGCGTTTTCCAAACAAAGCACAACACATTCAAACTGTGGCACTATTCATCATCATTCACAATGCATATAAGAGATATATAATATGAATGAACCATAACTATATAAACCGTATATTAAACAACATCAAACAATTATTAGACTATTATTTTTTTCAACCTTATCCACTTAATGCTCATACAACAACTTCCTTCCAATCCGACTTCAAGATACCATACAAGCACCGGAACCACACCAGATTCAGTTGGCAGCTATATGTCGGCTGTGAATCGGCCGCCGTCACCACCTAATTCAGCAACCGCAAACTATCCAAAAGGCCTGACAGAAATCTGTAAGAGATCCCACAAATTCAAGTTAAAAAAGTTATTAAAAAAGTAAGCTTGAACTGTAACAAAAAGAAATATTATATATAAATCCATCACAATACCAACATTTTCGGAATCAGAAGAACCTCTCGAGTATTAAGTTACAATATGCAGGTGTAAATGCAAGTACACTCCTTTGAATTTCAATAACGTTGTTTCAAAGACATCGCCTCTGCCTCTTCTTTAAGAGGGCTAAGGTATAGAGTAGGCTTATCAACGTAAAACCATGAGCATGTAAAGGGGTCATTAATCATAGAGTAGGCCCAGAGTGTGTAAATGGGTCACTACACCATGGCATGCAATGAAGGTTGCAGGTAAGCACCTGCCATCCTCCGAATTTGCCACGCCAAGATTTAAGCGTTACCCCATTCTAAATCGCATTTACACATTCATCACAGCCTCATGTCGAAGATAATCGTACACCAACCACCGACCTAGGGTTCAGAATCATAGGTGGAGCATGAATCACAAAAACATTTCAGCGAACACCCTATGTATAGTTTGTTATCCAACACAGGATCTTCAAGAGTTGACAATGGAGCCAAATAAAACAACCCATAGTATAATCCATGGTGGTAAACGACGATAACCATAACCTTGATGCAATTTACCGTCTTTAGCAAAAAGAAAGCCATCAAAGCATTTTATCAAACAGCTTACATGCACAATTTTAAAAGCAACAAATTAGTGATGCGAAGAAAAACAGGGTATTAGAAACCCTAAACAGTAACAGTGGCAACCAAAGATGAATACAACATCTTTGAGAGACAAAGCATTCCGACTCAACCATCTATAACCAGCAACCGTAAGGTAGGTACATCACCACCCATCTCGCCGAGAGACAAAGAGGACCGACATATCCGACCGAAAGACCAAGAGGTCGGCGGCAGCGGATAAACACAGATCTAAAAACCCTTGACATACCTTGTTTTCATGAGCTAATGAGAGCGATGGCCTTCAAATCAACAACTTTGATGTTGTAATGCCATTAGTGCTTCAACCTTCAAAGAGTGATGGGGTTTCTGAGAGAGAAAGGGAAACAAAAAGGAAAGTCTGGTGTGATTGATACTCGGGTAAAAAAAACGGACGGCGCTTGTGATTTTTACCGGTCATATTTTCTTAAACTTTTATTTCCTCATCAACTTTAAGATAAAAAAAATCACACCACATTTCGATGCTTTATCATTGGTCTATAAAAATGAGCTCATAGAGGATCTAAATCAAATTTTGAATGGCAAACCCATTAATCAAAATCCCATTTGTATCTACCCTAAATCTACTTCTACAGGTCATGAATTAGCCTTCTAATCTAGTCTACAGTTGCAGTAACCAATGTAACCGGGTAGCGGTTATACTACTGTCACCTAGACCACATATTAGACAATTAGCATTATTACCCGACGATGTGGCCGGTGATTAAAGTTCGGTGTGTTTGGATGTGAAAACGTGCTTTTGATATTGGGACGGGTTGCCGAAAATAGTGTTTGGGTACGGTTTTGCTACTTGAAGTTGTAATAGAAAAGACATTTTCAAGAAAAAAGAAAAAATAATCCAACTCAAAATCTTTTTATCCATACAAACTGATTGTTGCAACTTTAAATCAGTTGCACTCTTGCAGTACGTACTCGCTTAATCAGTTCTAAACACAAATCCAAACAACCTATTACAACCGTACTCTTAAGGCAAATTAAAAAACTTATTTACGCATATTATTAAACTTCAAATGTTTACTCTTAACATATCAAAGATTTAGCTAATAGGGATACATGTTAAGTCACCCAAAGGGTTTTCTAATGCATGCTAATTAGATCAGTTTATTTATATAGCAACCCTTGTTGACCTTTTAGTCAAGTCACCTCACCTGACCCGCCATTTAGCCATCTGATGGGAATTAGTGTTGAAGATGGAAAGTAAAACAATCCATACCTGTGAAACGTACTTGAATATGCAGCAGTAGCAAAACACAAATCCATAAACCGTACTGCAGATGGATTTGCCCGCTTCTGAAAACATAGAAGACGTCAAATAACGATACTATTAAAATAACGATCCTATCAGGTGACAAAGGGATGCCCTCCTTGGCAACCAGTTACATAAAATGCTAATTGATATACAATCGATATAAAATAAAGAATCATTTAAACAAACAAAATGCTAAGCAAAATTTTGTCCTCCCTCGGCCACAATTGTTGTTCCTCCGGCTTAACATTGTAATTAGAATTATCGGTTACATTCAACCAATGCAACCCACAAAACCGCTAAATTCTTTCTAAACCTAACTAAACTATAGTATCTACTTAGTAGCAGTGAGATCGAAAAAGAAAAGAACTTTACATGGAAAAGAGTCATTGGGAATGAATGGTGAATGACTCTTCATATATTGTTACTACTTGTACATATAGATTCCAAAAAAAAGATAGAAAAATATGATAAAATAATATTGCATCACCAGATAGCACATAATGCTTTTGCTCAGCTTGTACCCCGAGAGAATCGCACAGACTGAAGTCGTCAAGAATGCAGCAACTAACATGCAAACAAAAGCTACAGTTGCAGAGAGGAGTGCGATATTTTGCGATAATAAATGTTATCTATCACTGTAGAGCATGACACAAGGAGGTCGCCTTCAAATGGGATAAGCTCGGTACCGGTATCTAAAAATTACCAAATATGGCTACCGGTACCGAAAATGCCAAACAATGGGTACCAAATCGGCACCGAAAAAACTTTTAGTACGGGAAGTTTGGTACCGGTACCAACTACCAAATGCTCATCCCTATTTTTCATATAGGAACTATCTTAACCCCTCTAAGTCATGTAAAAGATCAAGATGGATAGAACTTACTTGAACATATCAAATCCAAAAAATGATAGATCAACAATTAAGAAAAATGGGTGACCTGGGACTTTGGCATTTAGCAAGCTCACCTTACAAAGTGGGGTTTATTCTGCACCAAAAGAGAATAACATTAAGCAGTTAGTTTAGAACTTCTAACTCAATAAAAATGTATAAAGGTTTTTGAATAACTATTATAAAATAGGTGGTGGATAATTTATGATCAATTGTTTAAGATTTATATGATCAATTATATGTGATTAGAAATTAACCAATCAAAGAAGGTTAGAAGGTGGAAGCTGGCAATCGACCAACAGACCAACAGGCTAAGAAGAAAATACAGATAAACAGTTCCCTACTAACCTTCATTTGCACTTCGAAATATGAACACGCATAAAATTCAAAGCATTTATCGAATGTATACATGTGAAAGAGAAAGCAACAAAGAGAGGTGTAGTACTTTACGACCATTGTTAGGGTTTCGAGTTTCGAGCAGGATGAGGGAGCATTGAGGTTGCCGGCTGCGAGAGAAACCATACCTATCAAACTATAAAAGAAACCATACCTATCAAACTATAAAAGAGGAGACAACTGGGAAAGCGCTATGTTGGGTAAAAATCGGGTCATAAAAAAACTTTTAGGTGCCATTTGCCAAAGAATCAGGCCTCGGATGCGGACACGTGGCAAACAATTATTTTCTTTTATCATTATTTATAGATTATAGATGAGGAGACACCTGATCAAATGAATTTTTATATGTGGTCTTGCACCTGCATCACATCCAACACCAAGATGAGCATGTTTAACACATCACAATTGCAACAAAAAAAGCTAAGAATTGAAGATATATTACTTAGAAAGTTTATGCGTAATGTGCACCTTTAAATAAAAAAATTGTGGGCGGCGCATATGCATCTTCGCTCATGGATGTAAATCCAAGTTTTCTGAGATTATGAACACCAATTCCTATGTTCCTCACTAACTTGTTCTGATCGTAGGTTCCATCAATATCCATGTTTCTAGGTTGATTATTGTTTTGTGATTCATTATCGTCTTCATAATCTCCCACCATGATTGTACTCAAATCCTTTAATCTTCGTTTGAAGTACCAGTGGAGTATCTCTATAAACATGGCAAATATTTAGAATTCTAACTCAATACAAATTGTACTTAGATCATAGTGGTATTTTAATTATTGATATACAAATTGCTGTACATCATGAAACAATAGAGAAGCCAGCAGCATGTAAGGAATAAACATAGGCACGCGATAATCACAGGCAAACACATATCATATTAACCTAAAATTGAAATCAAACCTGAAGAGAGTTCCATTAACGGCTCGTTAAACGTCATTGCTTGATTTCATTCTTATGATGCTGGTCTAGTTTACCCCCACATAATTGTAGTGGAATAAACCTAGCCGTTGCCGCCGTGCCCGATGCTCTAATCGGAACCCAAACATCACCACTTGTTTCTGTTGTCTCTCAAGATCAGATGGTTGACATGTTAGGTTATCTCTCAAGATTCAAACTATTATGAAGATTTTAGGGTTTCTCAATTGACGGCTGAAAGGAAGGAGAGTAACCAACATCACAAGTTCCATAGGATTGTAAGATTAAAAGCTTGAGTAATCGATGTAAAAAACAATAAAGATACCCGGATTCAGTTCCACTGGTTACAATTTAGGGTTTCGAAGATGAGAATCGCCCCTGCTAGAGATGAAGTGTTTCGAATGATCAATGTATAAGAGAATCGCAGATGTATGAAATCACCTAAGGTTTTTTGAATGATACGGGTGAAAAGAAAATTAAAATTTATATTTAATCCAAAACAACCCATAAAGTTAAAGACCTATAAATTAGTAAAATGGGATAATGTTTTGAAAGGCTTTGCCTAAATGGCAATTTAATTCTCTAGTGTAGTATAATTAGATATTGAATAGAAAATTATGTATATCAACTCTTTAGACCGATATCACTGGTTTTAAATTTAATGTATATCATTACAATTTAAATAAGAAATTCGTATATACTATTAGAAATAAAATATTTTTAATTTAATACTTAAAACATTCAAATGTCATCACACTGAACAAAAACCTTTTAAGAGATTCTAAAAAGTAAATTGTAAAACAATAACAATGTTCGAAATCGATTCATAATAAAGGGTTTGGTTCTGGTACAAATCATATTTATCGTACAACCGTAAGAATAGATCCTAACTCTTAAAAAAATTAAATTAGCACATATCAAAACAATACATACATATAAGTAACACTTTTGAATTATATTAGCACATGAAAATTAATCAAGATAATTGATTTAAGCACATATGTAATGATATCAGCACTTTTCTTAATTAGCACATGGAAAACAAAAGAAAGATCCAAATAAAGAATTAATTGCTTGCTAGCACAATTATAGGGAATTCAATATAATTGATATTATTTAGGTTATTATTTTATCATTTAACTATAATTGATTGGATTCCATGTGACACTTTTTAAATGGTTCTTACATTTTGTTTGCGAAATGTGGTTTGTATTTAATCCTACTCCCAATAATTGTAACATCCGTCGAAAAACGGGTTTCAAAACCCGCTTCGTTTATTAATCGAATAGTCAGTTGTAAATTTCGTTGCGTAAATATGTCCATTTTAATTTTAAACAATATATAACTAATAAATATATTAGAATTTAAAAACTATAATTAATAAACAATAAAAACAGGTGAAGAAAAAATAAAAGGAAGCTGTCGGGTTTCGAACCCGTGTCAGCCGATTCAACAAACAAACACTACACCACTCCGCCACTTGACTCGTTTGTTTAAACAATGAAACAAATAATACTTAAGTTAAAACTCGAATTCAAAAACCGGACTTCAGCGCGGCAGAACTCGCAATCACCGGAAAATCCGGCAATCTGCGAGTTTAGCCATTTTCACTGAAACATCAAGGTCTCACTGTCGATCGGTATAATCATCTAAAAACTCTTGATATCTCTTACTCAGTAACTTAATTTCTTAACACAAGAAACTAAACTGTTAATTGATTCACTCAGACGGAAGTCACAAATCAGAGCCGACGACTCTTGCCAGAAATCTGAGAAAGACACTCTGATCGGTACATTTAACTCTGTAACCCTCTTTATCCTATTCTTTTCAATCAATTATATGATAGATGACCGATTTAAACAAGAACAGTCGGTCACCTTTGTTCTGTGTCTTTATTAATGAAGAAGACGAAGTTGAAATGTGTATAAGATTAATTAAAACTGGATATTTAACCGGGTTAGACACACAGTCCAGCGGTGGACTGTGTGCAATCATAAACGCACGTCCGAGTTCGAATCATACAACGTACCGACTTTCAGAAATAAAATCAATATTTTTAGAACTGAATCAGAACAAGTCATAGTATGTTTATAAGAGTAATATAATCCGTAAGTTAAACAGATGAGACACACAGCCCAACTGGTTGGGCTGTGCGCATACGAACCGAAGGACCCGATTCGACTCCGGGCCCCTGCAACCGGTTCGGCCATTTAAAATCATTTTAATATCAACCCAATAAAAATAACAATTAATTAGTATATATATATAATTAAAACAGAGAATATTTCGGGTTAGACACGTAGCTCAGTTGGTAGAGCTGCGTGCACGCGTACGAGAGGTCTCGGGTTCGAACCTCACTTAGCGCATGAATAAACTGAATCCGACCGGTCAAACGGTCAACGGTCAACATTTTTATATTTTTTTATTTTTTATTTTTATTTATTTATTTAATCAGAAAATTATTTAAAAATACTTAAAATAATATTTTTAAAGTTAGAAAATGTCCTTAAACTCACAAAATAAATCTAAAAATCCTATTAAGATCTATTTATTTACCGAACCACTTCGTTATTATTTAGGTTAGTTTTCCTCGTCGATCAAATCCCAAAACTCGTGCGCATCCAACGTCATCAAAAGAACGCACCCAATGTGAGTGAATCTCTACCAAATTCCCGTTTTAATCACGTTTTGCGGTGTATCATGTGTCGTTTAATTCCTTATTCTATTTAAACACTTGTGCATCCATCATATCCGTGATCAAATGTGTATCCAATATGTATCAATTGTTGTGTGAATTATGTTTAGATTTAAGTTATCATTTTCAGTACATGCATTTCATTAGGCCCATCAGCTCCCCGTGGGATACGGGTTGAGTACAGGTGCCTCATTCGATCGGCTCCGTTTGATTGAGCCTTGATCTCACATAACATCATCATTCATGTCATACGATCGGCTCCGTTGGATTGAGCCTTGATCTCACAGTCATCATCATTCATATCATATACTCATTCAAAGTGGTTTGTGTTTGTCATATAAATATGTTTGCTCACATGTGATTATTGCACAAATTTTCAATATTAAATACAACAAGAAATTATTAATAATGTTTTATCAAGGTTCACTCGCCAACTTTTGTTGACCCAAAATATCCCCCGTTTTACACATGATACAGGTGATCCAGTTGAGGCAAGAAACACATAGGAAGGCTTAGAAGTATAAATCAGTTTAAGCTTTGGATTGTATTACTTAGTTTCATTTTCCTTGTAATTGTATGGATTTGATTTGACTATTTAAGTTGTAATTTGAATTTAATAAATATGAAACATTTTAGTAAACATCATGAGCTTTGGTGATAACCCAATTATGCCCCGACTCTTATTCCGCTGCGGGTCAGGGTGTGACAGATTGGTATCAGAGCCATGACTATAGGGATATAGGATAGGTTATTAGACCCTTAGAGCCTATACTATAGTTTATTAGAATTTTTAAATTGTTTATGTGTTACATACAAAATTCATGATGTTTATATGCTTTATGTTTATTGTTACATTCCATGTTATGCAAGCATGTTCACAAGTCCATATTATTATACAATGCTCATCATGAATCATATCCTCATAACATATCATATCCATGAGAGCACACACCTCACAATTCCCATGATTTTTACAACGATTTTTGTATTTTTGCAAATCACATCAAAGTGAGTTCCCATGACGGGCATGTAGTAACTGGAAGGGTACGAGTACCGGTAGTCGGAACGTCCTGTCTAGGCTTGGCATTCGTATAAATCCAAAATAAAGGACCAGTTTGCCTACCTAAGGACTAACGATGAGAGTACGAAGGACCTATTAGGCCAAAGCATGCTATACCAAACGTCGTGTGAGCTAACCCCACTTTGAGTTGTCATTGTGTCTATACCTGGACACCCTCCTACCATACCTCTCGCAATCATATTTCATGGTTTTCATTCGGGTGATGCGAGTGTTAAACCGCCAACACCAATGTGAATCCTACTAAGCCAATAGTCATGGGGGCCCACATGACTATACAGGCGATGGTATGGGGGACATTGGAGGCCCAAACATGAGCAAACCCAAGACGTCCTATGGATGTAGTTGCATTATTGATGATTTTGTTATTTTTATTCTTTTAACGACACATGACACCTAAAAACTTCTTAAACTCACAATCTTCCTATGTATGTTCCTGTAGATGTCGGCTAGGCAGCTACGTGGAGGTAGAAAGTCAGGAAGATCAAACGAACGCTTGGCCACCCAAATTGCAAAACAAATGGCTGCAGTGCTTCCTGACATCGTAATTCAAGTCCAACAAGCTCTCACCGCGAATCCCATCAACCCTCCCAATCAAGAAGACCAGAACGTCGACAACCCTCCCTCCAAAAAGTGTTCCTACAAACACTTTAAGTCTTGCGATCCCCCAAAATATGACGGGACCGAAGGTGTCACTGCTCTCCTCCACTGGTTTGAAGAAATTGAGAACACCTTCCTCAATTGCGATTGTCCCGAGGATCGCAAGGTACGTTACGCAACTGGGAGACTGTTTGGGTAGCCCTTACCTAGTGGAACACAGAAAAGGGTAAGAGAGGAGTCGAAGATGCCATGGCCTTAACATGGGAAGAGTTAAGGGAAATCATGACGAGACGCTTCTGTCCAAGAAGCGAAATCAAAAAGTTGGAAGATGAATTCCACTCACTAAAACAAAAGGAATGAGATCATACTTCCTACAACAAAAGGTTTCTCGAGTTGAACCAAATGATCCCCAACTTGTTCACCCAGTGTACCGTTTAGTTGAACACTATATTCGAGGCCTCCCCTCGAAAATTCAAGACTCGGTTCTAAGCACTTCGCCTGCAACACTTGAAGCCGCTATGGAACTAGCTACCGAGCTTACCGAGAATCGCATCCGAAATGGCAAATTCAAGGATGAGAAAAAGAAAGCCCCCATTGAGGCCCAAACCCAAACCATTCCGTTTCCTCTTCGAAATTTGCTGGTAAGAGGAAACGAAACAAAAGAAATTTTGCTGTCACACAAACAAACCCTCCAATCACTGCCGCACAAATTACCCAAATTGCTCCCATAGCGGCACCATACAAAAAGCCATACTCCGGCCCATACCCAAAATGCAAACCGTTGTCAATACCATCACCTTCCCGAACATCCCTGCCAACATTACACCAGCTGTGGCCGTGCGGGTCACACCATCCAAACCTGTCGCACACTTCAGCGAATGAACCGCAATCAACCCTCAACCCAAACCCACCATCGGATAGTGGGTCAAGCCCAACAACCCTTACTTCTACCAGCTACGCAACACGTAGCCCAACCTTACTGTCAACCTAACTACCCCATGATGCAACCCATGCGAGCTTGCTACAACTGTGGAGACCCAAACCACTTTAGAAACACTTGTCCACGCTTGGTGAACATCATTCATGCCCAACTCAAGCAAATCCGGTAAACCAAGCTAACAAGCTCCCCCACCTGCTAAAGGAAGAGCTTTCAACATCAACGCCAACCAAGCTAGGGCTGACAACAACGTGGTTAACGGTACGTTTCTCATCAATGGTAGTTATGCATCCATGTTATTCGATACTGGCGCGGATAAGAGTTTTGTGTCCTTAGAATTTGAACCTATCCTCAACCAAACTCGTGATAATCTCATAGAATCTCTAATGGTGGAAGTTGCTGACGGAAAACCAGTCTCATTAAACTCTATTATACGAAATTGTACCCTCACTCTAAACAATCACGATTTTCCAGTTGACCTCATTCCTATGAAGTTGGGAAGTTTCGATGTTATAATCGGTATGGACTGGCTCAGCCAACATCACACTGAAGTAGTATGCCGCGAAAAGTTCATTCGCATTACTTTTGCAGACGGTCAGACCCTACGAATCTTTAGAGAAACCCCGTCGAAAGGGACTTAAAATAATGTCCTGCCTTCAAGCCCGAAAATATCTCCGCAAGAACTATGTCGCATTCCTAACTCACGTCGTCAAGAAGGGAAACAAGGAGAAGAGACTCGAAGATATACCTGTAGTGAAAGAATTCCACAAGTCTTTCCTGACGACATCTCAGGACTTCCTCCAGTGAGAGAAGTCGAATTCCGCATTGATCTTATACATGGCGCTACACCAGTCGCAAAATCACCTTATAGGTTAGCCCCATCCGAAATACAAGAGCTGGCCAGTCAACTGCAAGAGCTGACTGACAAAGGATTCATACGTCCTAGCCCATCGCCTTGGGGTGCACCTGTTCTTTTGTGAAGAAGAAAGATGGAACGTTTCGCATGTGTATCGACTACAGAGAACTCAACTAGTTAACGGTTAAGAATCGCTACCCACTACCTCGCATCGATGACCTCCTAGACCAACTTCAATGCGCCACCTGTTTTTCAAAATCGACCTTCGTTCTGGTTATCATCAACTCAGAGTACATGAAGAAGACGTCCCAAAGACCGCCTTCCGAACTCGTTATGGTCATTACGAATTCATGGTCATGCATTTGGTTTAACCAACGCCCCAGCTGTCTTCATGGATCTAATGAATAGGGTATGCAAACCCTACCTCGACCGCTTTGTTATAGTCTTCATCGACGATATTCTTATCTACTCAAAGTCTAAATCCGATCATGAACGACACCTTCGACTTATCCTTACACTCTTAAGGACTGAAAAGCTGTACGCTAAGTTCTCGAAATGTGAATTCTGGTTAAGGGAAGTACAATTCCTTGGACACGTCGTCAATGACAAGGGAATTCATGTTGATCCTTCAAAAATCAAGGCAGTGCAGGAATGGCAAGCGCCACGTACCCCTACCGAAGTAAGGTCATTTCTTGGTTTGGCTGGTTACTATCGACGCTTCATCGCCAATTTCTCCCGTATTGCTGTACCACTCACGGCTTTGACTCATAAAGGAAAACCCTTCATATGGGGACCTAAACAAGAAGAAGCTTTCCAAACTCTAAAGCAAAAACTCTGTGAGGCACCTATCCTCACACTCCCTGAGGGTTGTGATGACTTCGTGGTTTATTGCGACGCGTCAGGGCAAGGATTAGGTTGTGTACTGATGCAAAGAGAAAAAGTGATAGCCTATGCTTCTAGGCAACTCAAAGTTCATGAAAAGAATTACACCACTCACGACCTAGAACTTGGAGCCGTTGTGTTCGCTCTCAAGATATGGAGACATTACCTCGACGGTACCAAGTGTGAAATATACACTGACCACAAGAGTCTCCAACATATCTTCAACCAAAAGGAGTTGAATATGAGGCAACGAAGATGGGTCGAACTTCTTAACGACTACGACTGTGAAATTCGATATCATCCTGGAAAGGCAAATGTGGTGGCTGATGCACTCAGTCGAAAGGGTTATGCGAACTCCATTCATCTTCTATGTTCACAAATCATAACCGACATCAAAGATTGAATCCGAGAAGTTCAACATGTTTCTGTAACAGAAAACGACGTACGCGATGAGCTGTCTTGTGGAGCGGAACTTAAAATCGAAACCAAATCCGACGGTATTCTATACTATCTAAATCGCATATGGATTCCCGATCACGATAACCTTCGTGATTTCCTTATGAATGAGATGCACAAAACACGGTACTCTGTACACCCAGGAGCCGACAAGATGTATCAAGACCTTCGATACACCTGCTGGTGGCCTGGCATGAAAAAGGATATCGCTGTTTTTGTTTCCAAGTGCCTTACATGTTCCAAAGTAAAAGCTGAACATCAAAGACCCTCAGGACTTCTAGTCCAACCCGAAAAACCTGTATGGAAGTGGGAAAACATAACTATGGATTTCATTACCGGGTTACCTCGCACCTCCAGTGGGTATGACACTATATGGGTAATCATTGATCTTCTTACAAAATCAGCTCACTTCATTCCGATTCGCGAGGACTTCAAGAACGAGAAGTTAGCTCGTATCTATATTAGCGAGATCGTAAGCCGTCATGGTGTACCTTTAAGCATCATTTCAGACCGTGATGGTCGTTTCACTTCACGAACAAGGCGAGCCATACAAACCGCCTTGGGTACACGATTAGACCTCAGTACCGCTTTTCATCCTCAAACTGATGGACAATCTGAACACACCATCCAAACTCTTGAAGACATGCTTCGAGCATGTGTCATAGGCTTCAAGGGAAATTGGGACGCTCATCTACCATTAGTTGAATTTTCGTACAACAATAGCTACCATTCAAGTATCGGCATGGCTCCTTTCGAAGCTTTATATGGTCGTAAGTGCCGATCTCCAGTATGTTGGCACGAAATTGGAGAATCACAAATCACGGTCCAGAATTAATTCAAGAAACAACAGACAAGATCCATCAAATTCGAAACAATCTTCTAGCGGCACAAAGTCGTCAAAAGAGTTATGCAGACAAACGACGAAAGCCCTTGGAGTTTAACATTGGTGATCAAGTACTTTTAAAAGTATCACCGTGGAAGGGAGTGGTTCGTTTTGGCCAGGAGGGCAAGCTAGCACCACGCTACGTAGGACCTTTCAAGATACTCGAAAGGTAGGACCTGTAGCATACAAGCTTGACCTACCAGAAGAGCTCAACAGAATTCATCCCACATTTCACGTATCAAACTTGAAAAAGTGCCTCGCCGCTGAAATCTCCATATTCCTCTAGAAGACATTCAGATCGATGAATCTATGCATTTCATTGAAAGACCAGTAGAAATCATGGACTTCGGAGAGAAGCGTTTAAGACGAAGTCATATTCCAATTGTCAGAGTACGCTGGGAGTCGAAACGAGGACCTGAGTTTACTTGGGAACGTGAAGACTCAATGCGCGAGAAATACCCGCATCTTTTTCCTGTTACCACCACTACTTAAATTTAGGGACGAAATTTCTAAAAGTAGGGGATACTGTAACCTCCGTCGAAAAACGGGTTTCAAAACCCGCTTCGTTTATTAATCGAATAGTCAGTTATAAATTTCGTTGCGTAAATATTGTCCATTTTAATTTTAAACATTATATAGTTAATAAATATATTAGAATTTAAAAACTATAATTAATAAACAATAAAAACAAGTGAAGAAAAAATAAAAGGAAGCTGCCGGGTTTCGAACCCGGGTCAGCCGATTCAACAAACAAACACTACACCACTCCGCCACTTGACTCGTTTGTGTAAACAATGAAACAAATAATACTTAAGTTAAAACTCGAATTCAAAAACCGGACTTCAGCGTGGCAGAACTCGCAATCACCGGAAAATCCGGCAATCCGCGAGTTTAGCCATTTTCCTGTTGACTATAACGTTATAACCGACGTCGACATCGGTTATAACCGACGTATAACAGTAAATTGCGGTCGTAACCGCTGGAGAAACCTTGACCACGAATCAAGACCGAATTCGGACTCAATTCATCTGATTCTTCCTTATAAATACCCACCCAAACCTCTGGTAATCTTTTCGCTCAAAATCGCACAAACTCTCAAAGCTTTAGCACTCGCCGGAGATATTTTACAGTTGCCGGACTTTCACCGGAAAACCGAGACTTACTTCAAATCGGTAAAATTCTCGACTCTTTTGCTTGTAATCCATTATTAGGCATGCATTAACTTAAATCCTCCAACCAGAATCTGTCCCAGACTACGTTGCCGGGAAATCCCACACTCGCCGGAATTTCACTGAAACATCAAGGTCTCACTGTCGATCGGTATAATCATCTAAAAACTCTTGATATCTCTTACTCAGTAACTTAATTTCTTAACACAAGAAACTAAACTGTTAATTGATTCACTCAGACGGAAGTCACAAATCAGAGCCGACGACTCTTGCCGGAAATCTGAGAAAGACACTCTGATCGGTACATTTAACTCCGTAACCCTCTTTATCCTATTCTTTCCAATCAATTATATGATAGATGACCGATTTAAACAAGAACAGTCGGTCACCTTTGTTCTGTGTCTTTATTAATGAAGAAGACGAAGTCGAAATGTGTATAAGATTAATTAAAACTGGATATTTAACCGGGTTAGACACACAGTCCAGCGGTGGACTGTGTGCAATCATAAACGCACGTCACGAGTTCGAATCATACAACGTACCGACTTTCAAAAATAAAATCAATATTTTTAGAACTGAATCAGAACAAGTCATAGTATGTTTATAAGAGTAATATAATCCGTAAGTTAAACAGATGAGACACACAGCCCAACTGGTTGGGCTGTGCGCATATGAACCGAAGGACCCGATTCGACTCCGGGTCCCTGCAACCGGTTCGCCATTTAAAATTATTTTAATATCAACCCAATAAAAATAACAATTAATTAGTATATATATATATAATTAAAACAGAGAATATTTCGGGTTAGACACGTAGCTCAGTTGGTAGAGCTGCGTGCACGCGTACGAGAGGTCTCGGGTTCGAACCTCACTTAGCGCATGAATAAACTGAATCCGACCGGTCAAACGGTCAACATTTTTATATTTTTATATTTTTTATTTTTATTTATTTATTTAATCAGAAAATTATTTAAAAATACTTAAAATAATATTTTTAAAGTTAGAAAATGTCCTTAAACTCATAAAAATAAATCTAAAAATCCTATTAAGATCTATTTATTTACCGAACCACTTCGTTATTATTTAGGTTAGTTTTCCTCGTCGATCAAATCCCAAAACTCGTGCGCATCCAACGTCATCAAAAGAACGCACCCAATGTGAGTGAATCTCTACCAAATTCCCCGTTTTAATCACGTTTTGGGGTGTATCATGTGTCGTTTAATTCCTTATTCTATTTAAACACTTGTGCATCCATCATATCCGTGATCAAATGTGTATCCAATATGTATCAATTGTTGTGTGAATTATGTTTAGATTTAAGTTATCATTTTCAGTACATGCATTTCATTAAGCCCATCAGCTCCCCGTGGGATACGGGTTGAGTACAGGTGCCTCATTCGATCGCCTCCGTTTGATTGAGCCTTGATCTCACATACATCATCATTCATGTCATACGATCGGCTCCGTTGGATTGAGCCTTGATCTCACAGTCATCATCATTCATATCATATACTCATTCAAAGTGGTTTGTGTTTGTTATATAAATATGTTTGCTCAATATTAAATACAACAAGAAATTATTAATAATGTTTTATCAAGGTTCACTCGCCAACTTTTGTTGACCCAAAATATCCCCCGTTTTACACATGATACAGGTGATCCAGTTGAGGCAAGAAACACATAGGAAGGCTTAGAAGTATAAATCAGTTTAAGCTTTGGATTGTATTACTTAGTTTCATTTTCCTTGTAATTGTATGGATTTGATTTGACTATTTAAGTTGTAATTTGAATTTAATAAATATGAAACATTTTATTAAACATCATGAGCTTTGGTGATAACCCAATTATGCCCCGACTCTTAGTCCGTTGCGGGTCAGGGTGTGACAATAATAAGTATTCCTTCTAAAACCGAACTTAGATGATTACGACGCTTCGAGCATGTAATTTGTGCTTGAGCTCAGACTCAAACTTGATAAAACTCGACTCAACTAAATCAAGTTAATACCAAACTTGCATATTGGAGTTTTTATATCATTAGAAGTAAAATACTCTTCGTTTAATACTTGAAACATTCCAGATGTTATAGCTCTAAAAAATGTTTAAGAGAAAAAAAAAAGTAAATTGTTGCAATAACAACATTTGCAATGTTCAAATTCGGTTCAATATAAATGCTGAAAAGCTCAAAAGTATCATAGTCGTTTCTTTAGAAATCTGAACTCAGATAATCGTATTCTTCAATCACGTACTTTATGCTTGAGCTCAATGATTCAAATTCATATTATTTATTTGGATCCACTAAACATACATGTAATTGAAAATATAATATCGACAACATAATTTATCATGAATATGATTGATCGGGTTAATAAATCGATTGGGACTGCCAATGCATGACCACAATTCACAATTGTTACACTTCCCTTGATTGCAAGTAATTGATTTAATGAAATATGATATGTTTCAACTATGTTCACATAAAAATGTATTATGGATATTGATTGATCATGAAGAAGAGTTCTTTAGTGGCATTAATTCGGTATGCTGTTCACACTTCACACCAATTGTCACGTGGCCATGTTTTGTTAAATAGAGAATTTTCGAACGTAAGAAATGATAGTCAAGTTCGTCATACTTTTTGTATTAATTTTGGGTTTATTTTTAATTTAAAAAAGCGGTAAATTCATACATAACTTTTAGTATTTATTAATAAATAATTAGATCCTTAGAGGTTAAAATTGAAAAGAAACTATTTTTGTAAAGAGAGAATCTCATGAAAAGGAAAGTTTTCAGTACATTTATCTAAGTTGAAGGATTGATTATGTAAAAAAGGTGTTTTTAAATAAATGAAATTTAGGATTTGTAAATTATATATGTTTTAAAAGTAAAAGTTCTCTATTACAAAGTTCTAAGAATTTATTTAAAAATTTAATCAAGTATGTTAACTGTTTTAGTTAGGTTACTCAAAATTTTATTGTCTCTCTAAATCAAGTATGTTAACTGTTTTAGTTAGGTTACTGAAAATTTTATTGTCTATCTAAAGTTATTGAATTTCATATTATGTTCTAGTATTATGTAATTTTTAACAAGGTTATCAATGATGATGTATTTGGTTTCAATAATTTCTTTAAATCTTTAAATAGGATGTGGAAAATAAAAATAATGACATTGATTTTCAGTTAAAAAATTCTAAAAAATCACACATGTATTCTAAAATTTATAAAATAATAATCAGTTTAAAATTACATGTGATGTGATGTGATGTGTAAAAATGCAATATATAAATTGTATCAAGTGAGGCATAAAACTAACCCTCTGTTAGTATAATGTTGGAAAAAGTATGTTTATTTGTTCCTTTTGAATTTACAGAACCAAATGAGCTTAAAAGAACAAAAGAAGCAAATAAGCAGACAAAACCAACATAAATACACAAAAAAGGAATAACGTGGCATGTCCGACCCCTCAGCAGCACCCCAAATGCAAAAACAAGAAGACAGAAGCTGACCACGAGGCCATGCCCAGCCAGGCAGCCCAGCTCACCATGGGCGTGATCAACTCTCAGGTTTGCAGAATCTTGTTAGTACAGTGAAGAGTTGACCACAGGGCCGTGCCCAGGAGACACGGGGTCGTGTGAGGCCCTCTACTGACAGCTGCAACTAATGAAGGAAAAGAAGAAGTCGGCCACGGGTCGTGCCCGCTGGACACGGGGCCGTGGCCGGGGTACTGTTCTGACTATAAATAGGGGTGCTTGGTTCACTTCAAAGGCATCCTTTGGCAAACCACTTCTCTCTCACTTTACCACCATTCCACCACCATTACAACACCAACACCCATCACCATCATCCATCTATCATCTTTAGAGTGTGTAGTAGTCTCGGGATCCAAGAATGATAGTAAGAGTTCTTGTCAAACAAAGGCCATGATTGGCTAATCTCTTACATCACTTGGTGAAGACAAGTCTTTAATGTATTACTTTTTATTTTTAATCTTTCGACACTTTTTAATTAGATATGTATTAATGACTTTAATAACTATTTTTTATGTTGAAAATGAATTTTTCTAACCATTTCTTCATGATGTCATTGATTTGCTCATTCGTGTCTTTACGGTCTATATAAAAGCGCGTTAACTACTTTGGAAGGGGGTTAGAAGGGTGGTTTGGTAAAGTTCTTGTCTCGATTCAGTGTATAGATCATGCGAGGACTTGGTTCAAGCTGACTAGGACCTCCTTCAATGCTCCACGGGTATTGGATGGCGGGGGTGCGAATAGCTTGAACCCCTCATAGTATATTACTATTAAAACTTTAAACCGGCTTCTTGGGATTGTATCCCTGCTGACTTAAACCACTTAGCCGAGGGTAACGTCACCTTTAAAAGAGGGGCCTGCTACTTTTCGCATTAATAACTTATTTAATTATCTTTCACTATTCCGACCCTTTGGGATTGTATCCCTGCTAACTCAAACACTGGGTTGAGGGTAACGTCACCTTCAAAAGATGGGCCTACTACTTTAACTAAGATAATCTCTTGAAAAGTCCGAAAGTGCGAAAATCATCAAAGGGTACATTAAAAGGGGAGTTGGATCCAAGTGATCCTATCTTGTCTATTTGTATTTCATTTTATCTATCTTTTCATTTTTAGATTTATTTCTTGTTTAAAACTTTTATCCAAAAATTTGTAACGATTAGACGTTGAGGATAAACCGGTATTAAAAGCTCTTGTGTCCTTGGATGACCTCGTTAATCTTACCAACACTATACTACACTCACGATGGGTGCACTTGCCCAAGTGTGTTTTTAGTGTTAGTATAATATCGTGTTTATAAATTTAAAACTTGACTAACGCGTAAAACAAATTTAAAATATTAATAAAATCATATCACGCTTAACGCACACCAAGTTTTTAGCTCCGTTGCCAGAGACACAAGGATTTTAAAAAAGTTTAAAATCGGCGGCCTAATTAAATTTTAATATTTTTTTTCTTTTTATTTTTAAGATTTTAAAAGTTTTTAGCAAAACGAAGTATTCTCATAAGACAAGGGCGGTCAAACAACTACGCCCCTTCGGTCTACAAACAAAGCACACAAATAGTAGACACACAAAATCTCTTATGATAGCATTAGCGTAGTTCCCTGTGTCGATTGTGCCATGAAGGACTCTCCATCGTCTCCTACCAATGCGCTCGTAGACATGAGCAATTCGACATACACCTTCTTTAACAAGAGCCCGGGTAAGGGGAATAAAGGTTGGTTTTTCCCACCGGTAAGTATCATAGTTTTTACCCTTTCCGATAACCTCTTGCGTTCATGCATACACCAAGACCAATTACGGTAGCATAGGCACTTTGGTGTTGTTCCCTCCAGCAATGAACCTCCCGATCATAGGAAATCCTTAAAATAAACAAGACAACACTTCATAAAAACTCCAACCACGGGGCCATGCCCAGCGGACATGCTTCGTGTCTCTAATACGGACAAACGTGTCAGAACTTTATCTGACCACGGGGTCGTGCTCAGCTACACGGGGCCATGGTCAGTGTGTTGTCGTTTTCTATAAAGTCAGACTTGATGCTGCATGTTTGGACCCATTCCAAAGACAGAGATCCCCTGGGATTTTTCACATATACCTTAAAAGGTATGTTCTTGAAAAGGTTTCCTTAAACCATCTTGTCTTTACTACTTTTTATCACTTTCCCTTCTTCTTCAAAGAACTCAAACCTCCATTAAAGCTTGAAGCTCCATGACTTCATGCTTTATTCATGCAATATAAAAGTTTATACCAAGAAGCTCTTAATAAACAAACGTTTTATTACACTGCTTTAAGTTATTCTTGTTCAAAAATGACCAAAACCAAAGAAAAATAAGTTAAAACAGTGAAATATTGAGTTCAAAACTGTTGCAGAAGGATGGTGAAGGTTTAAGTTATGCTCTCTTAAATTTTCACTCTTGTTTTCTTATATGTCGAGTCAGAACAGTGGAACGTCGTCGACAAACTCAAGAAACAGCTGGAGAGGAAGAAGACCATCCCTTAAGCCACCTTAGTCCGCTATGTTATGCTTTAAGGGAAGCCATCGATGAAATGACATCAGTGGAGGAGGTCCTTATCGACCGTATTAACTATTTGATGGTGGGGTTGGATAATTGCCTCCAAGAGATCAACCTTTTGCACCAAAGGTTGAACATTCTTGCGATACCTCCCATGGAACCAATCTTCCCACAAGAGGATGGAACCTCGCACAAGAAATCATCATCCCAACTGAATGGGATGACCTCCCACCGGAACCTCCTCTAGACGCATTACACGAGGTTCCGACGGAAGTCGCACTGCCAGCGCCTCCCCCTCGAATATACAGAGGATGAACCCTTCCTCTTCCTCCCTCGAGAGATTGAGGAAATGCTCAATGAATTTTAAGGGGAAACTCCCTCCAGGTTGAAGTTCTAAGAGCCCTCATCCATCGGGAAATCATTTCTGGGTTTTTTTCGTTTTAAAAATGCAATCATCTAGGGTAGAACTTCATGATGGTTTTAATTTCTTGCACCTATCTTATTCTTGGACTTCTGTAATTTTTAATTTTTAGGAATTATCTTAGGACCTTTTGTATCTCGCACTCTAACATATGATGGTTTACGCTATTGTTGTGGTGTTTGGGTCCTATTTTATAACCTAACAAACGAGAAAAGATGAAATCTGCTAAAGAGATGTTAAAACCACACCCCATGCACGTAAACAGTGCCTCCCGACAACTTTTCCAGCTTCCAAGCATATGCAGCACGGGGCCGTGCCAAGCCCAGCACGCCCCGTGCCCAGATTTCTGTAGAAAAACCATTTTTCCAGGTAACTGACCACGGGTCGTGTCCACTGGACACGCCCCGTGGCTAGCTTTCTGTAAACTTTGTTACTGGCACCTTGACCACGGGGCCGTTCCCGGACAACACGGGCCCGTGGCCAGGTGCCCAGTATTATAAAAACTTGTTTTAAACGCACTTTTATGCATTCAAATCAACCAAAAAACTTATTTTTAGACACATTGAGGACAATGTGTAATTTAAGTGTGGGGGGGGGGGGGTAAAATCTTGCATTTTGTAAGTCCTAATAACAAGCCTTACACAAAACTCCATTGGAACCGCTAATCACCCCAAATCTTTTCAAAATTTTTCATTTTTTTTACTTGTCTTGGTTTAAATCAGGAATAACAATATCTAAAAGGATTTTTCAAATTTACAACCGATAGCATCGTGATAAAGAGAACCTAACAAGAAAATTATAAAAAAGGCATTACAAATCTTTTTAAATTTGATTATATATACTTGTTCGCACTATAAACCCATTTCCACAATAACTGAGTTTTGAGACTTTATTGAGCATATATGCAAACATCTTTAAACTAAATGCTCATTTTCGTTTCTTGTGTGAATAGACGCTTGGTTCTTACGACGCTAGAACTTGCCAAGACGATACAATCCCGGTCCTTACCAACTTAAACCTAAGTAAGTAAATGATAGAGGCATTAGGACTAACCCATTTTTATTAAACAACATTATTTTCCTTCTTTTTACTCCACTAGCATTAATCCCCTAGTTAACCCCTTTTAAGCCTAAACCTTTTCATTTCAAAAACCCACAAAACAAACAACCATTACTCACCAAAACCTTTTTCTTTCAAACCCATTTGTTTTAGTAAAAAGCTCGGTTGTCTTGTGAGAAAGAAAAAAACATAGTTCTTACAATAACCAAACAAGTGCCTTAAAAATCTTGTTTGAAAGAATTTAGTTTGAATAAATGTCACAAAACAAAACGTTTTACGACAACCGACGCTTTTTACACTTTTTCGCCACTTTACTAACTACTAACCCAAATAAAACCACCTACCCTTAGCCAAGCCTAACCCTTTCCCAAGTCCTCTTGATATCTACAAAGGTTCATAGTTAAAAAGGAGGAGGTTTGATCGCTTGGAAAGCATATGTTAGAAGTAAGTTCCATACCGGAATCGAGTGTTATCACAAGAATACACATTCGGCCGAGTGTTGACTGATATCTGTGAGGTACGTGAACTAGCATGTAAATAGAATTTTAAAGAGGCATGTTATGCCTAAATAATAATTTTTCATGAAAATGTTCTAAATAAATTATGACGAATAGGATTGTAAATAATTTAAAAACAAAAAATTAATAAAAGATCTTGGATTCCGACACTCAAAGACAAGCCCTAAAACTTCTTCTCTACCATTTGGGTGTGTAAGCCACATTTAAAGAGTTTTGCTTGAGTACAAGCAAAGATTCAAGTGTGGGGATATTTGATGTGTACAAAATGCAACATATAAATTACATCAAATGAAACATAAAACTAACCCCTTTTTAGTACTAATATTGGAAAAAACACGTTTCTTTGTTCCTTTTGAATTTAAAAGACCAAATGAGCTTAAAAGAACAAAAGAAGCAAATAAGCAGCCAAAACCAACATAAATACACAAAGAAGGAATAATGTGGCATGTCCGACCCCTCAGCAGCACCCCAAAGGAAAAAACAAGAAGACAGAAGCTGACCATGGGGCCGTGGCCGTGGTACTGTTCTGACTATAAATAGGGGTGCTTGGTTCACTTCAAAGGCATCCCTTGGCAAACCACTTCTCTCTCACTTTGCCACCATTCCACCACCACTACAACACCAACCCCCATCACCATAATCCATCTATCATCTTTAGAGTGTGTAGTAGTCTCGGGATCCAAGATTGATACTAAGATTTCTTGTCAAACAAAGGCTATGCTTGGCTAATCTCTTACATCACTTGGTGAAGACAAATCTTTAATGTATTACTTTTGATTTTTAATCTTTCAGCACTTTTTAATTGGGTATGTATTAATGACTTTAATAACTAATTTCTTATGTTGAAAGTGAATTTTCCTAACCATTTCTTCATGATGTCATTGATTTGCTCATTCGTATCTTTACGGTCTATATAAAGCGCGTTAACTACTTGGAAGGGGGTTAGAAGGATGGTTTGGTAAAGTTCTTGTCTCGTTCAGTGTATAGATCCTACGAGGACTTGGTTCAAGCTGACTAGGACCTCCTTCAATGCCCACGGGCATTAGATGGCGGGGGTACAAATAGCTTGAACCCCTCATATGTAAACTACTATTAAAACTTTAAACCGGCTTCTTGGGATTGTATCCCTGCTGACCACTTAGCCGATGGTAACGTCACCTTCAAAAGAGGGGCCTGCTACTTTTTGCATTAATAACTTATTTAATTATCTTTCAATATTCCGACCCTTTGGGATTGTATCCATGCTGACTCAAATCACTGGGTTGAGGGTAACGTCACCTTCAAAAGAGGGGCCTACTACATTAACTAAGATAATCTCTTGAAAAATCCGAAAGTGTGAAAATCATTAAAGGGTACATTAAAGAGGAGTTGGATCCAAGTGATTCTATCTTGTCTATTTGTATGTTTAAAACTTTTATCCAAAAATTTGTAACGATTAGACGTTGAGGATAAACCGGTACTAAAAGCTCTTGTGTCATTGGACGACCTCGGTATCTTACCAACGCTATACTAAGCTCACGATGGGTGCACTTGCTCAAGTGTGTGTTTAGTGTTAATATAATATCGTGTTTTATAAATTTAAAACTTGACTAACGCATAAAACAAACTTAAAATATTAAAATCATATCACGCTTAACGCACACCAACATATATCATGTGTCTTTAAAGTAAAAAAGATAAAGTGAACTATAGAACTAATGGTTTATCAATTGTTGTAATTAAAAGTTCTCTTAGTTACTAGAAAACCATTTTTTTCAAAAAAATAAAACATTTGTTATTTGTTTGTTGGTGGATTGTTGATAGTTTATTTGGATTGAAAACTTTTAATAACTTTACAATAATAAATGTTGCTATAATGTTATATAAAAATGAAACAATAACTTTACAATAACAAAGTTAGACTCAGGTCTTATGATCTAAAACAAGTAAGAAACAAGATTAATCCAAAACCATATTCCCATACGAGAATTATTCATCGTATTTAAAGGTAATTAGTAAGAAAGGATTATATGCGTATTTCTACAAAGAGAAATCATACATGGGTTTGTTAGCATGGTTTTGTGTGAAACGATGGTCCTTTATACACCTTGAAAGCTCCATTGTGTATTTCATTTCTTATTTGCTTGTTGAATATCGAATGTATGTGTTTTTGGCCGGTCTATTATTACGTGTATATTGTACATCAAGAAATGCTTTGGTACACTATATACTAGTACTACAGCCTATTTGGTTACAAACTTTGAGAGGTCGATAATATCTTTTGATATCCTTGTTTCAAACATATCAGTGGTTCATGTAGAATCATAGGTATGTCAACACATTTTTTTAGCGTTTGGAAAAAAAAAAGAGTGAGTGACTATGATTCATGCAATAGAAGAGAGACAAATGAACAAATCGGAAAATGTGCACAAAGCGTACAACTTTATAAACGTGTTCCCTAAGTCTTGTTGGGAGTACCACCTAATTGGGAGATCGAATTCGGAATTTGTATGTTTCTTGGAGCTCATCCAATCGCCAAAGCATTGTATTGTTTGGCTCTAACTGAAATAAAGAATTGACATCCCAATTAAAAGACCTCCTGATAAAGGTTTTATACGACTGAGTGTCTCCTCTTGGGGAGCATCAGTGTTGTTCGTTAAGGAAAAGGATGGAAGTATGTGTATGTGCATTGATTACCGAGATATGAATAAACTCATGGTGAAGAATAAGTACCCATTGCACAGAACCAATTACCTACTTGACCAATTGCAAGGAGCAAGCTGGATCTCCATGATCCAACCTCAACCTGAAGAGACCCGACCCATGAAACTAGCAAATCTGAATTACCCAAACTCAATATACGACTATACCCAAAGTTAGGTAGCCATATTCGGTTCGATGTTTGGATGCAGCTTAGGTCATTCAAGTTCAACCGAAAAAACCCGAACAAGTTTAAAAACACATAAATTTACGACTATTTCAAAGTTTATATCCATTGCCTATTATAACTAAGCGTTTTGATTATCAATTTCCCTAATTGTTAGGATCTGAGTTTGAATTACTTGTAGTTTTTGTTTCAAAAATGGAAAATGATTGAATTAAAAGAGATTTGCAGCGGAATAAGATGGAAAACTTTTACTACAAGCAATGGTCGTTTATTTTCATCATCATCATGCTTTCAAGTTGATTAACTTGCATGTGATTCACAAACTCCCCCTCAGCCTTTGCAATTACAGTTCGGTAATGAGAAAATGCAGAGAAGATGATATGCGGAAGTTGATCTTTTAAGAGACAAGTTTAAAGGTTACATGAGTTGCCTATTTATACTAACTATCTAACCTCTGAGCATCTTTAATGACGTCAGGGTTGATAGTGACAGGAAACTAATATGTAACTAACTCTAAACACTGCTTATACTAACTATCAGTGCTTGACATTGTTACATTGATTAACTAAGCTAATGACTAAACTCTGATCACTATCCTCTGTCCTTATTAACTCTGGCAGACCTTGAAGCTTTGTGAAGGCAGATGATAGGATGAGCAGTCTTTATGGAAAGCAGTGTAAGTACATCAGAGGTTGTAACCTCTGATAGTTGAACCAAAGCTCGGATAGTGTTATTTGGTTTTATATCATCTGTTCCTTTCATAGGGTTCAATCCCAACACTAATAATCATCGATGATATTATATGTTGGCATATAGGGCAACGATGTTACATCCGGCAAGAGCAGCAACAATTTTGAATTCAAATCCATTCTTTCAGTTTATCAAGTTCCAAATCTCGCAATCAAGTTTCACGATTCTATTCGATTTTTGGCTAAAGGTTTGATCTTGTACTTTTTAATTGAAATCAGAATATCTATTACAATCGTTTTCTTTAGAAGTTGAAATCATTTGCTGTCGTATTATTTTATTAAGAAGTTCGTTTAATATATTCTTGCTTTTTAATGATTTACAATTGTTTACAACCATTCTATTAAGAAGTTGGTTTAGCTTATTCATGTTTGATGTTAAAATGCAGTATTGTAAGAATCGTTTGGCGCTAGTCGGTCGGTGGGGTACCGACTAGCGATTAACCGAGACTAATGGAGATTAATCTAGATTAATCGGATTGATATTTTATATGTAATTTTCAGTTTTACATGTATATGCATACGTTTTTATATGTTTTTTTTAAGTAGACATGTTTTAACACCTTCTTTGACCCATATTTTCAGGTAGACATGATTAATTGCTGAAATATTTGGTTTTGGCCATGAATGTGGTTAGAATTTGGTAGGAATCACTAGATTGCCATTGATTTTTGCCCAATTAGCTGATTAGATAAAAATTACTTAGTGAACCTCCAACTAGCGATTAATCAACGAGGCTAGTCAAAAATTTTACAACCATGTTAAAATGTGGTTGTTTTTTTTTTTGAACAGTGAACTTCATTAGAAAAGCGGGCAGGCCCTCGAAACAAGGACCGCCACAAAACCACTTACAACATATACAAAGGATTACGAACTCATTCTTTCCACACTATACTAGAAAATTAAGACCTGCTTTTTAACCACAAAAAAGACCAGGACTTAACCAAAGCTACCGCCTCTACTACCTTAGGACTCGTATCGTGAAAAACTTTAGCATTCCGCGATTTCCATAACACCCAGCAAGAAGTATAAACAACTCCTCTAATCACTTTTTTAGCCCATTTACCTCCAAGAACCTGCTCATGAATGCCCAACAAATCTTTAAAGTCGAAAGCCATTATAGGCATAATTTTACACCACTGTCCCACTGCATACCAAACACCACAAGCGAAACTACACCCTGTGAAAAGATGCATCACGTCTTCCTCTCCGTTATCACACAAAGTACACGAACCATCTTGTATATTTATCCGTCTTTGAAGTGTAGTTGACTTTTAGCAAGCATATCAGGTTAAACAGTTATTGATGATTAATAAGAGGACCATAACATAGATTAAAGGCTACACAACTTGTCAAACTGGCTTCCTATCAACAATAGCTGAGGCACTATGTTTATTTTTTATTATTTTGTTTATTTTGACGACGTAATGTATTGGGTACTTGATGTTCCATAGATATTTGGTGACTATTATCAGTTTAAGAACTATGTTTTGATGCAATGTAAACTTCCCAAATTTGGGGTCTTATAGTCCTGAGCTTGATAGTTATGATTCTGAATGACTGACTTTATATATTGGATATATGATGTCTTTTCGCTGTTAATGTATGACATTTATCAGCTTAAGGACTATGATTTGATGCTTGAATCCAATTGTAAGGTCTTTTAGGTTTAGTGTGAAGGGAGTGGTCGGTAAACTTGAGCGGCAAAGCGGTTTACCGATCGGTAACACCGCCGCCGTCTCAGTTTACTGATCGGTATCACAACACAAGCGCCACAGGTTTACCGATGCGGGGAAGCATGCTTTCTTTTGACAGTTGTGTTTTATACACATATTTAAAAAAATGAAAACAAAAAAATAGTTTACCAATTCAAGTGTTTAACCATTGTTAACACTTTTCAGCATAGTTTAAACTTTTTAGGTGGAATGACATGGCACCCTCTGATTGGTTGATTTGAAGTTTGCCATTTTCAAGTGTGTAACAACTCCCTTCACCTTAGGGTCTTTCAACTGTCAGTAAGTTCCTAGTAAATGGGTGATTATTGGAGTTTACATGACGGGCTACACATCAATATGGTATTTTATGTTTTTCAAAACTAGTCGAAAGAAATGTAAAATATATTCTAAAATGTTTTCCAAAACTAGTTGAGAGAAATGTAAAATATGTTCTAAGTAGAAAATTTTCTATTAAATATGTGAATTCGTGATCATTCACATGTTATGAGAGAAATGTAAAATATATTCTAAGTAGAAAATTTTCTATTAAATATATGAATTCGTTATCATTCACATGTTAAATTTAAGATTGTCAAGTAACCATGTACTTGATAAACTTCGTTGTGAAACTTTATTGAAAAGTTTTTAGTATTAAGTTCATCTTGATAAGTAATTCAAAGCCTTTATGGTTAGGAGTTAAATGTAAAACAATTGTAAAGTGATGAAAAGTCACCATAGATCAAGATAAACTAATTAATTGGTGAAATATTGATGATTAATAATTGATAAGTCATTCTAAATAAGATAAGTTTAGTTCCATTGGTGATTAAGTAGCTATGGACATACTTAAAGTCATTCACAATATATATATATGGAAAGAGTAAAATGAGAACCATCTTGAGTTGCGAAAATCGCGAGAACTTTTTGATCCGGCGTGAGTTGGGTCAAAATGTTTTTGCACAAACGTAGATGAAAAATTATAAACACGTCTGTAAAAAAAAGAGTTAAATGCTTGGTTGGTCCCTGTGGTTTGCAAAAATTTCATTGTTGGTCCCAGTGGTTTACTATTTACACTCGTGGTACCCAAACTTGTAAAAAATGAACTCGCTTGGTCCCCTGCCCTAACTTCAATTAAATAACTCTGTTAAAACACCCCACGTGCTTGGCACGTGAGGGCAATTTCGTCCATTCAGTTTGAGCTCAGTATAAAAACCACCTTATCCTTCTTTTTTCCCTCAAAATTAACGACCGTTCTTCCTCCCCTCACCCATGTTTCTCCAGGAACCCTAGAATGGCAACATGTCGTTGTGGAAAGTTAGCCGTCATTCGCACATCATGGACCGACAACAATCCAGGACGACGATACTATGCATGTCCATCACTGGTAATCATTAGGGTTCATTAGTAGATGTTCATTTTGGTTTCAATTTTTTAAATGTTTGATATGACAGGAAGTCACTTGTCCTGGATTTGTTCGTTGGTTTGACCCGCCAATGTGCCCACGAGCTGTTCGCATCATTCCAGGGCTACTCCGAGCAAGAAACAGGGCTGATCAAGAAAGGGATGAACTAAGGACTGAACTGAAATGGAAGAACACCCTGATCTTAGTACTATTGTTTCTGTTAGGGTTACAGTTTGCAATGTTGTTAGCTTGACTGCAATGTTAATTATGTAATTTGACCAAATAATATTAGAATGAATTTTGGATATTCATAGATATTGTGGTTGTGACAAACAAAACTGTGTATATTGACATGTTAAATAAAGCGCAAAAGCGTTACGGACGAAAAATGTTAAATAAAGCGCAAAAGGGATACGGACGACCAATGTTAAATAAAGCGCAAAAGCGAAACGGACGACCATTGTTTTATAAAGTGCAAAAGCGATACGGACGACCAATGTTTAATATAACGGAAAAGCATGTTAAATAAAGCGGAAAAGTGACACGGATGACATTTATTGCCATCACTTAATATCCAACAAACCTAATAAAGACTCAACAACTCCAATTTATGACCCTGCCCAACAAATGTAATAAAGACATACTCAATTTCCAAACACAACAATAACTATAATAGCCGATTAACATTTCCAAAATGGTGGCATAAGCATAAGCCACAATAGTGCATACCAAACATAATAAAGACAAGCAACAGTTAACAAGTATTGTTTAAAGCATACGGCTGAATAACATAACAAAAAGATATTTAAAATCTAGCCCTTCATCAGTTAAGCGTATCCAGCTTATTCTTGACCTGCAGAGTCACCATCAGCAGCAGAACCACCACCAGCAGCTGCTGCAGAACCACCTTCAGCACCCATTCCTTTCTTTGCAGCCTTGCAACCTCTTGAATTATGGCCCTTCCCTTTGCATTTCTTACAGGTTACAGACCCACCCTTTCTAGTCAGCTTCCCTTTCTTCTCCAATATATCTTCAACCTCCACTTGGTCTTTTCTCCTCTTCTTCTTTGGCCTGCCAGCTTGTTTGTGGCGAAGTGGAGGGGTCAATGTTGTTGGAACTGGTGATATTGGCCAGAGTTTGGGACCATTGATTGGACCAATCTTGTAGGCATAAGCCTTTTTCCAAGTGTCCAGATAGTAGCATGGATGAACCCAATCCTCAGGTGGCCCCACCTGTTGTTTGTGTGCAGCCATATCCCAGTTAACAGCTACGGCATGCTTACATGGGATTCCTGAAATTTCCCACCTCCTACAAGTACAAACCCTTTGTTCAATATTCACAACATATTGCCCAAGAGTCCCTTGTACCTGCCACCTACTATCACCACACCATTTCACACTGCATTGGGCTGCAGCCTTCTTGATCTCGTCAAAGATCTCTGTTATCTTTGGTGTGAGGGGGCCCTTACACTGCTGTTGCACTTTCATCACATTGACTATTCTCTTCATCAAATACTCTCTAAGATATTCCAAACATGAAATGATTGGCTTTTCCCTCCCTTCAACAGTCTTGGCATTAAAAACTTCGCACATGTTGTTTAGTAGAACATCAGATTGTGCCCAACCTACACATTGATAACCAAAAAAGAAATGTATAAAGTGATAAATTCCTTTGGTGCTTAAATTAGCAACTAGTCTAATCTTTAAAGTGAATATTACCTGTGAAGTGTGATCTCGACCAATGCTTTGGTGGAATTTGTGCCAACCATTTGTATGCTTCCTCATTGAACTTCTTCAACTCTTCCATTTTATCCCTAAACTCAGGTACTATTACACAAGAACAATCATGAATAACAAGTCAGTAAATTGTTGACCCAACACTTGAATGAATAAATGCTTAAAAGTAAGTACCGGTTCTGGCAGTTGCACATGCCCATATGCAATCTTTAAAGCCTTTGCCCCTCCATTTTAACTTCATATTCTGGTGAATATGCCTAAGGCAGAACCTGTGTTCTGCAGCTGGGAATACCTTTTCAAGTGCTGGAATAAGGCCCTAAATTTAACACCCAAAACAGCAAACATGTTAAAATCCAAACAATCATAGCAATAAAAAACATATTTATAAACAATTCAACTCTAAAAAGTAAGGCTAACCTTTTGTCTATCAGATATGAAGGTAAAATGTGAGTTGCTTTGTAGTGCTAGGTCATCTTTGAGACATTCCAAAAACCATGTCCAAGAATCCTTGTTTTCTGCTTCTGCAATTGCATAGGCCAGTGGATAGAGCCCGTTGTTGGAATCCAAGCCTACTGCAACTAATACCTGACCCTGTTGAGAACCCTTCAAAAAAGCCCCATCTAAGCCTAGTATGTCCCTCCCACATTCCTTGAAGCCTAGCTTCAGTGGACCCAAGCAGATGTAAATCCTCTTGAACACCCTTGTTGGAGAAGATGTGTTGGGTTCAGACTCAACTTCAATGTGCACTGTTGTGTTTGGATTTGCACTTTGAAGCTCTATTATGTAATCCCTTAGCCTTGCATATTGTTCCTTGTTGTCCCCTTGAACTTCCTTCGAAGCAAGTATCTTTGCCCTAAAGGCTTTCATCCTTGAAACTCTTAATTCATACTTCCTTGACAGCTCTTCTTGGATGGTCCTCACTGAGATGTCATTGTTACATTCAACCAATCTCTTCACAGAAGGGTCCTTAGCCATGAACTTTGCTGTAAGGTGTAAACTTTCTCTAGCTTGGAGACAGGTGTGCTTTGCCTTGTGAGTTTTCACTGTCCAAGTTTCAGTGTCATCTTTCTCTTTAGCCACATACAACATAAATGTACAAGCTGCCTTCTGTAATCTTTCTTTTCTTTTTCTACAGGATATGGCATTGGGACTTAGTGCAAATGGTGACTTTTGAGACTCCCTAAGAGATTCCCTGGAACTGGGCCTCACAGCAGACTCAATAGGCTTGGGCCCAACAATATATTTTCCCTTATTGCCTTTCTTGGATACTATTTTTACAAACCCATCACCTTTCTTATAAACTGGTACATTACCTTCACAAATGACTCTTATCCTACCCTTGTCATTTCTCAAAAATGACAACTCCCTTCTGGTAAGAACGGCATGCTGCCTAACATGTTCTTTAACCTCCTTTGCAGATCCAAATTGTTGACCCAAGTAAAACCTCGCCTCATGCATCCTAGTCTTTCCCTGTTCAATGTCAACAATTATTAGATAATTTAACAAATGCTTACGTAAATAATAAACAGTTAAGTAAAGATTTAGTTAAACAAATGCTAACCTTTTGTTTATGCCTGATTTCCCTTAGCTTCTTGCTCCTTCTTGTTTCAAAATCTTCCATTGATTCATCAGTTAAGCTATCAAATGATTCGTAGCTAAGGTTATCATCAATTTCCTTTTCATAATCCACTTCTTTTCTAACACTATTAATGCCAGAATTAAGGCTGCCTACATATTCTTCATCCTCATCTACAAAAGTATTGAAGTCCCTCATATCAACTTCTGTTTCTTCCACCTCATAATCATTGTCAACAATGTAGTCACTGTCTTCTGAGTCATTACCTTCAGCCTCACTTTGATAACTATCGGACTCCATGTCATCCTCAACCTCCCTATAACTATCGGACTCCATGTCACCCTCATCCTCCCCATTACCCTCATTCTCATTCCTACAAGTAACCTCTACCTCACCTTCAGCATCCTTAAGACCCTCATTGTTTGGGAATACTCCAGAAAAGTCAATGTCGTCAAAGTTAAAACCATCTACACATGTACCCTGGTTTGCATTATAAGTCCCAGTCTCTATATTATCATTGTTACCTACCGGATTATCATTGTTACCTACTGGATTATCAACAAACATGTTACTTGTATTCTTATTTGCACTAGATGACCCTTCAACATACTCAAGCATCAGTCTCCTCCTAGGTAATAACTTTTCTTTGTTTTGTCTAACACCAACATTCTCCTGGACATTTTGGCTTTCCTCTACTAATTCCTCAATAACAACCCTAGATGGTCCCTCTGGTGATTTTAAATAAGTATCAACCACAGATTTTACATGTTCAATGTAAAAGTTGATTAACTTATTTTCACCCACATATTGTGCCAAGTTACGAACATCAGCATCACACCCTAAAGCTACCAAACCAGTATCTAATCTCTACCAGGTATTTGAAAATGATAATAAATTGGCACCTTCTCTTTGAACAGGTTAAGGTCTCGTATCATCCAATCAACTTCATGGACAGAAAACTCATCAATGTCGATGTAATCAACATACGCTGACCTCCCTTGAACATACCTTCTTCCTGGAAACCTCCTAAAAGTTCCAGCATAGAAGATTCTTGCAGAAAACAAACTAGGGTTTCCATCTGCTCAAAAAACATAACAGAAAACGACCAAAACAGTGTTGTCAGTAATTATGTAAAACAAACACTACAAAATCGCTGAATGTTTGAACTTTAGCACTATCAGCATAAAAAAACTTACTATAATCACGATCTGGATTAAAATCATCAAACTCAGCCCTAATGTACCAACCCATTCCCTTCGATCAACCCTAAACGCACCGATTATTTGTTCAATCGCCGGGATGTTGCAGAGAGACGAAGAGACGATGAGTCTTTGTAGGTGTGTGTTACGGTGGGGAGATGAACAGAAATGAGAGGGAAACCAATAAATATCAACTGACGTCTAGGACTAAGTGTGCAATTGCAAAAAGTGAACATCAATTCAAACTGAATGGACGAAATTGCCCTCACGTGCCAAGCACGTGGGGTGTTTTAACGGAGTTATTTAACTGAAGTTAGGGCAGGGGACCAAGCGAGTTCATTTTTTACAAGTTTGGGTACCACGAGTGTAAATAGTAAACTACTGGGACCAACAATGAAATTTTTGCAAACCACAGGGACCAACCAAGCATTTAACTCTAAAAAAAATAAAAAAAAATTGTCAAGTCGGTAGTTTTGACTGATTAAGTTTTTTTACGGCATACGTAAATTTGGAAGAAGATAAATATTTTTTTACGTCTCATGTAAATGTGGGTACCCGATAATTTTTTCCATTTTTTTTGTTTTTTGCTGAAACAAGTGATTGTTTTTACGACTTTTGAAAAAAATTCGAAAAAAACCTTTTAGATGGCCCAGTTCTCGTGATTCTCGCAACTCGTGGTGGTTCTTATTTGAACCAAAGCCTATATATATATATAGGATTAGGTCCAAGAATGAACACTAGTGTATTTGCGAACTAATCATGGCCATACACATGTGTAGATCAATGGCCATGATTTGATGATATATATATATATATATATATATATATATATATATATATATATATGGGATTAGGTCCAAGAATGAACACTAGTGTATTTGCGAACTAATCATGGCCATACACATGTGTAGATCAATGGTGGTTCTTATTTGAATCAAATCCTATATATGTGTATATATATATATATGATTAGGTACAAGAATGAACACTAGTGTATTTGCGAACTAATAAATACTCATGTGTAGATCAATGGCCATGATTTGATGATAAAATACACTAGTGTTTTTTATGATTTGATGATGAAATCCTAGCCATACACGTATGTAGATCAATGGCTAGGATTTGTTCACCCAATTAACAAATACACTAGTGTTCACTCTAGAACCCTACCCCATATATATATATATATATATACATACATACACACACCTAAATTAAAAATAGAAATGGTAATGGTTTTGAAAATACATAAACTAACTAGTTAGTGAAATATTGATGATTAATAATTGATAAATCATCGTAAATTAAGATAAGCTTAGTACCATTGGTGATTAAGTAGCTATGGACATACTTAATGTCATTGGCAAAAAAAAAATTACGATTAGAACTAAATGAATAATAGAAATAGTAATGGTTTTCAAAATACATAAACTAACTAGTTGGTGAATATTGATGATTAATAATTGATAAGTCATCGTAAATTAAGATAAGCTTAGTTCCATCTCTCCTTTCTATTAAATGAGAGTTTTCAATGACATAAAAAAAGCTTATGCATCGAACTTTAAGGCAACGCTAACTCAGCTTTTGTTATGATATTATTACATCATAATATCATTTTATTTACTTAAATTGAAATAATACATTAAATGCACCAAAACCAAGTTTCCTAAGAATACCACTTTGCCGCTTAATTTTTTTAAATCTATTTTGAATTCTACACACATCCCAAACATCCATTATATCCATCCGTCTTTCATTTGTAGAGTGAAGAACGGACAAAAAAAAAAAGAGAGTGAGAAAGTAAACGATGAGAGAGAGACGAGTAGAAGTCTTGAGAGAGTAGAGGTAGAGTGGCAGATAAACTAGGTTCAGACGACGATACACACGCTTATTGAACTCTTCATACAGAAAACCCTAAATCTCAACTATTATCATCATGTTCTTTTATCTAAATCTTTGATGTTCGATAGGTAGTCATGTCAAGAACACTAGATTTCTTCATCTTCGGTCGGTATTGGAATCAACCAGTCGTTGGAAGCAGAAACTAGGGTTTATAGAATGAGATGGATAATTTATTGAATGGAGAAGGTGCTAATCCGAATTCCCCTAAATCCATCGCTTCGCTTCAAAGACATATTTTCATTACAGAGAATATTTTCATTCTAATCGGACTTTGCTTTTTTTTTTATTCCTGTTTTTTTTATTCAGGTTATTACGAACATCAAGAACCTTAAATCAACTTCATCTTCAATCAAGATTGGAAGTGACCTGGTAATTGTGTTTAACGTAACGATTTGGTTTTTTCTGCTTGATTGATGTTCTTTAGGTTCAATTTCAGGAGAAACAACTATTGAATTTGCTAAGAGGTACAAACATAAATTACATAAAGATGTCTGTAATGTTAGAAATGGTCTAAATTGGTTTTTTTTGGTACTTTGCAGAGTGAGGGGAGATCATCTCTGCTCGTGCAAGCATTAAAATAGTTTTGTGGGGTTGATATGGAAATACTCTCGCTAGGAGCGCAAGTAAGTCTAATGTTAATACCTTCTTTTTAAAGTTATCATTATGTGTTTTGAGTATGCTGAATTGGTTTACAGGTCTTATATATTTGGGAAGATGTGGGATTTGGTGGTTTATAGCTCACCAAATTGAAGAGGGGTTTATTGAGTTCCCTTCGACAACATTGGTAAATTATCTTATGGATATTTTACAACAACCAATGCATGTTTTTAAGTTCCCGGCTGTTGGTTTGAAATGTTTGATAGAGATTAGGGTCTTGAAAAATCATATTTTTTGCTATATGTTTTTGTGCCATGTCTTTAAATAGATGTGTATTTATGTTAATTCTGCATGCAACTTGTATGCAGGCAGAAATTGGTTCGTACAAGGAGCAAATGCACTTTCAACTAACCACATAACAAAATTCTAAACAGTCCACTAAAGCCCAACACTTCTAAAGACCTAATATCCGCCCTTGAATATCCTGTGGTATGCTTATGTTATTCAGTTATGCATGTATGACATGATTAACAATACCCTATTTTTAAGCTGCTTTCAACAGTTGGTTTTTTAATTTTCTATCTTTGTTTTGTAGTTAGGATATCAAGAGATAACTCTTGAAAAGTTCATATTATTTAGTCATTCGGTTATTTTCAATTTGGAGTTTCCATGTTTTTAAGATTTCCTTTCTGTTTTAGGGCAGTTTGTTATAATTACCAAGATTATTGTGTATGTATGATGTTGCTCATTTGAAACATGATTAAGGGACCCACCCGTTATGGTTGTGTAATTTCTGTTGTAACAGTTCTAAAGTATATGATATCCGTTATTTCGCGTTCTTGGTTGAATAATGATAATAATCATATATTTTAATTCTGATTCTCTTATTCATGAAGCTCTTGAGGTGGTGGAGAAACCGGGTAAAAGAACTTTCAGACAATGAAGTAGCGTATGCCCATCGTCAAACTCTTCTTCTCATTATTATGTTTTCATTCAACAACAATTATTTTTAAACAAATTTGTGTGCAATGTTTCCAGTCAGTTAGATGCTCTAATACCTTCCGGGCCTCTTGGACAACAAAGAGACGGAGAAAGCCTCGGTACATCGGGATCCACTTTCATTCTTTTCTTCTTCAAGGACGAACAGGTATTTGTCACACCTTTACAATATTATCTTTTTTACCATTTTGATGTTTTTCTTTTTTATTTAATATGATTAAATGTAATTTTAACTTTGGGACTCAGGTTGCTGCTAGGGTCACACAGGAGGATGATGACAAAGACGAGTGGTTCATTTTCAAAGTAATTCACTTTGATAGGGAAACACGGGAGTATTTACATTATATGATTTGTGGAAGCAGATTTGAAAGTTCTTGATGAGGAACCAGGTGATGATGAACCAGTGGCCAGAGGTAGAAGTTTTAGCATTAATGAAGTTATGCGAACACTTGCAGCTGTGGTGCAACGTTTACTTGATCTCGATCTGTCGCTATGCCAAACAAGATCCCAAAGAAATGCAACGCCTCTAATAACTGCGGCTACAAGAGGACAAGTGTTGTTGTTATAGAGCTACTATCGAAAGAAAGCATTTTGTTACATATATCAGTTATCATAAGAAATTTTTAGGCGCTTCTCCTGGTTTTTAAAAGTGCTCTTGACGCATAAGTGATGAGAAACATGCATTCAAAGGGCCTGAAGTGACCTACCTCATACAAATACCCATCCATCTCCCCTTCTATTGTAGCTTTCGCTTATTATTTGACATAGATCTTAAAACACGATCATAACTTATCTTTTTCTATCTTGTAGCTTTCAGCTTTGCTTTCTGATATAGATCTCAACATTCGTGAAGCACATGTGTTTTCAACAACTGAAGGCTATTCTTTAGATGTGTTTGTGGTGGATGGACGGCCCTTTGAGGTCCTCACTATGACATGTTTTTAGATTGTCCGGTACTTTTTATAGCTTTTTATGACAGTGGTCTGTACTGAGCTCTAAAGTTTCTTGTTTTGTAATGTTATGGTCAGGAAATAGAGGCTTTACATGAAGCAATGGAGAAAGCGATTGCTATAAGTGAGGTACTTTATTCACCATATGCTCATGCTCTAACTATAGTTTGATAACTATTGTATGTGCCTATTGGGATAAGTTTAAAAAAATGATCTCATTAGTCAGTTTCAAAAAGTTGTACGTTAAGCTTGACACACATGATTGAAAAAAATGATCTCATTACTCACTAGAATACCATTTGGAATCTGTCATTTGGACTATTATGATGAATTAGTTCTTTTACTATTAGGAATGAACCTACATGAGTGCGGGGAAACTTGAATGACCTTTGCTACTTCTGTGTAGTTTAGAATATGTTCGTTAGTTTTATGCTGTACTTGAAGTCAACTAAATTCTCAATAGAAAGAAAATGTTATGTTTTTTAGGGTAAAAAAGGATTGTTAATTTGTTATGTTCTTGCAGGGTTCATGGTCTGCTTCTTCACATTCCAAATTAGCTGTAGAGAAAGAAGCTGATTTTGTAGATGCCGAGATAGATAGAAGATTACGGAACATTGGGGAAAGAATTGGAGTTCGACATCTTGAGGTTGTGAAGGAGTTGTTGAAGTATTCAATAAAGAAACGATTACTGGAAAAAGCCAATTGGAGTTTGACACGTTGCATATAGCTGCGAATCAAGGACATGATGGTAAAAATCTTCAGACTTCATTATATTATCACTTATGTTAATTGATCATCTAATGAAGTTGTGCGAACACTTGCAGCTTTTGACCTGTCACCCAACCCAGGCGACCCACCCACTTTAGCAAAACCTGGCCATCTTTTACCAGTTGCTTAATATGTTGCATGGTGTAACCAAAGTGAAATATTATTTCCAAATACAAACTGATATATTTCTATTGCTTTTTTTGGACTTGGGCGATATTCATGGATAATATAGTGAGTTATTAAGACTTTTTGAATATTGCTGTTTTTTTCCTTGATTTATGGATATTCAATGGCATGAAACTATGATTAAATAATGTCATCTGAACACTTTTTGACAGCACAATGTACTCGAGATCAAGGCTGCCCACTTCGAGGAATCCATGAAGTAAACAAATAGAATAATCAGCTGTAAAGTTAATGAGGAGGCTTATGAATCGTGTTGATGAAGTTGTATTTGTAGATAAGGTTGTCTTAAAGAGCTGAAGTAACCCAAAACAACCTAATCTTTTGTTAGGTAACACCTTTATTTAAATGATTTATGTTTGTCATGTTAAGCATTATGTGGCACATATCTATGATATAACAGAGAAGTTGGATGCACAAATGGACATCGATGTGATGAGAGTCTCCGACATTATAAAATACCAGGCGTTTGGTGAGACATTGCAGCATTCCATAGGATTTAGGACTGAGTTTCGCGTTCCTGAAGCAACAACCGCGGCAGCAAGGGGTGCCGGTGGTTTTGACCCATCTGATGCTTCTCCTTCTCTCGTGCATATGTAAAGCATATGAACAAGGAAATATTTTTGAATTGTCCCTAGCCCTTACTCAACTGATTATTCAAATATTTTTGGACAAAAAGATTTGGTCATAGATATTCCCTTTGTGTTGCTCTCTTGTCCATTTAAACAACGTTATTGTAGCAGCATTTGGTTGGTGATTAAGTAGCTAGTCCATCTAAAGGCTATTGTGTGTTTACACGGGTTTTACATCTAGTTGGTGATTAAGTCGCTATGGACATACTCAATGTAATTGGGAAAAAAAGTAAATAAGATTATAACTAAATGAATAATAGAAATGGTAATGGTTTCGAAAATACATTAATTTCATGGGTGGTAACACCATTGTAACTAAGTAGTGTTTGGTATGAAGGAATAGAAGACGAATGGAATGGATGATTCTGATGGAATAAAAAGAAACATATTCACGTGTACTCTTGAAATAATCAATCATTCCATGTAAGGAGGTGTTTTCATACCATTAGTAATATATATATGAATTTTCATTGTCATTGGAAGGTAGGTTGTTGTTATTTATACATTAATGTATTTATTATTATTATTATTATTATTATTATTATTATTATTATTATTATCGGGCCAAATATATTCTTGTCGTTTTAAAAATTGTGTTTCGTTACTTCGTCTTTTTTCTATCAAACTATATCAAGTAATTATTGATTCTATTCACATATGAGTAACAAAACATCACAATGGAATGGAATGATTAATTTCATTCTGTTGTCCATTCGATTACTTTGTTCATTTCATTCTCTCGTTCATTTCATCCTCATACCAAACAGACCCTAAATAAATAATAAAAATGATAATGGTTTTGAAATACATTAATTTCATGGCTGGTAACACCACTATGAGTCTGTGATGGTGCAAATGATAAAAAGATATTTTGTTTACCAGCCGAAAAACTATGCAACCATATTAATTGGACCCGGGAGTCCGGCACCCATGATACTATTAAAAAAAATTGGAAATGCATACACGGGTGCAAATGTTTAATTGTTAAGTAGATAGTCCAACAAAACTTGACAATGATCATGTGAAACATGTGAAATGCACTACGGGTGCAAGATGATAAAAAATATACTTATCAGGCACATCCCAATTTCATATGGGTCATTTGAAATAATTGAAAACATGTTAAGTGCATTATGCGTGCAAGATGCTACAAAAATAAGTTATGGGTCTATCCTAACAAGGCATAACTCATGTGATACATATGAACAACTTGGAAATGCATGCAATATATATATATATATATATATATATATATATATATATATATATATATATATATATTTTAGCAATTCACGTGTGCATCTATATATATCAACATGAAATAAGGTGTTTTAGTACACTAATTTGAATACATTTTCTCTTTCATTTATCATACCATCCATAATACACTACCATGCACATGTGCATTTTCATTATTTCTTTGACAAATTCTGTAATACATTACAAAATTAGACAATTGTACTTTCATTTACACAACCATGTGTAATACACTACTTTTTACGTTACCAATATAAGAAATGCACATGTGCATCTATATGTATCAACATGAAATAAGGGGTTTTGGTACACTACTTTGAATACACTTTTTCTTTCATCTATCATACCATCCATAATACACTTCCATTACCTCATACCATCCATAATACAATATCATTACCTCCTACCATTTATAATACAATACCAATACCAATATTTTCACTTTATTACATGTATATCAACACCGTTTATATCATCCAATCAACATATTACATCATAAAGTGATAACTATAATGAACCCATCAACCACTAGATATAACTAACCAAAAAACATATATATGAGCCTATTTCATCATTCAAAATCACAAACTTTTTGTACTAAAATAGGTATATAATTGTTATACATAATGATGCACATGTGCATTTAATGTAAAATTGAGTGTATTATGGATAGTATTGTAAATTAAAGTGATATTATCTACTAGTGATAACGTATTACTGAATTTGTCGAAAGTTATGATACATATGCACATGTGCATGGATAATTGTTACTTGAAAAAAAAGTTTTTTTTTGTAACGAAATATACGATTTTTATTAAAAAACATTTGAGTGCATTTTGATTTTTTGATTTTATTTTGCAATAAAGGTGGTTCTCGCGGTTCTCACAATAAAGGTGGTTCTCGCATGAACCTTACCCTATATATATATATAGATAATGCTATATAGAAAACCTTGAATTTTGAGAAAACCTTGGAAACCTATCTAATGGCCTACATTTGGCCACATGTCCAAGCTTCTATAATATTTTTTTTTAATCTTGAGGGCACATTGGTAATTCTACATGTTCCTACCTCACTCAAAAAGATATCTTGCCCAAAGTGATTTGACACCCTCATTAATATCTAACATCACATCATTCTCTTCCATCCTCCTCCATTTTCGATGAACCAAATTCAAATTAAAAGGTTGTTTTTTCATAATTTACTTCATCTTCTTAAACCACTTATTTCAAACTAGATCCACCATTATAAACTATGGAGCATCCATCAACAATGGTAGATCTATGGAGCACCATTAATGTACATGGAGTATTCATCTTCCTAAACAAGATCTTAAATACGATCTGGGCTTTGTTTCGTTTTTCTTCTTCTTCTCTCACCTTCCAATGTTCGTCCAGATCTTGTGTTGAACAGGGGTATGAATAAAGTTTCTTCTTTTTTTATTATTTGATTCGAATTTGGGTCCGATATTTGTGGTGATATTTGCGATGAGGTAATCTTGATTTAGTTTCTTGATTTGATTATTGCATTGTGGGTTTTTGTTTGTTGTTTGGATATGATGATTTAGGAATCTCGTTAATGTGAAACACGAACAACAAGTCTATTAATGCTCACGCTTTTACTTTGCTTGTTTGCTTCAGTAGTTTTTTTCTTTTCAGCCGATTATAGAATATGGATTTTGAAACACGAACACCAAGTATAATAGTTAATATTCGTAATTAGACCGTTAATGTGTCTTATAGATTACAAATTACAGTTTGCATAATTCCAACCGTTATTGTGAAACACGAACAACCGTTAATGTTCGTATAGATTACAAATTATAGACCGTTAATGTTTCGTATTTTAGATCGTTAATGTTTATGTCATTATCTTCATTTGTGTCCTTATTTGATGTTGTTTTCTCACTTTCAGCCGTTACACTTGCTGAATGAAAAAACCATGGTTATGAATGTGTTAATAGTTATGTCTGGTTAACGACTTAACGGTTATCTTATCTTTTTGTTATTATGATGGTGATGGATACAAGGGAAACAAGATCCAATTCTCGGGACCATTGGTTTCGTCAAACGTGGATCAGATGCTTAAGGATCATGACCATGTTTATGTTACATCACAACACAACTAACAAGTGTTATAGTTTGAACTTCTGGACATGCATGTGTTACATGTGACATGAAACCCATGTACAATATAACACGTGTTACGTGTGACATGAAAACACATTTTTATAACTTCCCTGGCATACGCACACCAACATGTTTACAAACCGTTTCAAGACCGACCCAAACAATAAAGCAAGGGTAGCCGCTGAAAAGCTAAGGCAGCAAAGGTAGCCGCTGAAAAGCTAAGGCATACCGTCAAAGGAAGCTCCACCATTTTCTTAGTGCTATGTATTTTCGTTTACTAGTAATATGTAATGTGAGACTCTTATTATTTTGTCTAGTACATGATGTTAAAACGGTATGGACTTAAAACATTTTGTGTTGGAGTCGGTCGTGTTGGTACTTCTGCTATTACTAAGTTACTATTGGAGTTTATGCATCCGTTATGGAAGTCTTAACACACGTTATAATAGAGGCTTAACACACGTTATAGCAGGTATACTTTGATGTTATTAAGTTACTACTGGAGTTTATCCATCCATTCTGAAAGTCTTAACACACGTTATAATAGAGGCTTGACACACGTTATATCAGGTATACGGGTATGGGTATAGTAAATGGCCCACCATTTTCTTAGTGCTATGTATTTTCGTTTACTAGTAATATGTAATATGTAATGTGAGACTCTTATTGTTTTCTCTAGTACACGATGTTAAAACGGTCTAGACTTAACACATTTTCTGTTGGAGGCGCCTGTATTTGTACCTCTGCCGTTACAGTTACTATTGAAGTAGGCGCTAGTCGGGCGGTGGAGTACCGACTAGCGATTAATCGGGATTAATAGGGATTAATCGGAATTAGTCGGATTGAGATATTTACATGTAATTTTTAATTATATGTATATGCACACCCATTTTTATACGTGGTTTTTAAAGTACACATGCTTTACCCCCTTATTAACCAATTGTTTATAAGTAATTGGCATAAATTTGTAAGGTTTGGTAAAAAATAGCCGACATATGGCCAAAATTTGGCCAGAATAGGATCGTCATTGACCGCCTAGCAATTAATCAGCCGTTAATCGGTGAACCGCCGATTAGTGATTAATCGGGGACTAATCGGAGACTAGTCGGGATTTTTACAACAATGGTGCTATGTATTCGTTTACTAGTAATATGTAATGTGAGACTCTTATTGTTTTCTCTAGTACACGATGTTAAAACGGTCTAGACTTAACACATTTTCTGTCACACACCCGACCCGCAGCGGAATAAGAGTCGGGGCATAATTGGGTTATCACCAAAGCTCATGATATTTACTAATATGTTTCATATTTATTAAAGTCAAAATTACATTCTCAATAATCCAAACATGTTCATACAAATACAAAGAAAAATAATCAACTAAACAATCCAAGCTCTAAACCAGTTTATTCTTCTAAGCCAATCCTATGTGTTTCTTGCTGCAGCTGGTTCACCTGTATCATGTGTAAAAATGGGGGTTTTTGGGTCAACATAAGTTGGCGAGTGAACCTTGTTAGATAAACATTTATTATTGATTTCTTGTTATCTTTATCAAGGAAAATTGTGCAATAGTCATATGTGAGCAAATGTAAATAATCAAACAATAGCAATAACAACCACAAACAATAACATATAATAACATATGAACTTGCATGAATATATAACATGAATGAAACTGTATATGTTGGCAACGTCACGTTCACGCTCATAATGTAATGGGGAACTGACGGCCTATGGTGAATGTCTGTGCGATCAAGGCTCAATCAAACGGAGCCGATCGTATGTTGGCAACGCCCGGTTCACGCTCATAATGTAATGGGGAACTGCTCAACGCTCATAATGTAATAGGGAGCGGCGGCCTATGATATTGCATGTACTGAAAATAATAAATTAAATCTAAACAATAACCACACAAACAGTTGATACAAGCTGAATACACATTTGTTCATGATATGATGTATGCACAATGATTTAAATATAATAAATGGTAAGACACATGATACACCCCAAAAACGTGATTAAACCGCGAACACTCAAACGTTTTTGGACGTTTGGAAACCGATAACGGTTTCAGTTAGCGTAAACAGATCGATTCATGGTTGAACATAAGGTTTAATTGATTCCGAGAACTAACAGAAAACATCAAGTGGCGGAGTGGTTATGAGTGCGCGTGTTAAGTCTTTGAGTCTTTCCGGCTGACCCGGGTTCGAGTCCCGGCAGCCTGTTTTTCATTTTATTTATTTTATTTTTACTTTTTATCAATTATAACTTTTATATTCTAGTTTGTTTATTAATTATGCATCATTAAAAATTAAAATTGACATAAATACGCAACGAAACATTTATAACTTGATATTCGATTACAAACGAAGCGGGTTTGGAAAACCCGTTTTTGACAAATGTTACAGTATCCCTTACTTTTAGGAATTTCATCCCGAAATTTAAGTAGTAGTAGTAGGAAAAAGATGCGGGTATTTTTCGCACATTGAGTCTTCACGTTCCCAAGTAAACTCAGGTCCCCGTTTCGACTCCCAGCGTACCCTAACAATTGGAATGCGACTACGTCTTAGACGTTTTTCTCCGAAGTCCATGATCTCTACTGGTCTTTCAATAAAATGCATAGATTCATCAATCTGAATATCTTCCAGAGGAATATGGAGGTTCTCATCAGCGAGGCATTTCTTCAAGTTTGATACGTGGAATGTGGGATGAATTCTGTTGAGTTCTTCTGGTAGATCAAGCTTGTATGCTACAGGTCCTACTCTTTCGAGTATCTTGAAAGGTCCTACGTAGCGTGGTGCCAGCTTGCCTTTTTGACCAAAACGAACTACTCCCTTCCACGGTGATACTTTTAAAAGTACATGATCACCAATGTTAAACTCCAAAGGCTTTCGTCGTTTATCTGCATAACTCTTTTGACGACTTTGAGCTGCTAGAAGATTGTTTCGAATTTGATGGATCTTGTCTGTGGTTTCTTGAATCAATTTTGGACCGGTGATTTGAGCTTCCTCAATTTCGTGCCAACATATTGGAGATCGGCATATAACGCTTCAAAAGGTGCCATGCCGATGCTTGAATGATAGCTGTTGTTGTACGAAAATTCAACTAATGGTAGATGAGCTCCCAATTTCCCTTGAAGTCTATGACACATGCTCGAAGCATATCTTCAAGAGTTTGAATGGTGCGTTCAGATTGTCCATCAGTTTGAGGATGATAAGCGGTACTGAGATCTAATCGTGTACCCAAAGCGGTTTGTACGGCTTGCCATGTTCATGAAGTGAAACGACCATCACGATCTGAAATAATGCTTAACGGTACACCATGACGGCTTACGATTTCGCTGATGTAGATACGAGCTAGCTTCTCGTTCTTGAAATCTTCGCGGATTGGAATAAAGTGAGCTGATTTTGTAAGACGATCAATGATTACCCATATAGTGTCATACCCACCAGAAGTGCGAGGTAACCCGGTAATGAAGTCCATGGTTATGTTTTCCCACTTCCATACAGGTATTTCAGGTTGGACCAGAAGTCCTGAGGGTCTTTGATGTTCAGCTTTTACCTTGGAACATGTAAGGCATTTGGAAACAAAAACAGCAATATCCTTTTTCATTCCAGGCCACCAATAGGTGTATCGAAGGTCTTGATACATCTTATCGGCTCCTGGGTGTATAGAGTATCGTGTTTTGTGAGCCTCATTCATAAGAAATTCACGAAGGTTGTTGTGGTCAGGAATCCATATGCGATCTAGATAGTACAGAATACCGTCAGATTTAGTTTCAATTTTAAGTTCATCTCCACAGGACAGCTCCTTTCGTACGTCGTCTTCCGTTACTGAAACATGTTGGGCTTATCGAATTTGATCTTTAATGTCAGTTATGATTTGCGAACATAGAAGACGAATGGAGTTCGCATAACCCTTTCGACTGAGTGCATCAGCCACCACATTTGCCTTGCCAGGGTGGTACCGAATTTCACAGTCGTAGTCATTTAGAAGTTCGACCCATCTTCGTTGCCTCATGTTTAACTCCTTTTGGTTGAAGATATGTTGAAGACTCTTGTGGTCAGTGTATATTTCACACTTAGTACCGTAGAGATAATGTCTCCATATCTTAAGAGCGAACACAACGGCTCCACGTTCTAGGTCATGGGTGGTGTAGTTCTTCTCATGAGTCTTGAGTTGTCTCGAAGCATAAGCTATAACCTTTCCTCTTTGCATTAGAACACAGCCTAGTCCTTGCCCTGACGCGTCGCAATAAACCACGAAGTCATCACAACCTTCAGGAAGAGTGAGGATTGGTGCATCACAGAGTTTTTGTTTAAGGGTTTGGAAGGCTTCTTCTTGTTTGGGTCCCCATATGAAGGGTTTTCCCTTATGAGTTAATGCCGTGAGTGGTACAGCAATGCGAGAGAAGTTTGAAATGAAACGACGATAATAACCAACCAAACCAAGGAATGATCTTACTTCAGTTGGTGTACGTGGCGCTTGCCATTCTTGTACAGCTTTGATTTTTGAGGGGTCGACATGTATTCCCTTGTCATTGACTACATGTCCAAGGAATTGTACCTCTTTTAACCAGAATTCGCATTTGGAGAATTTGGCGTAAAGCTTTTCATTCTCTAAGAGTGTAAGGATGAGTCGAAGATGCCGTTCATGATCAGACTTAGACTTTGAATAAATGAGGATGTCGTCGATGAAGACTATAACAAAACGACCGAGATAGGGTTTGCAGACTCTGTTCATTAGATCCATGAAGACAGCTGGAGCGTTGGTTAAACCAAATGGCATGACCATGAATTCATAATGACCATAACGAGTTCGGAAAGCGGTCTTTGGGACGTCTTCTTCATGTACTCTAAGTTGATGATAACCAGAACGAAGGTCGATTTTTGAAAAACAGCTGGCGCCTTGAAGTTGGTCAAGAAGATCATCAATGCGAGGTAATGGATAGCGATTCTTGATCATTAACTAATTGAGTTCTCTGTAGTCGATGCACATGCGAAACGTTCCATCTTTCTTCTTCACAAAAAGGACAGGTGCACCCCAAGGCGAGGAGCTAGGACGTATGAATCCTTTGTCAGTCAACTCTTGCAATTGACTGGCTAGCTCTTGCATTTCAGAGGGGACTAACCTATAAGGAGACTTTGCAACTGGTGTAGCACCAGGTATAAGATCAATGCGGAATTTGACTCCTCTCAAGGGAGGAAGTCCTGAAAAGTCGTCAGGAAAAACTTGCGGAAAATCTTTTACTACTGAGATGTCTTCGAGTTTCTTCTCCATGGTTCCCTTTTTGACGACATGAGTTAAAAATGCGACATAATTCTTGCGGAGATATTTTCGAGCTTGTAGACAGGACATTAATCTAAGCCCTTTCGATGAGGTTTCTCCAAAGATTCGTAGAGTCTGACCGTTTGAAAGAGGAATGCGTATAAACTTCTCGCGGCATACAACTTCAGCCTGATGTTGGCTGAGCCAGTCCATACCAATTATAATGTCAAAGCTTCCCAACTTCATAGGAATGAGGTCAACTGGAAAGTCGTGGTCGTTTAAGGTGAGAGTACAATTGCGTATAATAGAGTTTAATGAGACCGGTTTTCCGTCAGCAACTTCTACTGTTACGGATTCCATGAGTTTATCACGAATTTGGTTTAGGATGGGTTCAAACTCTAAGGACACAAAACTTTTATCCGCGCCAGTATCAAACAACACGGATGCATAACTACCGTTGATAAGAAACGTACCGTTAACCATATTGCTGTCCGCTCTAGTCTGATTAGCGTTGATATTGAAAGCTCTTCCTCTTGCAGGTGGAGGGGCTTGGTTAGCTTGATTCACCGGATTTGCTTGGGCTTGAGCATGTATAATGTTCACCAAACGTGGACAAGTGTTTCTAAAGTGGCTTGGGTCTCCACAATTGTAGCAAGCCCGCATAGGTTGCACTATGGGATAGTTGGGTTGGTAGTATGATTGGGCTAAATGTTGGGTAGGTGGTAGTAGTAGGGGTTGTTGGGCTTGACCCATTATTTGTTGGTGGGTTTGGGTTGAAGGCTGGTGGCGGTTCGTTCGCTGAGGTATGCGACAGGTTTGAACAGTATGACCTACGCGACCACAGCCGGTGCAATGTTGGCAGGGATAATCAGGAAAGTGATGGTATTGGCAACGGTTGCATTTTGGTAATGGGCCAGAGTATGGCCTTTTATATGGTGCAGGTGAGGGGGCAACTTGGGTAATGGGTGCAGCAGGGATAGGGTAATTGGTTTGTGTGACAGCGAAATTTCTGGTGTTGCGTTTCCTCTTGTTAGCAAACTTAGAGGAGGAGGTGGAATGGTTTGAAGTTTGGCCCTCAACGGGGGCCTTCTTTTTCTCCTCTTTAAATTTACCGTTGCGAATTCGATTCTCGGTCAGTTCAGTAGCTAGTTCCATAGCAGCTTCAAGTGTTGCTGGCGAAGTGCTGAGAACTGAATCTTGAATTTTCGAGGGAAGACCTCGAATATAATGCTCGACTAAACGGTAAACTGAGGTGAACAAGTTAGGGACCATCTGGTTCAACTCTAAAAACCTCTTGTTGTAGGAAGTATGATCTCCCTCCTTTTGCTTCAATGAATGAAATTCATCCTCTAACTTTTTAATCTCACTTCTAGGACAGAATCGTCTCGTCATGATTTCCCTTAACTCCTCCCACGTTAAGGCCATTGCATCTTTGATTCCCCTCTTACCCTTTTCAGTATTCCACCAGGTAAGAGCTACCCCAAATAGTCTCCCGGTTGCGTATCGTACCTTGCGATCCTCGGACAATCGCAGTTGAGGAAGGTGTTTTCCATTTCCTCAAACCAGTGGAGGAGAGCAGTGATACCTTCGGTCCCTTCAAATTTAGGAGGATCGCAAGACTTGAAATGTTTATATGAGCACTTTTTGTTAGGAGGGTTGCCGATGTTTTGGTCTTCTTGCTGGGGAGGATTGGTGGGATTTGTGGCGAGAGCTTGTTGTACTTGAACCACAATGTCAGGAAGCACCGCGGCCATTTGTTTTGCGATTTGAGTGGCCAAGCGTTCGTGAGACCTTCCTGATCTTCTACCCCCTCGTTGTTGTCTAGCCGACATCTACAGGAACATACATAAGAAGATTGTGAGTTTATGGAGTCTTTTTAGGTGTCATGTGTCTTAAAGAAAACGAAAATAACATAAATATCAATAATGCAACTACATCCATAGGATGTCTTGGGTTTGCTCACGTTGGGCCTCAAATGTCCCCCATACCTTCACCTGTATAGTCATGTGGGCCCCCATGACTATTGGCTTGGTAGGATTCACATTAGTATTGGCGGTTTAACACTCGCATCACCTGAATGAAAACCTTGAAATATGTTTACGAGATGTATGGTCGGAATGTGTCCAGGTGTAGACACAATGACAACTCAAAGTGGGGTTAGCTCACACGACGTTTGGTATAGCCTGCTTTGGCCTAATAGGTACTTCGTACTCTCATCGTTAGTCCCCAGGTAGGCAAACTGGTCCTTTATTTTGGATTTATACGAATGCCAGCCTAGACAGGACGTTCCGACTACCGGTATTTGTACCATTCCAGTTACTACATGCCCGTCATGTGAACTCACTTTGATGAGATTTGAAAATACAAAAATCATTGCAAAAACAATCATGAAAATGATGTGGTGTGTGCTCGCATGGATATGATATGTTATGAGAATATGATTCATGATAGGCATTATATAATAATATGTACTTATGAACATGCTTGCATAACATTGAATGTAACATTGAACATAAAATATATAATCATCATGAAATTTGGCATGTAACACATAAAAATTTTAAAAATTCTAATCAACTATAGTATAGGCTCTAAGGGTCTAATAACCTATCCTATATCCCTATAGTCATGGCTCTGATACCAATCTGTCACACCCCGACCCGCAGCGGAATAAGAGTCGGGGCGTAATTGGGTTATCACCAAAGCTCATGATATTTACTAATATGTTTCATATTTATTAAAGTCAAAATTACATTCTCAATAATCCAAACATTTTCATACAAATACAAAGAAAAATAATCAACTAAACAATCCAAGCTCTAAACCAGTTTATTCTTCTAAGCCAATCCTATGTGTTTCTTGCTGCAGCTGGTTCACTTGTATCATGTGTAAAAATGGGGGTTTTTGGGTCAACATAAGTTGGCGAGTGAACCTTGTTAGATAAACATTTATTATTGATTTCTTGTTATCTTTATCAAGGAAAAATTGTGCAATAGTCATATGTGAGCAAATGTAAATAATCAAACAATAGAAATAACAACCAAACATACAATAACATATGAACTTGCATGAATATATAACATGAATGAAACTGTATATGTTGGCAACGTCACGTTCACGCTCATAATGTAATGGGGAACTGACGGCCTATGGTGAATGTCTGTGCGATCAAGGCTCAATCAAACGGAGCCGATCGTATGTTGGCAACGCCCGGTTCACGCTCATAATGTAATGGAGAACTGCTCAACGCTCATAATGTAATAGGGAGCGGCGGCCTATGATATTGCATGTACTGAAAATAATAAATTAAATCTAAACAATAACCACACAAACAGTTGATACAAGCTGAATACACATTTGTTCATGATATGATGTATGCACAATGATTTAAATATAATAAATGGTAAGACACATGATACACCCCAAAAACGTGATTAAAACGGGGAATTTGCAGAGATTCACTCACATTGGGTGCGTTCGGTTGGAGATGATGAGATGCGCACGAGTTTGAAGGATTGATCAACGAGGATTAACTAACCTAAATAATAACGGAAAATATAGTAAATGAGTGGATTTTATTAATAATTTTATTAGGATTTTTAGATATATTTTTGTGAGTTTAAGGCTATTTCCTATCTTTAAAAACATTATTTTTAAGTATTTTTAATTGATTTTTAAATTAAATTAAATAAATAAAATATAAAAAAATATTGACTTTTGCGTTGACCATTGACCGTTGACTGTTTGACTGTGACTGTTGACTGTTTGACCGGTTCTATTGTGTGCATGTATGCGCCAGGCAGGACTCGAACCCGAGACCTCCCGTACGCGTGCACGCAGCTCTACCAACTGAGCTGCGTGTCTAACCCGAAATAATTCTGTTTTTATTTATATTTATATACTATTTTAGTTTATTCAAAATTCTTTTATTTTCAAAAAGGGTTTTAATTATCGAACCGGAGTGTGCAACAGGTCTCGAACCCGGGACCTGTGGGTTAGTGTTGCACACAGTCCACCGCTGGACTGTGTGTCTAACCTGGTTATTATACCGATTTTTATTATACTTAACATCTACCGTGAGTTTATCCGGTTCAGTTAGAAAAATAAAACATCTTTATTACAGAGCATACGTGTGTGTCAAGGATCGAACTCGCGGCGTGTGATATATGTGCGCACACAGTCCACCGCTGGACTGTGTGTCTAACCCGAGATAATATCCAAATTATATTAAACTTATAAACAACCTAACTTCGTCTTCTTCATTACAAAATCACAGACTACGATTACTCTACTGTTTCTTGTTTAATTCGATTGACAAACATTCAAATGACTAAAATGAAATGGCAGAGAAGATTTTGGAAGTAAATATACCGGAGAAACGATTTATCTCAGAATTCCGGCGAAGTCGTCGGCTCTGTTTTTTACGGATTTCGTCTGAGCGGACAGATTATCAATTTGATTAGCTAAATGCGGAATTGAAGCACTGAACAAGGATTACCAGAAGGTTTAAAAGACTATACCGTTTCACAGCGAGAATTGGGAACTTTCAGAAGTTTTCCGGCGAGATTGAATTATCCGATAACGACGTCTGAAACTGATTCCGATTGAAGGGTTTGAGTTAGCAATAGCTTAACAACTGATAGACTATGAAAGAATTGAGAGACTTACTGATTTGATGGAAGACACGGTTTTCCGGCGAAAGTCCGGCGAGTTCAAAAAGCTGCTCCGACGAACTGAAAGTAGTGCGAAAATGAAATTGAAGGTCTGCAGATGAGTTTGAGTCGCGAGAGGGGACTAAGGTTGGAGTAAATCAGGAAATGCAGGTTTTCGGTTATTAAAACCGGTCAACTCTTGAATTCAAGTCCATTCAAAGCTAAATTGATTGGAGGTGTCGGTGTATCGGTTATTGACAGAAACCGCGAACACTCAAACGTTTTTGGACGTTTGGAAACCGATAACGGTTTCAGTTAGCGTAAACAGATCGATTCATGGTTGAACATAAGGTTTAATTGATTCCTAGAACTAACAGAAAACATCAAGTGGCGGAGTGGTTATGAGTGCGCGTGTTAAGTCTTTGAGTCTTTCCGGCTGACCCGGGTTCGAGTCCCGGCAGCCTGTTTTTCATTTTATTTATTTTATTTTTACTTTTTATCAATTATAACTTTTATATTCTAGTTTGTTTATTAATTATGCATCATAAAAAATTAAAATTGACATAAATACGCAACGAAACATTTATAACTTGATATTCGATTACAAACGAAGCGGGTTTGGAAAACCCGTTTTTGACAAATGTTACATTTTCTGTTGGAGGCGCCCGTATTTGTACCTCTGCTGTTACAGTTACTATTGAAGTTTATGCATCCATTCTGGAAGTCTTAACACATGTTATAATAGAGGCTTAACACACGTTATATCAGGTTTACTCTGTTTTTATTAAGTTACTATTGGAGTTTATGCATCCGTTATGGAAGTCTTAACATACGTTATAATAGATGCTTAACACACGTTATACATTTCAGTCGCTTAATACATATTACAGTATGTATATACACATCGTGGTGTTTTGGAAACCACTAGCTTATACATGACACCATGTTAGGTTAAACCAAGATTATAACAGAGGCTTAACACATTTTATCCCAGGTATATGGTGTTACGATATTAACTTGTATGTCCCATATTAACTTGTACACGTGTTACGATCAGTATATGCACATCATAGTGTTTTGCAAACCACTTTCATATACATGAATACAAGTGGGGTTACAACAAGATTATAATGGATGCTTAACACATGTTATCATATGTATACAAGTGGGGTTACAACAATATTACGATATTAACTAAGCTCACCATTAAACCCAACGCCTCCGTCGACTGTTTTCACCCTTATCACATGTTAAGCAACTACATGTTCCAAACAGACAAATTATAACATATGTTAGATCAGTATATACACATCATGGTGTTTTGTAAACCACTAGTTTATACGTGAATACATGTTAGGTTACAAAAACATTATAACAGAGGCTTAACACATGTTATATATTCCAAATTGTGCACAACAAATGACTTGTTTCATATTATATATTCCAAAATTACCGGTACATGTGTTACCATAAATGGCTCGTTTCATATTACACATTACATACTAACTTGTACATTTATTACTTGTACAAGTGTTACGTTCGGTATCCACATTATCGGATATTTTAAACATTAACAAAAATAAAATAGATATTACTTGTTTTTTTTTAAATTAACAAAGGTTAACACACGTTATATATCATTCTAACAGGGGCTTAACACATGTTATACATGAACACTTGTCAGGTTACATCATGGTGTTCTGTTACAGCATGAACCACTAACACATGTTATAAATGAACGAAGAGTTCTTTCCCAAAAGATGTGACTTATTCAAGGTCCCTGCATTAACGTTGCCTACGTCCATCCAGCTTGTCAATTGAATATCTTTATGGATCTGTTTCTGTAAATCAACACACGTTATATATCATTCTAACAGGTGCTTAACACATGTTATGGGTCTGTATCTGTAAATTAAATAACCCAACAAAAAACACTTACTGTTCAGATCAAAAGCCCAAACCAGCCACCAAACCAACAAAAAAACAATTATTGTTAAGATCAAAAGCCCCAAACAAGCAACCAAACCAACAAAAAAACTCGTTCAAAATATCATCCTAAAGTTTTCGATTTATTAAAAATACATGAACATTAACCATTACTAGAACACTTTCAGCCCATAAAAACATATTAACAACCATTTCAACAAAAAATCAAGTGTGAAATGATATTTCAAGAACACTTACCGGATCTAGAACCGTTCGATGAACATGATGAAGATCTTCAAACCTTCTTCTCTCACACACACTTGTGCGTGTGTCTTTGTGATAAAGATTGTTGTTTCTCTATTTAAAACATCAACTTTCTCTCTCTAAAAACATTCATCATTCTCTCTCTAAAACAACAAACTTCAAACTTCTTCTCTCTCACACAACAATCTTCAAATGAAGATCTGACCATCTTCAGAGTTTTTGAAATGATTTTCAGACCACATGATGTTGAAATTATCTTCAAATGAAGATTTTGGTTCAGCGGAATAGCTGGTTGTAGCCATTGCCAAATACACAAGCATGCACCAGATCACCATTGAAGGATCACCATTGAAGACCATGAAGCTTTTCTCTTTCACATGATGAAGAAAGAGGATAGAGATAATAGTGTTTTGAAAGATCTGACTTGAAGAAAGAGGAGAGAGATGATGATGATAGTAGTACTACACAAGTGGGGTTTGTCATTTCCAATGCCAAAAAGTCTTTTTGTTCTACCATAAATGCCCTTCTTTGATTATATTTAAATCTAATATACACACAAAATAGGAGAGCCATAGATCTTTTTGGATGAAAGACAATCAATGGATGAGAATGGGTTTTCAGGGTTTTCCCAAAAAGATAGGGTTTTCCACTTAACCCTTCTCTCTCTCTCTCTCTCTCTCTTATATATATATATATATATATATTATATATATATATATATATATATATATATAGGATTCGGTTCAAGAGAGAACCAATCTCAGTTACGAGAACCATGAGAACTCCTATCATCCAATAGCATATTTACACATCACCCATAACCAAATTAAATCAAAAGGGTATTTTAGTATTTTACTTCTCATGTCACATTTTTTCTCTCTATTCTATTTAAAACTCAACATGTTATATCTTTTCTCTCTCTTCTATTTAAAATTCAACATGAGACATCTATTGAGTCGTGATTTTTGGATGAGTTCGTTTGGTAAGATCTTCAAATTTCGTAAACCCGAAATCGAGGCGTCGGGGGCGTAAAATGATGTTTGGCGTAAAAAAATTTTGTAAAAAAGTTTTGAAAAAAATTGTAAAAAGTTTTTGTAAAAAAGTTTTTTGTAAAAATAAAATATTTTTTTTACACGTAAAATATTTTTTGTTTTTTATAAAAAAGTTTAAACCCGTAAAAAAATTGTTTTTTTTGTAAAAAAAATAGTTTTAAAGTTTAAAACCACGCGTAAAAAAGTTTAAACCGGTGCGTAAAAATAGTTTAAAACCGGCGCGTAAAAAAATTTAAAACCGCGCGTAAGAATAGTTTAAAACTGGCGCGTAAAAAAGTTCTAAACCGGCGCGTAAAAAAAGTTTAAAACCGATGCGTATAAAAAAATTAAAACCGAGCGTAAAAAAAGTTACAACCCGCGCGTAAAAAAGTTTGAAACCGCGGGTAAAAAAATTTAAAACCGGCGCGCAACGAGAATTTAAAACAGCGCGTAAAAAAGTTTAAAACCGGCGCGTAAAAAAAGTTAAAACCGGCGCATAAAAAAAATTTAAAACCGGCGCGTAAAAAAGTCTGAAGCCGCACGTAAAATGTTAAAACCGGCGCCCAAAAATAGTTTGAATCCCTACGTAAAATAAATTTCTTACTGCATGATTCAAAAATATCATTAATTAAATCACAAACATTAATTAAAGCACAATGATTACAATTTTAATTATCAATCATGAAAGAACTTACGCGTGGTTTTAAACTTTAATTAAAGTTGTAATCATTGTGCTTTAATTAATGTTTGTGATTTAATTAATGCTATTTTTTAATCATGCAGTAAAAAAATTATTATACGTATGGGTTCAAACTTTTTTTGCGCGCCGGTTTTAAACATTTTTACGCGCGGGGTCAGACTTTTTTTACGCCCGGTTTTAAAGAAAATTATTTACGTAGGGGTTCAAACATATTTTGCGCGCCGGTTTTAAACATTTTTACGCGCGGGTTCAAACTTTTTTACGTCCGGTTTTAAATATTTTTACGCGCGGGTTCAAACTTTTTTTACTCCCAGTTTTAAACTTTTTTTACGCGCCGGTTTTAATTTTTTTACGCGCGGTTTTAAACTTTTTTACACGCCGGTTTTAAACTTTTTTACGCGCCGGTTTAAAACTTTTTTATGCGCCGGTTTAAAACTTTTTTACGCGCGGTTTTTAACTTTTTTAACGTGCCGGTTTAAAATTCTCTTTGCGCGTCAGTTTTAAACTTTCTTTACGCGCGGTTTCAAAATTTTTTACGCGCGTTTTTAAGCTTTCGGGTTCAAATTTTTTTACGCGCCGTTTTATAACCTTTTTTTACGCGCGGTTTTAAACTTTTTTTACACGCCGGTTTAGAAGTTTTTTTACGCGCCAGTTTTAGAAAAATTTTTACGCGCAAATTTTTTACGCGCGGTTCTAAACTTTTTTTACGCGCGGGTTAAACTTTTTTTACGCGTGTTTTTTACAAAAAAAATTTTTACAAAAAACAAAAAATGTTTATTTTTATAAAAAAAACTTTTTTACAGAAACTTTTTTTACAATTTTTTCTTCAAAAACTTTTTTACAAAATTTTTTTTACACCCCCGACACCCCGATTTCGGGTTTACGAAATTTGAGGATCTTACCCAAACGAACTCACCCAAAAAATCACGACTCAATAGATGTCTCATGGTAAATTTTAAATAAAAGAGGGAGAAAATATGTGACATGTTGACTTTTAAATAGAAGAGAGAGAAAAGATGTGACATATGAAGTAAAAAATTAAAATACCCTTTTGATTTAATTTGGTTTGGGTGATGTGTAAATATGCTATTGGATGATAGGAGTTCTCATGGTTCTCGCAACTAGGATTGGTTCTCTCTTGAACCGAATCCTATATATATATATATATATATATATCGGGTAGAGATCCTAAGAGAAGTTCACATTATTGAGAAACTTGAGAAACATTCTAGACCACACATTTGCCTAGGCTTTTCGTAATATACACATATGTATAGTTTAAAATTGACTATATACATATATGTATATTGAATTATACACATATGTATATAGTCAATTTTAAACTATACATATGTGTATATTACGAAAAGCTTTGAGAAATTGTGTGGTCCAAAATACTTCTCAAGTTTCTCAATTAACCTAGTGTTTCTCACATGATCCTAACCATATATATATATATATATATATATATATATATATATATATATATATATAAGGGTTAGGGTAAAATGAAAACTATACGAGTTGTGAGAACTTAAAGAACTCGGCCTTACGAAAGGTTTTTTCAAAAATTTTTTTTACCAAAAATCATAAAAAAAAATCAACTTTTCCAAAAACTAAAAAAATTTTAAAAAACATGTATTTTTTTCATTTATGGCAGCCGTAAATGCTGCAAAAGGTGATGTAATCCTTATGTTATCTCCTTTTTACAGCCACTGTAAGGGCCCGAAAAACCCCATTTCAATTTTTTTTTAAAATGTATTTTTATAGCAGTGTTTTCTAACGTTTTAATCTAGGGGTGTGAAAAAAATGGGGTCAAAAATCACACGGGAAGACCGAGTTCTCTAAGTTCTCACAACTCAAAGGGGGTTTCTCTTGATCCTGATCATATATATATATATATATATATATATATATATTATATATATATATATATAGGGAGGGTTTAAATAAGAACGCTAAATATCGCGAGAACGAATGAAAAAACCACGAAAACTTGGTCAAAAACAATTCAAATCTATTTTTTTACACTTATCATTATTATTCGAATACAATGTTATAAATTTAATTTACACGTTTAAATTTAAGTGAATTCATAAATAATTTTTTTACACATGTGTAAGTTTGTCATTTACACATGTGTTAATTTGTTATATTTACACATGTGTAAAAAATCTAATAAGAGTGATTTTGAGGGAAAACATGAATTATTTGATGTTGTAAATTCTTATTTTGATGTTGTATTTTAATTACAATGAGGTTTGTATTAAAAAAATGGTTTTGATTGGTTTTCTCATTCGTTCTCATAGTTCTCGCAATATTTATCGTTCTCAAGATAACCCTCATATATATTATATATATATTATATATATATTGTAACAAATTCATCATTTGGTCCATGAAACAAATAAATGAATAATAAAACTATGCTTGAACTTTTATTTATTTATTTATTTTGCTAAATTATATGTTTAAATTGGATATTTGATAGGCATTATTATAGCTATTAAAACTTTATGTCGGTGCTTTTTTTTTTTTTTCTTTTTCTTTTTTACTTTTAACATTGCTAATTATCTTCTGACTTTTGTCTACATGTGCATGACTGTAAAATTTACATTTGGCCCTTTGTAAATTTAATTGTTGTCATCTACATATAACTTTCTATGTCATTTTTTATTATCTAGATCCTATACTTTTATTTTCTGTTTTACTTATTTCTTTTTGTTGTATTTTAGGATTTTCTTAACATATTGTTATACAAAATTTCATATGTACTATCGTAAGTAGGTTATTTTAATAACATTCTGAACCCGCAACAAACCAAACCTACAAATTTAATGTGGCTTTCGAATATGCCGCCGCAATGTGGCTTTTATATCTCATGTAGAGTATCTTGTCGCGGTTTGTTTATTTGTATCTACGTTGTGAACCCGCCGCATCGCGCAGGTGGCAACCCACTAGTTGTGACTAAAATGACAATATATGTTTTTTACATACAAATTTGATTAAAACATTGTATTTTTTATTTTTAGGATGTTCTTAATTAAAAAGAGATATATTTGAAAGTGAAATTGATAGATATATTAAAACTAATTTTAGATGATTAAGTATGGACATGAAATAATATTTATATATTCAAAATAATTAGTCAATTAATTGTCATGTATAACATATTCATGTTAATAGTATCAATGATTTTTTTGTAAACTTAGGATTTAAATTCGGATTTCATGTCCATGTCTCCGTTTTCTCTATAAACAGGTATAATTAAAGAAAACACGAAAAAATTAATACAGTTTCATACATTTGGGGTACAGACTTTTTATTATATGCATCATCTTCCAAACAAGGTGATGGAGAACTTTGTGACAAACACATAGACGTGTTTTTTACGTTTGAGATGACAAAAAACATTCAACATGCGAAGTATGTGATGACCTTTAGTAACTAGACGCTAACGATGTTCATATTCAAATGGAAAATAAAAAAAAAATATTAGTCAATTAGTGATATAAAAAGAACAAAACTCACATGACGGTTTTCTTAAGTTACTTTAATATAAAAAATTATTTAATTAAGAGGGCATCATAGACTTTTGGTCTCAACACATGATAGGACTGCTTTCGAAATTTCTACAAGATCATATGAAGACACAGAAATAAAACACCTTTTTTACTTTTCTCGCACGCATTTTTATGACTAATTTAACTCAATATCCTATGTATTACATGTATAATTGATCATCATATCTATTCACGTTTAATTGTTCGTGTTAAAATGATCGATACGATACGTTTATGATCATCATATATAGTACACATTGGTCGTGTTAAAAGGATTGATACGATACATTTATGACCCTTTTTATAAGGACTTAGTTTTATAGTTTTATAAAAGAAACATATGGACAATAAATAATGATAACTTTTGTTGAGGGTATTTAGTATGTAATCTCTATAATAGTGTTCAGTATGTCATGTCACTTGTATCATTGAATTGTATATCTAACATCGCTAACTGTATTGTGTCATTCATGTTATTGTGTCATACATTTATGAATCATTATTTAATCATATTAGACAAGTAGTGTGAGATAATCCACTAACTGAAAATGTGTGTTAGTGTTTAAGTAAATGACACGTTTAGTTAGATGCATTATATACATGTTTTTTCTCATGTATTTGTACTTTTCTCAAACTTGGTTGGCAGGGCTATGCATGTGAGCATGCATGAGCAAAAGTCAACTAGCACGGGTGCGCACATGGGCAATTACGGACATGTTCGTACATATCATGTTGCAACGGGTGTAACACCAAATTCTCTAATAATTGAAATGAACTTGTAAATGGATTATGAGTTAAAGCTATAACTTGTAAATGGTAATTTTGTATGAAAAAACCCTATTATGGAAAGGGGACTTGGATCATGGTCCTATTTTGTAATTTCTTCACCAATTTGGAGAGAGAAAGTTAGAGAGAGAATGTGTGTCGACTGATATTAAGTTTGAATGGGTATCTTTTGGAAAAGTTTCAAACGTGTGTTATGAAAATGAGATCGTTTCATGCACCCAGGTGAAGGGGCAACATGCACATGGTGATTTCCATTAAACTAGGAAAGTTTTGAGCTTTGTAAACTCAGGTATTGTTCATCACGGTTTAAAAGCGAGAATCACGCATATATATTTTATGTTTGAAGCTTGGTATGATGTTATGAGTTGATTACAATGCATTTCCAACGTAAAAGTTAGGGTCTTGGCATTAAACAAGCTCGGATTTTGGAAAACAGCCGGCGTTTACACCTTTGTGGTTTTTAGCTAGTACTTCTCGCTTACTATTTTTCTATACGATTGATAACACCAAAGTTGACATTTTCGGCATGGGTAGTCCTAGTTTTCATTTGCTAGTTTTCACTTGGTACTTAACACGAATAATAGACTTTTCACGCAAAATGTTACATAAAACATATGTTAAGCGAAATGTAGATGTAAGTGACTAGTGACTTAGTGAAATGTTGATTGGTAGCAAACGCTTTGTCCACGCGGAAGGTGACTTTTCACGTGGGGTCATCTTGCGCTAAAAACATACCTCGCATGGCTAAGGAGCGAAAAATTGATATAGCTTCATTTGAATCTTTAAACAGTTGACTAAGTGTTCAAGGGTCAGATTGTAGGTTGTGATAAGTAAAGAAACCAACTCTCGTGTAAGTTCTAGATAACTCTTTTTATTATTTTGGCTAATATGCATGCTACCCCGTATGTTCATGATAAGAATCATTGGATGTCAATGTCACTTGTAACACGGATGTGTTTGATGTTATCTTATTATTGACGTTAAATGTCAAATGATTGATGATTAGTGATAAACTATTGAGGTCTAGCATTTGTGGCTAGAATCAATTGATGTCTAGTATCTATTACTAGAAAAGTATTGATGAATCATGTGAGTGTGTTACTAGAAAAGTATCTATTACTAGAAAAGTATTGATGAATGTATTACTAGAACTCACTTAGCGTTCACGCATGTTTTACCATGCATGTCAATTGGAAGTCACTTGCATGGAATGAAGGCAACCATGCTCTAAAGTCTGGTAGCCTATCGACCATATTTAACTTATTATATTAAACTTGATTATTAGGTTTCTAAATGAATGACTTGATGTACGAGGATATATGATGTCTTCCCACCGCAAATATATGGCATTTAATAGTTTAAGAACTACAGTTCATGGTAAAATGCAACTGTAAGGTCTTCGAGGTTTCGGGCCTTACAAGTTAACCCATCAATAAGAGGCTAGTAAATAGGTGATTACTTGGAGTTTTCATGACGGGCTACACATTAATATGGTATTTTATAATGGCTTTTTAACTTGTTGAAAGATATGTACTATATATTCTAATCAGGGCGGATTTACATAGAGCAGGTCAGGGTCCCCGAAACCCAATGTTTAAAAAAAATAAGTAGATCTGCTATATTAATTTTCAAAAAAAACCATAAAATTAATTAGGTAGACACCATAACATGAAGATTGAAGCTGGTGTATGGTAAACTCTTCGTTTTTTTTAACTAGAAGTCACGGGTTCTAACCTTGTCCAGCTCAATTTAGTGGCAAACCCTTTGTTTTTTTAACAAGAAGTCACGGTTTCTAACCTTGTCCAGCTCAATTTTTGTGTGCTATTTTTTTCCTTAATCTAATTTAAAACAAGGGTTCTAACGTTGCCCAGCTCAATTTTTATGTGTTGTTTTTTTACTTAATCTAATTTAAAACTATGGTTTCCAAAACAAACAAACGCAAACATACAGAACACATGTAAACCTATTTTTTTTTAGTTTTATAACTTGAATTTTGTTAGTTGTATAGTTGTTTAAAGATTTATTACTATAAATATAATGTTTGGAAATTGAAATAACATGTAAATCTATGTATCATTGTATGCTATGATTCTAAGAATTTGAATTTAGAATTCGTGAGTTAGTTTCCTAAAACTTGAATTTTAGGGTAATGATGCAAAGATTGAAAACTTTTGTTATAAATTTGACCTATAAAAATTTGCAATGTTTTTTTTTTCATTTTCTCAATGAGTAATGATTATATATTTTTTGTTATACATTTGCTTGCTACGATCCGACTCAACGCGAATGACGATCGACCCGAAGATTTTAATGTTAGATTGTGAAAATTTTAAATACCGAAAACATGGATCCATTGAAAAAAATCCTAAGTCCATACCTATTCTAACTAGCCAAGTTTCTTTTGTATGTGACTTGTGATCATTGACATATATAATAGGTGACATGTGCTACCTATTCGCATTATCGAATGTGTCCTACTGATCGGTGTGATAATCCTTATCCTCCTTCTAGATGATCTTAACTGAATGTTGGGATATAAATTCTCTGTTGAAGAACCTGGATCATTTGTTAAAAAAAAAAATAAAAATAAAAAACAACAATAACATGAATTGCTAATAATTCATATATGGTGTTAGAGATAATGAAATGTGTTATATTGGTTTGTCATTGACTAGGCACTTTTCTCTTCTGAAAGACTGGTACAGAAGTTTGTACATAAAAATAAGATATGTAAAGAAGATATGAAAGTAATAAATCACTACGCAAATTATACTGGTGTGGTGTATGTATATGGCATTATAGTCTAGTGGTTTTTAGGTAGGATAAGACTTAAGGGTATACGGGGCGCTCGCGGAGAGTGGTGCGATGAAGACTTTTGCCGCGGGGGTATACCGACGCCAACATTATTCACCTTATGGGTTGGGTGAGTTCAATTCGGTGGACATTCATCGCATGTGGGGAAGATGAGGGAGAGGGGGTATTTGTGGGCTCACTCTCTTTTAACCAATCATGTCTTCTTTTTTCTTTTAAAAATAATGCTTTGTGTGAAACCACTCCTATATTTTTCGGCAAAAGGAGAGTTAGAGAGGGAAATGACATGGAATATGTGATTGGGTTAATAAAAATTTTCTCTCAGTTCATGAGGGGTGCACCTCTCACACCATAAGGACCATGAGATTTTGGGTTCGATTTCCACAAGGGACTTTTCCTACATTTATTGGGTTTTCTTTTAAATTGGTGTATAAGCATTTGACACGATAATATTTTAATAGTTCTTAGTGATCCAAAATTTTCCTTTAAAAAAAGTTATATTGGTGTATAAAATCATTTATTGCATTAACTAAAGTCACTATTAATAATTTGAGTTATCCTGGATTCCTAGTAAACAAATATAATATAAAATGGATACACCATCTGAAGTAATATATTTTATAACTTATTTAAAAATGAAGATATCTATCTATTTTTCTCTTGAAAGTGGCATCACATCTCTAGTTTCAGGGTGGGGTTGCCTCCAGTTAATAACGTAGTCCAACGTTCACACTCTCTTTTCTTGGTTGGACCTGTTACCCTAACAATTGTAGAAATAAGTATAACTAAAGGTATTTGTGTTCTTTTTCATTTTTATACCCAAGGTTTCAGTTATGTTTGTACCTTGTTATATTGTCGTAATTATCAATAAAAACCATAGCTGTAAAAGTCGCTAAACGCTCTTAGATTGATCGGTTAGAGAGTTGCGAGTACCGAATACTCAGCCTATAGGTGGAGAGTGCTCGTACATGTTAAATTACAAATACATTAATTTTCAAGAGATATTTTATATATATATATATATATAATATAGATCAAGTATAGAAGAAAAACTCATGTGAGTTTAAAAGACTCAAGTAACTCTATGTATGAATGGACCATATCTTGCTAAGTGTTACGTCTTTTTTCAAAGTTATACACGTAACAGTTTTGTCATCTTGCTAAGGCCATGTGTAGTCATAAAGACCTTTTAGGGGCGTTATGCGACACGTGTCAAGCCATGTCATATAGGGGTGTTATACCACTAAAGCCCGTAGTCATAAAACCCCTTGCCCATCATTACATACATATGTATGTATATATATGTGTGTGAGTGGAGGCTTTATATATATATGTGTATGTATAGATATGTGTGTGAGTGGGGAAGCAACAAAACGCCGCTATGGAGAAAACGCCCCAACCAAAAATCTCCCCCATAACGCCCCCTGTAGTGGTGTTCGGGACGCTTTGGCTCTCCTTCCCCTCATATGACGCCCCACTACAGAGGGCCTAAGTGTTACATCTTTTGTTAGGAGAGAGAAAATGATATATGTTACATCTTTTCATCCGTTACATATATGTAACATTACATGTTACATATTTTTTTTGGTTTTTAACAACATATTATTGCAGGTTTTACGAAATGTAACATTGTCGAACTTAGTTTTTACAAATCCTCGATATGTAGTGCATATAAAAATTATGTTACATGATTTATAGAAAAAAATTAATGTAACAGACACAACAGGCTACCTTTTTGTGCTAAACAGAAAAGTGAAAAAGGTAAAAACTATTACATTTACTTTTTGTAAGTCTATTACATGGTCAAAAAATTTGTTTTATTTGATATCCAATCTTAACCATAGATTTTTTTATAAATGTTGGAGATTGATTTTTCAAAGTTTTCATAACTCAATAGAGTTTTCTATATATTCTTTTTTCGTTTGTATGTATGTGTGTGTGTTTATATATATATATATATGGAAATGTTAACGTACAATAGTTGCTTAACGTGCGAAGCGTACATGAGTAAATTACACACATTCATTGTAAGATTACCCATGTTATAACTTAAAAATCCTAATTACGTATGACTACAAAATCACGCACGGTTAAAAAAACACAATCACGCATGGCAACACAATATCATGCATGGTTAGAAACCCTAATTATGCATGTTGTTGTAACAACTCGTATTTTCGTTGTTATCATTTTCCGACCTTTTTGTTTGTATCTATTATTGTAAATCTGAGATTTGATTATGGAAAAGTTTATGTTAAAATAATGGTATTTTGTCACAACTATATTGCATCTAAACGCATATTAAATTCAATGCAAACTCAAACGCAACCACAAGTAACTGTGTTACTTTAATAGCCGAGTGTGTTGTTGTACAATAACCACTTGTGCCATCGCATCGATTATCTCATCGCATCGCAAACGCAGTTAAGTATGTGGAATTAGGTTTTATGTGTGTTATATTTGTTTATGTTATGGTTTGCTATCGCTAAAACGCTCGCACGCTACGCAACTCGCTCTCTCTCAACTCAATAGTAATACAACGCTTAACGCTTCGCTAAAACGCTTAATATAACTATCTAATACGAACCGAATCGCCAAACGAGCACCTAACGCAAAATAACGAACAAAACTTCGCCACCAGGCCAAGTTCGGCCGAACTTGAGAACCTCAAGTTCGCCTGAAGTTGACCAGGCTGTCAGAACTCCTCAGAACTAGCAAGTTCGCTCAAACTTGCATAGGTTTAAGCTGAACTGGCTAAGTTCGCTCGAACTTATGTCAAGTTCGGCCGAACTTGACCCAAATCAGCTCAAACCCTCTTCAACTATAAATACCCAACACCTCCACTCGTGCACTCCTTGCTGCAAGTTCGCCCGAAACCTCCCGAAATCGAAAACCTTTGATTTCCAAGTAAGAATCAACCCGTTTTCATGCAAACAACAACGTTTTACTACGATTTTACACAAGGTTTTACTTTCGATTTCATCAAAACTCTTCTGTTTACAAAAATCTTCATCTTTTTCTACAAAACTTCTCTTTTTCACTTAGATCTACACTTAGATCTAAGTAAAACCTTTTAAAACATCGATTTTTACACAAAATACGGACTAATGACGTATGTTTCGTTCACTATGAAGTGGAACGAGGCGTCGTCAAGCAAGATCTCAGATCTGGAAGTACAAGGACGATGTGGTCACTTTGCACAAACTAGAGAAACCCGCTACGAACCATGAAGTTCGCCCAGATTAGTCAAAGTTTCTATAAAATGGCTAAAACTCGCTCCAAAAGACCTCTCCAGCCTAGGTTTTGCTCAGTAGCTTAAGGTTGGAGGGATGGACACTCGATTTCCTCAGCAAACGACAGGAAAACGCACGATTTGGTGACCAAAATAATCAAGTTCGCTCCAAATTGATCAAGTTTGCTCGAAGTTGTCACATATTTGTGACTAACTTCGGCCGAACTTGTCAATTTCCCAAGAAATTCAACCAAGTTTGCTCAAACTTGCATGGTTTCCAAGGAAACCAAACAAGTTCGCCCGTACTTGCTCAAACCTCAACAAAAAAATTAATAAGGCAAGTTCGCCCGAACTTGTCCATTTCTCAGGAAACTAGACAAGTTCACCCGAACTTATACTTCTAGTAAGCAAACAAGCAAGTTCGCCTGAACTTGTACCAAATCCAGGAGATTTGGTACAACTTCACCCGAACTTGTCCTCTGCTGAGGGTCCGTTGTACAGATCATTCGGGTCCTAATTTGGCAAACCTAAGGTAAACGTGCGGAATCCGTTTGCATAGGCGACACTGGATACAAGTTTGTTAATGTTTAATCACTGTTTCATTGATGTGTAGACGTTACAGATCCTGGAAACACTTGGACAGAGCTTCGCCTCTGTCGTGACAAAATCTCTGAAAGTTTCAAATGAAATGTCAAGACTCCTATTTATAGGAGTCCAAGTTCGCTTGGGGAGTGCAAGTTCGGGCGAACTTGCTTAGTCAAGTTCGGCCGAACTTGACTACAACATATACATTTCAAGCGAACTTGACCCTTTACATACATAAACTTCGACATTTTGCTCCTAAATACTGACTCGATATTAAACGCAACAACATTTGCATCAACATCTGCTCCTTCACGTTTCGACCATTTCAGCAATTCGGAAGACTGATGCACTTCTGTTCGCTTACAGGCTGATCCGGCACTCCTTTCCAACAACATCAGATCCCATCTCTCTCTCTAATCGCACCAACTGTGAGTATACTTGAACCCTTTTATGTTTAAACGCACTTTCGGGTGTCAATATGTTCGCATATCAAAACACATCACATAACTCTCAAACGCTTACTCGCAACCCAAACAAGTTCGCCCGAACTTGCTCAAACCTCAACAAAAAAAATAATAACGCAAGTTCGCCCGAACTTGTACTTCCAGTAAGCAAAACAAGCAAGTTGGCCCGAACTTGTACCAAATCCAGGAGATTTGGTACAACTTCGCCCGAACTTGTCCTCTGCTCCTTCACGTTTCGACCGTTTCAGCAATTCGGAAGACTAATGCTTTCTGCTCGCTTACAGGCTGATCCGGCCCTCCTTTCCAACAAGATCAGAACCCGTATCTCTCTCGAATCGCACCAACTGTGAGTACACTTGAACCCTTTTACCTAACGCACTTTTGGGTGTCACATATGTTCGTATATCAAAACACATCACATAACTCTCAAAGCTTACTCGCAACCCGATGTCACATGACTATACTGAAATCTGTGAAACTGTATGTGTTACTTGATTGCTAGTACGCCACCCTTAACATGATAGCTTGCTAGAGGTTGACCCGCCACCCGGAGGCCCGGGGTTGTTAAGGCTCGCATTTTTATTTCTCATTTATTTTCTCTTTAGGACGTGGACACTTGTTCGCATGCCTCGCACTCGCAGTTTTTTGGTTTACTTGAATCTAAGTAGTTACATAGTTCACAACTCTTACGTTGTCATGCGGTGTATGCTAACGCTTTTATATATATATTATGTATGCAAACCTGTATGCTCACCTTTACTTAATTGTATTGACGTTTTATTTTAACATATGTGGCAGGTTAATGACTTCTTGCTGAATTGGATTTAGGATCTTATCTTAGAAACTCATATATTAAATCTAGGGAAGATCGGATTATACATGTTTTAAGAGATGTTATATTTTGTAATAATTGATTTGAGATATTGGTTGATTGTATGGAAGTTAACTATTTAAAATATTGTCATATTAGTTGTTATGGAATTTCTTTTGAAACAATCTGATTCGCCTAGTGCCGCGCCCCGATGTTTCCTCCATCGGTTGGGGTGTGACAGATTGGTATCTGAGCCATAACTATAGGGAAAATTATGTAAAACTGCCATGTTTGACCTAGTCTATAGGTAGGACACCAAACCAGACTGTTACGCATCGATTAAATGCCCGAAACTGATAAGAACTGACAATTTCGCCCGAAGTTGTGGCAACTTCGCTCGAAATTGGCCAAGTTCGCCCGAACTTGACCAAGTTTGCCTGAACTTGACCAAGTTCGCTCGAAGTTGCTCAGTCCCCTCTCAGACATATATCAAGTTCGCTCGAAGTTGGTCAACTTCCCCCGAACTTGATCACACATCTTCGAAATGGACTTTTATATTACGTATGCTTTTCCTAAAGCTACCACAATACACGCGATGAACACTCATATCATACAAAACGAGTGATCAAGTCGAGATTAGTGTGAAAACCAAGAAATCTCGGTAAGATCATTCACTCCGCGCAACCTCTATCGCACGAGATACCTTCGTTGAGTTAGGAGTGATATCCAAACCTCGACGAACATCTCCATTTCTATCTAGTGGAACTCCCGATTTAATCGGTGAGCATAACCACAAGTAGGAATGAAGTTGTTAAGTTAGGGATGAAACCCGCATCTTAATAACTAGTTCCACTCCTCGATTTTCAATCTCACCAAAGTCTCGATTATTTCGATGACTCGGAACACGATGTATCTGGAAGGATAAATGCCGTTAACCGTTGTACGGCGAGAGCATTTGTTTATTAGGCCAAGTCGTATGTCCGAACTCAGAGAATTCTCGAACCACTTTGGGTAGTCGCAGTCTCAAAACCCAGGATGCTCCAAAATTGATTTAAGCCTATAATCGCCAATTTTACGCATCATCGAGTTTTATTGTTATGGTTTTGTGGATTTTACACTTATTCGATTTCTCGCTTTATCGATTTCTCGATTTATCGCTTTTACGCTCCATCGACATATGCACTACTCGCACAGATCTCGAAATCTAAAACGCTAATTAATCACCAATCAAACTAAAACGCTCAACTCTCCTACGCGAATGTCCTCATATGCAACTCTACTCGCTTATTACGCTTATATTTCGCATCTCGTACGCGCTACGCATAATTTAGATTAAAGTTGAATATGTGCAAAATATGTGATTATGTGCCTACGTAATTATGTGCTTACGTGATCATGTGCTTACGTGCTTATGTGTTTACGTGGATACGTGCTTATGTGTTTTTGTGCCTTATCTGAACAATAATAATAATAGTAAACTTTTGAACATAAACCTATTATAATCAAATCTCACCCAATCAAATCCTTTATGTAGATGTCTTCCCTGGGATCTCACACAAGGAGGAACATCCAGCGTAACAACGTTGACAAGCGTATCGCCTCGCTGGTAGCCAAGCAGATGGCTAAGGTCATTCCCCAGATCGTTAGCGAAATTCAGGCTGCCAGCAACAACACGTCAGTGGATTCAAAGGCCGACGCACCCAATTCCTCGTTCAGTTTAAGCAATTTAAAGCATGCGGACCTCTCACTTTCATCGGGACGGAAGGACCAAGTGCCATGTTTCATTTGTTCATCTCCATTGAGGTCACTTTCCATCAAAGCGGATGCCCCGAAGCTCTGCGCACCATCAACGCTACCGGCGTGTTCCAATCGAGGGCACTTGATTGGTGGACCGCGGAGCGCAACAAGCGCGAAAACGATGAAGCTTACGGGCTCACTTGTGAGGAACTCAAGGAAATCATGGTGAAAGAATTCTGTCCTCCTTATGAAGTTCAGAAACTGGAAAACGAATTTTGGGATATCAAGCAAGATGGCCCCGACAATACAGGTCTCATGACCCGATTCAAGCAGCTAAGTATTATCTGCCCCAGTCAGGTGGACACCACTGAGAAAGCAATAAAAAAAGTACCTCCGCGCTCTACCTGACTGCATTGCGGATTTTGTCCAAACAGCTAGCCCTGCTATGATCGAGGAGACCTATCAGCTCGCAGCCGAAATCAATGACAAGCATGTCCAGGCTGGTTACTTCAAAAGCCACAGCAAGGTCACGAACCAAGCTATAACCGAGCCAAGTACTACTACCAAGCCATCTCAAGAATCAAAGTCCAGTCGCCGAGGTCGCAAAAGAGAGAACCCAAGCAAGAACTGTGCAGTTGTCGCACCATTGAACTCTCAGCCGTTTCAAGCTGCTACACCAAATGCACCTCCTGCAAAGCGTGCATACACAGGTCCTCACCCGCTATGTTCAAAGTGTACCTATCATCACCCAGTTGGAGGCAATTGTTGTCACACCCCAACCGATGGGCGGAATCATCGGGGCGCGACACTAGGTGAACCAGATTGCTCAAGAGAATCCATAAAACTAATTAAGCGATAGTATTTAAAAGGTCTGATTTCCCATACAATCAAACATATAATCCTCAATCAATTATTACAAATATCAAATCTCTTAAACAAACATAATACGATCTTTCATAGATTTCTATAACATGCGTTTCTAGAGATAAAATCCTACGTCCATTTGCAGCAAGTAGAAATCAATAACCTGCAACATACGTTAAAAATAATGTCAATACAAAAATGTATTGGCGAGCATACAGTTTTGTTAGAATAGCATAGTAGATAAAAGTGTCGCGAATTTCCACGTACATAAACATGATACACGTAACATATAAAATCCCAAGACAAATTTCACATGTTAAGCTCTCGAAAAGGCTGCGAAGCGCGATGTGTCCTTCCTAACTAGACCCCATCGGGTGTTAGCCAAGCTATAGTACCATACTAGCTAAGGTGGAGTTAACGAAAATGTGTCCTAGTTTACATGTTTCTAGCATCACGTGTAACTATGTATAACAGATTTTCGCGTGTGATAAATCAGTTTAGCGTGTTGTGTACTTTGATATGAAGTATGTACACCATAAGTTTGTTACACCCACAAGTGTGTTAAAGCAAAATGGGTCAAGTATACTCACAGTTGGTGCGTTTAAGGGAGAGATGGGATCTGATGTAGATTGAAAGGAGCGCCGGATCAGCCTGTAAGCGAACAGAAGTGCATCAGTCTTTCGAAGTGCTGAAACGGTCGGGAAGAAGCAGAGGACAAGTTCGGGCGAACTTGCTTGAATTTTTGTGGAAAGTACAAGTTCGGGCGAACTTACCTTGTTTTTTTTTTTTTTGCTGGAAAGTACAAGTTCGGGCGAACTTGCCTTGTTTTGGTTGAATTTGATACAAGTTCGGGCGAACTTGTCTGGTTTCCTTGGAAACCATACAAGTTCAAGCGAACTTGGTTGATTTCTTGGGTATTTTGACAAGTTCGGCCGAAGTTGGTTACAAATATGTGACAACTTCGAGCGAACTTGATCAATTTGGAGCGAAATTGATCATCTTGGTCACCAAATCTTGCGTTTTCGCGTCGTTTGCTGAGGAAATCGAGTGTCCATCTCTCCAACCTTAAGTTACTGAGAAAAACATAGGCTGGAGAGGTCTTTTGGAGTGAGTTTTAGCCACTTAACAGGAACTCGGGCTAATCCGGGCGAACTTGATGGTTCGTACGGTTTAGTCCAGTTCGTGCAAGGTGACGACATCGTCCTTGTGCTTCCGAACTGAGATTTAGATTGACAACGCCTTGTTCCACTTCATAGTGAATGAAACATACGTATTAGTCTATATTTTGTGTAAAATTGATGTTTTAAAAGGTTCTACTTCGATCTAACACTTGGTGAGTCGAAATCATAAAGATTTCTAGCTTGGGAGCTGAAGCTAAGCCCAAATACACTCGTTTAGTGTAGAACTAAGTGAAAAGTAGAAGTTTTGTAGAAAAAGAGAAGATTTTTGTAAACAGAAGAGATTTGATGAAAACGAAGGTAATCCTTGTGCAAAATCGTAGTAGAACATTGTTATTTGCATGAAAACAGGTTGATTCTTACTTGGAAATCGAGGGTTTTTGGTTTCGTGAGATTTCGGGTGAACTTGCAGCAAGGAGTGCACGAATGGAGGTGTCGGGTATTTATAGGTGAAGGAGAACTGGGCTGATGGAGACCAAGTTCAGCCGAACTTGGCATGAGTTCGAGCGAACTTGGCACAAGTTCGGGCGAACTTGGCCAGTTCTGTTGGAATTCATGCAAGTTCGAGCGAACTTGAGGGTTCTTGAAGAATATAAGCCATTTGATCACCATTAATCAAGTTCGGGCGAACTTGGTTGCCGAACTTGGCCAAATGGCAAGTTTTGTTCATTATTTCGTGTTAGGTGCTCATTTGACGATTCGGTTCACATTAGATGGTTATGTTAAGCGTTTTAGCGAAGCGTTAAGCATACCAATCGTTTAATTTAAGTTAAGATTCGATAAATAAGCGAGATAGTATGCGTCTCAGTTCCAAGTCTGGCGAGAGTCGCATTGTAGTTTAAGTGAGCAGATAGCCTTGGAAATATCATGCAAAGTTTGTAGTATTTAGCGAGTGCGGTGCAAGCGTAAGCGTTGTGAGGTGCGATGTGGTGTGCGAAAAAGAACGCTATCGTGTGAAAATATGCGATGTAGAGTAATGAGCGATATAATTTACATTATGCTCCGAATCTCTGGTGTTTAGGCATAACGAGAGTAACGAGCTGCGAGAAGCGGGTTGTTACAGTCTCCCCTACTTTAGAAATTTCGTCCAGAAATTTATTCGAAAGGAAGACTTGAGAGTTGACACGATAGATAGCGATAAAGCGTTAGCGTAAGCTGGGGATTAATGAACGATTGACCGAGGATTGATGGGTGAAAGCGTCTCGGAGGTGTGGGGAAAACGATGAGCAAAAGCGACTTAATGGACTCGTGGTTGATAACTCACGGGTTGGCGATCCTAAAAATGATTTTAAGTTTTCGAAAAATTTTGTTAAACTATTACAAAAAGGCTTTTAAAGGAAACTCAATTCAGAAAACTTCCTCACCACGCGGCGTTAGGTTGAGTCGATTTACACTCACGTCGTAAGAAGGATTTTACTTGCCCAAAGGTTTTGATAAAAATCAAAATATTTAGGAAATTTTCCATTTATTTCCAAAACATAAATGTAAAAACAATGTTTAACGGTATCAAAAGTTTAATTTGCGTCGAACCCCACCTGGCATCTTTCCACGAAAGTTTGTTAATATTGCTAAAACACTTATATATAGGAAGTACCAACGAGGTATCCACCATGTTTTAGCCATATCTCCTCCGTCTTGTGGGCGATGTCAGGTTGTTGACACGATATGGATAGACTTTGGTATCCTTGGTCCAGATGGTGAAGGGTTGGACCAAGTATTTATGAGGCTTGAATAGCATCGAACCCCACATGGCATCCTTCACGAAAGTTTGTTAGTGTGGCTAAAACACTTATATATAGGAAGTACCAGCGGCGTATCCACCATGTTTTAGCCATACCGTTCCCGTCCCATGGAATGATGTCATGTGTGTCGACGTGACATGGATGGATTGGTGATTGGAATAGCGTAGCGGTAGGAATGAGAGATACGATGAGCGTTAAAGCGTCACGAGGAGAAAGCGATAAGCGAAGACATGGCGATAAACATCGAGAGAGGAAAGTGATAAGCGATGCGATTGCATTAAACGTCGAGAGAGGAAAGTGATAAACGATGAGAGGTAGATTCCAGCGAAAGTGTGATTGCGTTGCTGTAGATTCGCGGGATATCTAGCGTTTGCGCAATCGAGAAGTGATGAGATGTTATGCCTTGCGAAGAAGTTTAGCATGTGAAAATAATCAGCATAATATTAAATGAAACGCCCAAAATTTTATACGGTCAAAACAACATATAAAAATGTCAACATTTAAAACTTTCTTTTTCATCGTTCATATTTTTACCAAAATGCCCATGACTAGTTCGAGTAAACACAACCATCAAAAAATTCATCACGAGTGTTGACCCGAACTACCTTAGCAAAATACAAGTCCCTAAACTTACTTACGAAAATCCTAAATATTTAGTAATCATTTACAACCAAAAGAGTTTTGACCCGTTTGAAATAAACATGAACCGGAAGCGTATAAAGGGCGGTGTAGTGTGTTCGATCCAAGCTCGCCATCTTCAAATATGAGATTTTCCTATCATACAATACACAAATATTCGTTAGTAAAATTCTTTAATCTTAACATTTACATTACCATTACATAACATATTGACCCATTACGAAGGTCAAAATAATAATTTCATGCATTCATCGTTCATTCCTTTCATACTAGCAATTCCGATTAGAAACGGACATTTGCTTTTACCATTCCTTCATAATTAACATCTTTAATCCATCTGACCTGTTCGTAACGGGAAAATTCATAACCGTTTCGTCATCTCGAAACTTCATCCGTTTTGACCCGTTTACAACGAGTCGTCACATATCCATTTCTAGTTCTTATTATTCATCCGTTTTGACCCGTTCATGTCGGATCATATACATACTTCATAATCCTTCGATATTTCATGCATCACATTTACCATACTTCGAACTATAATTTATAAACTAGTAGCAAATAAACATGAGGCTTATTTCATAATCTACACTATTATAATGTGAAGTTCACGAGAACTTACCGTGGTCTTGCGCTACTTGTGTCTTGGAATGGCTCGTACCTTCTTCGTTCTTTGCTCCTATATGTTACAACTTCATACTTTTAGCTTTCATACGAATTCATTACATATGCATTTTCTTTATTCATCATAGTGTTAAAAAACTATGCACACTTCCATTTCTATTCTGTAGCATCAATTTAACAAGGATTCATATCAAAACACAAGTAAATAAATCTAGGTATTTCATCGAACACCTTGTGTGCGTACCATCAATAAGGCATAATGTACAAGTAATTAAAGCACATTTTTCCTAGTTCATCAATAGATTATCATAATCATTCAATCTTCATATATCATCATCATAACCATATATATTTTGTTTCTTATCAAATTATTCATTAAAGTACCTTTTACAACTCTACTTGAACATCAACATTACACTATTTACATATAAACTTCTCTAACCTTCATTTTTCACAAATACCAAGTGGGTTTACCCAAAATCATCAATATGATCAAAATTAAGCACAATACCACTTCTATAAGTCAGAATTATCTAACATTCATGCTCAATTTTATAAAACATTCACATTTTAAACACAACCCATTTCATAAATCATCACTAAACATAAAATTCGACTTACCGGGTGTTAAGAACACTTAAATGATCATGAATCTTAGTCCATGCATTCACTTAAACTTCATCTTCCCTTTCAATTTTGTTGATTTGTGATGTTAGAGGGTTTTTCTTCTTCTTCTTACTCTAGTCGTCACACACATACATCTGATGTATATGTTTGTATTTTAATTTAGTGTTTTATTAAATCATCTTTCAACTCATCCAATATTGGTCCCTCAAGTTTGGTGTTTATGTTATTAATGGCTTATAATCTATTCTTACTTATTCATCATTAACTTTTATTAAATAGCACATAAAATTTGGGGTGTTACAGGTCTACCCCCCTTAAAGGAGGTTTCATCCTCGAAACCTAAATACGTACCAAATAATTCTGGGTAGTTTCCCGCATATCATCCTCCACTTCCCATGTGAGATCCGATCCCTTTCGGTGACGCCATTGGACCAAAACTTGTCTAATGGCTTTGTTGCGAAGTTGTTTCACTTTGTAATCTTTTATTGCCACGGGCCTTTCACTATAATTTAATCTTTCATCCACTTCGATGTCATCCAAAGGCACACATGCCGTTTCGTCCGCAAGGCATTTTCGTAACTGTGACACATGAAAGGTGTTATGAATTCCATTCAACGCCGGTGGTAAATCTAATCGATATGCTTCCATTCCGATCCGAGCTAACACTTTAAAAGGCCCAATATAACGGGGACCTAACTTTCCTCGTTTACGAAATCGAATTATACCTTTCCATGTGGAGACTTTTAGCAAAACAAAATCTCCTACTTGAAACTCAATCGGACGTCTTCTTCGATCTGCATACGATTTTTGTCTATCTTGTGCCGCCTTCAATCTAGATCTAACAATGTCAATCTTTTCATTCGTTTTAGCTACGACATCTTTTTACGCGAGTTCTCGTTGTACCACTTCTCCCTAATAGACCGGGGTTCTACACTTTCTTCCATATAGCGTCTCGTAAGGAGCCATTTTTATGCTATTGTGATAACTATTATTATAAGAAAATTCTACCAAGGGTAGATGATCATCCAAATTTCCCCCAAAATATAAGACACACGCTCTCAACATATCAATCAGCGTTTGAATGGTTCTTTCCGATTGACCGTCCGTTTGAGGATGGTAGGCGGTACTCATATGCAACTGAGTCCCCATTTCATCATGAAATTTCTTCCAATACTGAGAGGTGAACCGTGTGTCCCAATCGGACACAATAGATACGGGAACTCCATGTCGAGATATGATCTCGTTTATATAAACTTCCGCCATTCTTTCCGAAGTATAAGCCTCTCGAATAGGTAAGAAATTGGCACTTTTGGTGAGGCGGTCCACGACCACCCAAATAGCATCATGCCCCTTCCTTGTTTGGGGAAGTTTAGTCACTAGATCCATTGTTACATGCTCCCACTTCCACATAGGAATTTCCAAAGGTTGTAGTTTCCCATACGGCTTTTGGTGTTCCGCTTTAACTTGAGAACATGTTAAACATTTTGCAACATATTTGACGACGTCTCGTTTCATTCCCGGCCACCAAAAATTTTTCTTCAAATCTTGATACATTTTTGTGGCTCCTGGATGAACTGAATACCGAGACTTATGAGCCTCGTCTAAAAGCAGATCTTTCACATCACATTGCCAAGGTATCCAGATTCGACCATACCTTGTTTTGATACCGTTCGCATTTTCCTCCAACTTGTGTGTGAAACCTTTAGTTCTTTCCTTCTTTGGATCTTCGGAACTTAACGACTTAATTTGGGCTTCTCATACTCTTTCAAGAAGATTAGGCGTGACTACCATTCTCATAGACTTTACCCGAATCGGTGGTGGATAGTCCTTACGAATTAGGGCATCTGCCACTACATTAGCTTTTCCTGGGTGGTAACAGATGTCATAGTCGTAATCCTTAATAAGTTCCAACCACCTTCGTTGCCTCATGTTTAGATCTTTTTGTTCTAAAAAGTATTTGAGGCTTTCATGATCCGAGTAAATTGTGTATTTGACCCTGTACAAATAGTGCCTCCATATTTTTAAGCGAACACTACTGCCGCAAATTCTAGATCATGAGTTGGGTAGTTACCTTCATGTTGCTTAAGTTGCCTCGAGGCGTACGCAATGACCTTACCGCTTTGCATAAATACACATCCCAAACCTTGACGTGAGGCATCGGTTTACACAACCAAATCTTCTGTTAAATCCGGTAATGTCAACACCTGAGAACTCGAAAGGTTTTCCTTCAAAGTTTGGAATGCCTTTTCTAGTTCATCACTCCACAAGTACTTTTCCTTCTTCTTTGTTAATTTAGTCATAGGCGAGGCTATCTTAGTAAAGTCCTGAATGAACCTCCTATAGTAACCGGCCAAGCCTAAAAAGCTTCTTACTTCACTTGGGTTCTTTGGGGGAACCCATTTCATAACCGCTTCCACTTTGGATGGATCTACTTGAACGCCTTCCACATTAATCAAATGACCAAGAAATTGTACCTCTCTAAGCCAAAAGGCACACTTTGAAAACTTTGCATATAATCTTTCCTTACGGAGCGTCTCTAGCACTTCGCGTAAATGAGAAGCATGTTCGACCTTGCTTCGGGAGTATACCAAAATGTCGTCTATGAAGACGATTACAAACTTATCCAACATAGTTCAACATACCCGATTCATTAAATCCATAAACGCGGCCGGAGCATTTGTCAACCCGAAGGACATTACTAGGAACTCGTAGTGTCCGTATCGAGTCCAAAAAGCAGTCTTGGACACATCCGCTTCTCGTACCCATAGTTGGTGGTACCCCGATCGTAAATCTATTTTTGAGAACCAACTTGCCCCTTGAAGTTGATTAAACAGGTCATCAATTCTGGACAACGGGTAACGATTTTTCACCGTTAGTTTATTTAATTCCCGATAGTCGATACACATTCGCATCGAGCCATCCTACTTCTTAACGAACAACACGGGTGCTCCCCACGGTGAAACACTTGGACGTATAAAACCCTTGTCGAGAAATTCTTGAAGTTGAGTCATTAATTCTTTCATTTCGGTCGGGGCCAACCGGTAAGGAGCCTTAGCTACCGGTTTGGCATTCGGACATAAATCGATTCTAAATTCCACTTCACGCTCAGGTGGAAGTCCGGGTAAGTCTTCCGGGAACACATCCGGAAACTCAATCACCACTTTGACATCTTCGAGTTTTGGAGCAACTCGATTGGTGTCCATTACATAGGATAGGAAAGCCTTACCCTCATTCCGTATGTACTTGACCGCTTGAACAATGGAGCAAAGCTTCAGCTCGATAATCCTATCCCCTTGAATACTTACCCGCTTTCCCCCGGGTGTTAAAACATGAATAGTCTTCCTTTCACATTGAATTTCGGCATGGTTTCGGGCTAGCCAATCCATACCTACGGCTACCTTGAATTCCCCCAAAATCATTGGAATAAGGTCAATATTAAATTCTTCATCCTCAATTACAATCTTACAATTCCTACATACTTCATGCAATAGATAACTTTTACTATCGGCTATTTCTACTTCTAGGGGCGTTAGCATCTTTTCAATCACAAAAGAAGGATGACGTAATAATACATTGGAAACAAATGATCTACTAGCCCCAGAATCAAACAACACATGCACATGTATAGAATTAACTAAAAATATACCTGAGACAACATCCGGGTGGGTTTTAGCTTCATCGGTTGTCATTTGAAACATCCTTCTGCGTGCCTTAGATGACTTTTCTTTCTTTCCTTCCCTTTTTGCCCCTTGTTGATGTTTTGGGCATTCTACTTTGTCACACCCCGACCCGCAGCGGAATAAGAGTTTGGGGCATAATTGGGTTATCACCAAAGCTCATGATGTTTACTAATATGTTTCATATTTATTAAATCCAAATTACATTTCAATGTTCCAAGTCAAATTCATACAATACAAGGAAAGGAAAAATTAACTAAAATCAATCCATAATCTAAACTGGTTTATTCTTCTAAGCCGCCCTATATGTTTCTTGCTTCAACTTGATCACCTGTATCATGTGTAAAAATGGGAAATTTTGGGTCAACAAAAGTTGGCGAGTGAACCTTGTTAAAAACATTTGTTATCAATTCATTATTGTAATTTATTTAGGAAAATCTGTGCAATAATCATATATGAACAAATGTATGTAAACATAACGATCACAAACCACCTTGCTTAAACATGAAATAAGAATGACAATGTATATATTGGCAACATCCCGTTCACGCTCATAGGTAATGGGGAACGGACGGCCTATGCTAATGTATGTGAGATCAAGGCTCAATCAAACGGAGCCGATCTTATGTTGGCAACGCCTGGTTCACGCTCATAGGTAATGGGGAACAGCTCACGCTCATAGGTAATGGGGAGCGGCGGTCTATGAAATGTATGTACTGAAATGATAAAATTAATCTAAACTTCAACCACACAAACAATGGATACACATTTGATCATGAACATGATGGATGCACAAATGTTTAATTATAATAAATAAATACGACACATGATACACCCCAAAATGTGATTAAAACGGGGAATTTGTAGAGATTCATTCACATTGGGTGCGTTTGTTTGAAGATGTTGAATGCACACGAGTTTAGGGGATTGATCGACGAGAGATAACTAACCAAATAAATAACGAAAAGGTACGGTAAGTATGTGGATTTTATTAACTATTTTAATAAGATTTTTGGGTATAATTTTGTGAGTTTAAGGCTACTTTCTAACTTTGAAAATGTTATTTTTAAGTATTTTTAACTGATTTTTAAATTAAATAAATAATTAAAATAAATAAAAAAATGTTGACTTTGACCGTTGACCGAGACCGTTGACCGTTGACCGGTTCGGTCGGTTATATTGTTGCACTGAGCGAGGTTCGAACCGGTGACCTCCCGTACGCGTGCACGCAGCTCTACCAACTGAGCTACGTGTCTAACCCGAAATAATTCTGTTTTTAATTATACTTATATACTATTTAATTTAATCCGAAAATTATTTATTTTTAAAAAGCTTTTAAACGTATCAGACCGGTGCTGACCACAGGTCTCGAACCCGGGACCTGTGGGTTAGCGTACACACAGTCCACCGCTGGACTGTGTGTCTCACTTGGTTATTAACTCGGTTTTTATTATACTTAACATAGACTGTGAGTCAACCCGGTTCAGTTAAAAAGGCAGATTTTTATTTCAAGTGAGTAAAGCTGGGACAGGATTCGAACTCGCGTTGCATGTGTGTTTGTTGCACACAGTCCACCGCTGGACTGTGTGTCTAACCCGTTCATTAAACCGATTTTAATTATTCTTATATTATACAACACTTCATCTTCTTCGTTCAAAACACAGACATCGACCAATTGACTGTTATTTGTTAAATTAGCTCAATGAATGTTATGAGCCATCATAAAGAAAATGAACGGAAAGAGATTGGAGGGTTGATTGTACCAACTGTTCGTTTTTCTTCAGATGTCCGGCAAGGTCGTCGGCTCCGTCTTGGTGAGCTGCGGCTAATAGGATCTACCAACAATTTGGAGGGATTAGATGTGAAATGGAACTACTGGGTAACGACTATCAGTAAATTAGAAGAATCATACCGGTTAACAACAGTTTCCTTGAAAGCTCAGAATTTCTCCGGCGAAAACAGATAATCCGGCAACGTCGACTGGAAAGGATTCTGGGTGAGGGATTGATATTAGAATTTTGTCTAATAAAGGAATGAGCCAGAAAAATCGAAGTAATTACCGTGTAGGTGGAAGTCTCGGTTTTCCGGCGACTTGCAGATGTTTTCCGGCGAGTAAATTTTCGTCGACAAAAGGTGCGATTTGAGAGCGAAAAGGTTTCTGGTGAATTGTGGGTGAATTTATAGGGTAGTATCGAGATGTATGGGGTCTGAATTCGGTCTCAATTGGAAGTCAGCCGTTCTCCGGCGGTTACGACTGATGTCGCGGGTTCAGACGTCGGTTATAACCGTCGTTAGAGTTAATTCTTCGGTTATTTTGGACGGAAACGTAAATTATCGGCGAAGTCGTCGGGATTTCCGACGACTGCTATTTGGGCGCAATTTGACTGAATTTGACTTCCGCGCTTTATTATTTGAATTAATTGATTCATTATATTATCAGAAAATCAAAGTGGCGGAGCGGTTGATGGCGTGAAAGTTAAGTCTTTGGGGAATATCCGGCTGACCCGGGTTCGACTCCCGGCAGCCGGTTTTCCTTTTTAATTAATTTATTTGTATATTTTCACCATTATAATTTATATCTTCTAATTCTTTGATTAATTATGAATCGTTTAAAATTAAAATAAGCCATAAATGACAACAAAATTTTAAAACTGATTGTTTGGTTATTAAACGAAGCGGGTTTTGAAAACCCGTTTTTCGACAAATGTTACAGTATCCCTTACTTTTAGAAATTTCGTCCCGAAATTTAAGTAATAGTAGTTACAGGAAAAAGGTGTGGGTATTTCTCGCGCATTGAGTCTTCACGTTCCCAAGTAAACTCAGGTCCTCGTTTCGACTCCCAGCGTACCCTGACAATTGGGATGCGGCTTCTTCTTAAACGTTTTTCCCCGAAGTCCATAATTTCTACTGGTCTTTCAATAAAATGCATAGATTCATCAACTTGAATGTCTTCTAGAGGAATATGGAGATTTTCATCGGCGAGGCACTTCTTCAAGTTCGATACGTGGAATGTGGGATGAATTCTGTTGAGTTCCTCTGGTAGGTCAAGCTTGTAGGCTACAGGTCCTACCCTTTCAAGTATCTTGAAAGGCCTACATAACGTGGTGCTAGCTTGCCTTTTTGGCCGAAACGAACTACTCCCTTCCACGGCGATACTTTTAAAAGTACTTGATCGCCAACGTTAAACTCCAAGGGCTTTCGTCGCTTGTCAGCATAGCTCTTTTGACGACTTTGTGCCGCTAAAAGGTTGTTTCGGATTTGATGAATCTTGTCAGTTGTTTCTTGTATTAATTCTGGAATGGTGATTTGAGCTTCTCCAATTTCGTGCCAACATATTGGTGATCGGCACTTACGACCATATAATGCTTCGAAAGGTGCCATGCCGATACTTGAATGAAAGCTGTTGTTGTACGAAAATTCAACTAATGGTAAGTGAGCGTCCCAATTCCCTTTAAAGTCTATGACACATGCCCGAAGCATGTCTTCAAGAGTTTGAATGGTGCGTTCAGATTGACCATCAGTTTGGGGATGATAAGCGGTGCTGAGATCTAATCGCGTACCCAAAGCGGCTTGTACAGCTTGCCATGTTCGTGAAGTGAAACGACCATCACGATCTGATATAATGCTTAATGGCACACCATGAAGGCTTACGATTTCACTAATGTAGATGCGAGCTAGTTTCTCATTTTTGAAGTCTTCACGAATCGGAATGAAGTGAGCTGATTTTGTAAGACGATCAATGATTACCCATATTGTGTCGTACCCACCAGGAGTGCGAGGTAACCCGGTTATGAAGTCCATGGTTATATTTTCCCACTTCCATACGGGTATTTCAGGTTGGACCAGAAGTCCTGAGGGTCTTTGGTGTTCAGCTTTCACTTTTGAACAGGTAAGGCACTTGGAAACAAAAACAGCAATATCCTTCTTCATACCAGGCCACCAGTAGGTGTATCGGAGGTCCTGATACATCTTGTCGGCTTCTGGATGTACGGAGTATCGTGTCTTGTGAGCCTCTTTCATAAGAGTATCGCGAAGGTTGTTGTGATCAGGAATCCATATGCGATCTAGATAATACAGAATACCATCAGATTTCGTTTCGAGTTTAAGTTCTGCTCCACAAGATAACTCATTGCGTATGTCGTATTCTGTTATGGAAACATGTCGTCAGGAAAAACTTGTGGAAAATCTTTTACAACAGGAATATCTTCAAGTTTCTTCTCTGTGGTCCCCTTCTTGATGATATGGGCTAAAAACGCGACATAATTCTTGCGAAGGTATTTTTGAGCTTGGAGACAAGACATTAAGTTGAGCCCTTCGACGAGGTTTCTCCAATGATTCGAAGAGTCTGACCGTTTGAAAGAGGAATACGAATAAATTTTTCACGACATACAACTTTCGCATGATGTTGACTGAGCCAATCCATACCGATTATGATGTCGAAACTTCCCAGCTTCATAGGAATAAGATCGACTGAGAAATCGTGGTCGTTTAAGGTGAGTGTACAGTTGCGTAAAATAGAGTCTAATGAAACTGGTTTTCCGTCCGCAACTTCCACCGTTATGGATTCCGCGAGCTTATCCCGATTTTTGCTTAAGATAGGTTCAAATTCTAATGACACGAAACTTCTATCCGCACCAGTATCAAATAACATAGAGGCATATCTACCATTTATAAGAAACGTACCGTTGACCACATTGCCGTTAGCTCTAGCCTGGTTTGCGTTAATATTGAAAGCTCTTCCTCTAGCAGGTGGAGGAGCCTGGTTCGCTTGATTCACAGGGTTGGCTTGGGCCTGAGCATGAATAATATTGACCAGCCTTGGACATGTGTTTCTGAAATGACTTGGGTCGCCGCAATTGAAACAAGCCCGCATTGGTTGGCCCATAGGGTAATTGGGTTGATAGTATGTTTGGGCTAAATGTTGGGTGGGTGGAAATGGTAGTTGTTGTTGTGCTTGACCCATTAACTGTTGGTGGGTTTGGGTTATAGGTTGGTGGCGGTTTGTTCGTTGAGACGTGCGGCAGTTTTGAATAGTGTGTCCGGCGCGACCGCAGCCGGTACAGTATTGGCAAGGATAATCAGGGGAGTGGTGATACTGACAATGGTTACATTTTGGTAATGGGCCTGTGTAGGGTCTTTTGTATGGTGCGGGTGAAGGAGTGACTTGAGTGATGGGTGCAGCAGGAATAGGGGTGTTGGTTTGGGTGACTGCGAAATTTTTGGTGTTACGCTTCCTCTTGTTAGCAAACTTAGAGGAAGGAGTGTGGTGGGTTGAGGTTTGTCCCTCAACAGGGGCTTTCTTCTTTTCTTCTTTGAACTTCCCATTGCGAATTCGGTTTTCGGTCAGTTCCGTTGCCAACTCCATGGCAGCTTCGAGTGTTACCGGTGAAACGCTGAGGACCGAATCTTGGATTTTCGAGGGAAGTCCTCGAATATAATGCTCGATCAGACGATAGGTTGGAGTGAATAAGTTTGGAACCATTTGGTTCAACTCCAAGAACCTTTTGTTGTAAGTAGAGTGATCGCCCTCTTTTTGCTTCAAGGCATGAAATTCATCCTCCAATTTCTTAATTTCACTTCTAGGACAGAATCGCCTAGTCATGATTTCCCTTAACTCTCCCAAGTTAAGGCCATCGCATCTTCAGTTCCCCTCTTTCCCTTCTCAGTATTCCACCAAGTGAGAGCTACACCAAGTAGTCTCCCTGTGGCGTAACGAACCTTGCGATCCTCAGGACAATCGCAGTTTAAGAAAACGTTCTCCATCTCCTCGAACCAATGTAGGAGAGCAGTGACTCCCTCAGTCCCTTCGAATTTTGGAGGATCACAGGACTTAAAATGTTTGTAAGAGCACTTGATGGTAGGAGGGTTGGCGATGTTCTGGTCCTATTGTTGAGGAGGGTTAGTAGGATTTGCAGCAAGGGCTTGTTGTACTTGTACCATGATGTCAGGCAATATCGTGGCCATTTGATTCACGATATGAGTGGCCAAACGTTCCGAGACTTTCCCGATTTCTTACCCCTTCGATGCTGCCTAGACGACATCTACAGCATCATAAAATGAGAAGATTGTGAGTTCATGGTGTCTTTTTAGGTGTCACGTGTCTTTAAGAAAATGAAAAATAACATAAATATCACTAATGCAACTACATCCATAGGATGTCCTGGGTTCGCTCATGTTGGGCCTCAAATGTCCCCCATACCTTCACCTACATAGTCATGTGGGCCCCCATGGCTATTGGCTTGGTAGGATTCACATTAGTATTGGCAATTTAACACTCGCTTCCCCCGAATGCAAACCACAAAATATGTTCATGAGATGTTTGGTCGGAACGCGTCCAGGTGTAGACACAATGACAACTCAAAGTGGGATTAGCTCACACGACGTTTGGTATAGCATGCTTTGGCCTAATAGGTACTTCGTACTCTCATCGTTAGTCCCCAGGTAGGCAAACTGGTCCTTTATTTTGGATTTATACGAATGCCAGCCTAGACAGGACGTTCCGACTACCGGTACTAGTACCCTTCCAGTTACTACATGCCCGTCATGAGAACTCACTTTGATGAGATTTGAAAACACGAAAATCATTGTAAAATCAATCATGATGTGGTGTGTGCTTGCATGGATGTGATATTTTATGATCATACGATTTCATGATAGGCATTATTTGATAATACATACTTATGAACATGCTTGTACAATATCAAATGTAACATTTAACATAAACATATAAACATCATGAAATTTGGCATATAACACACAAAATTCTTATAAGTTTCTAATCGACTATAGTATAGGCTCTAAGGGTCTAATAACCTATCCTATATCCCTATAGTCATGGCTCTTATACCAATCTGTCACACCCCGACCCGCAGCGGAAATAAGAGTCGGGGCATAATTGGGTTATCACCAAAGCACATGACATTTACTATTATGTTTCATAATTAATGAAGTCAAAGTTACATTTTCAAACATCCAAACATGTTCATTCAATACAAGGGAAAATAACCAAACATAACAATCCAAATACTAAATCGTTTTATTCTTCTAATCCAGGTCCTATGTGTTCCTAGCTGCTGCTGGTTCACCTGTATCATGTGTAAAATGGGAGGTTTTGGGTCAACATAAGTTGGCGAGTGAACCTTATTAGATAAACATTTGATAATGATTTTATGGTTAGTTTATCAATAAAATATTGTGCATAATCATAGAAGAACAAATGTAAGTAATCAAGCATTGGCAAATAGCAGTTACAATCATAACATACAATAACACTTGATAGCATACACGAGCATACCAATATCATACGATAACTAACATAAATGAACTGTGCGATCAAGGCTCAATCAAACGGAGCCGATCGTATTGCATGAACTGGAAATGTAAATTGAACTGTGCGATCAAGGCTCAATCAAACGGAGCCGATCGTATTGCAAGAACTGGAAATGTAAATTGAAATGACCGATCAAGCCTCAATCAAACGGAGCCGATCGTGCGGGCACGCCACAGTTCAACCACATAATAAAATGGGGAACAAGCTCAACCTCATGGATGGGGAGCTGCGGCCTCGGCAAATGCATGTACTGTAATAATAATTTGCATCCAATATTAACTACTTAACAGCAACAAACTAATACACATGTCATGAAATGATGTATGCACAATAGTTTCGTTATAATATGTAAATAAAACAAAGACACGTGATACACCCCAAACACGTGATTAAAACGGGGAATTTGAAAGGTTCACTCACATTGGGTGTGTTGAATTTGAGATGGTGAGATGCGCACGATTTAGATGAGCGAGTCGACGAGGAATACTAACCTAAATAATAATGGAAAAATATATAAATGGATGGATTTTATTAAGGATTTTAATGAAATTTTTAGATATATTTTTGTGAGTTTATGGCTATTTTCTATCTTTAAAAATGTTATTTTTAAGCATTTTTAATTGATTTTTAAATTAAAATAAACAAATAAATATATAAAAAAAATATTATTTTTTTACTGTTGACCGTTGACCGTTGACCGGTTCGGTCAGCGGTAAATTCCTGCGCCGGGCGGGATTCGAACCGGCGACCTTCCGTTCACGTGCACGTAGCTCTACCAACTGAGCTACGTGACTAACCCGTTATAAACTCAGTTTTAATTATATTTATATACTTATTTGTATTAACCGAAAATTCCCTTATTTACAAAAACGTTTTCATTCAATTGACCGGTGCTCGTGACAAGATTCGAACGCGCGACGTGAAGTTTATTTTGCACACAGTCCACCGCTGGACTGTGTGTCTAACCCGGTTATATTCTTGGTTTTTATTATACTTAACAACTACCTGTTTTTACCCGGGTTAGTTCATGATTAAAAAGGAATGTTATTTCACAAAGCGTGCGCGTAGCAGGGATCGAACTCGGGACGTGTATATGAAATTTGCACACAGTCCACCGCTGGACTGTGTGTCTAACCCGGTTAAACTACCGTTTTTAATTATTCTTATGCTCTGATATAACTTCATCTTCTTCGTCGGATTACACGGTCAGCATAATTCGACTGGTTAGGATTTATTTGATGATTTACAAAGTTCTTAGACATTAACAGTAATTCAAGGGTAAGGAATGGAGAGAGTTTAAGGAACAGAATTTACCGATTGAAGATATTCACAGAAATCCGGCGAAGGTTCGTCGGTACTGGAAATGAACTCCGACTGTTGAACCAATTAACAGTGTTGATCGATTATTCATAAAGTTGAGTCACCTAAACAAGGTTTAAAAGAAGTGTAGGATATCTTACCAGTTCACAGTGGGATTCCGGCAGTCTCAGAAACTTTCCGGCGATGATAAGATTTCCGATAAACGTTGGCTAGAATCGATTCTGATGATAGAGTTGTGTTAGAGACTGATTAATCACATGTTTTAAACTGAAAGAGTCGGAGGAATTACCGTGAGAATGTGAGTCCCGGTTTTCCGGTGACTTGTAGAAAAATTCCGGCGAACAGATTCAGAAGATCTTATGGTTCAGGAATGCGACGAAAATGAAATTGAATATTGTTGTGATAGTTCTGAATCGTGTAAATGATCTGAAGCTCGAATTAAATCGGAACTTGATGAAATTTTCGGTTTCAAAAGCCGAAATGATAAGGTTTAAAGTTCAATCAATTCTGACTTAATTGGAAACCGTCGCACATCGGTTATAACTGAAATTGTGAGGTAAACAATCGATTTAACGATTGGTTTGCCGATTATCGGTTTTCAGACGGCATCAACGGTTAAATCGAGTTTGTGTATAAATTCCTTTTGCTTTCCTAGTGTTAACAGAAAACACGTTGTGGCGAAGTGGTTTGGGGAATGGATGTTAAGTCTTGGGTGACTCAGCTGACCCGGGTTCGAGTCCCGGCAGCTTCAAATGTTTTTTATTTATTTTATTTTAACCTTTTATCAAATATAATTTTTATAGTTTAGTTTATTTGTTAATTATGTAACGTTTAAACTCAAAATAATCATAAATAATTAACGAAACTTTTATAACATGGTACAAGATTACAAAACGGAGCGGGTTTTGGAGACCCGATTTTTACAAATGTTACAGTATCCCCTACTTTTAGGAATTTCGTCCCGAAATTTAAACAGATGAAGTAGTAGGAAAAAGATGCGGGTATTTTTCACGCATTGAGTCTTCACGTTCCCAAGTAAACTCAGGTCCCCGTTTCGACTCCCAGCGTACCCTAACAATAGGAATGCGACTTCGTCGTAGACGCTTTTCTCCATAGTCCATAATCTCCACTGGTCTTTCAATAAAATGCATGGATTCATCAATCTGAATATCTTCCAGTGGAATACGGAGATTCTCATCAGCGAGACACTTCTTCAAGTTCGACACGTGGAATGTGGGATGAATCCTGTCAAGTTCTTCCGGTAGGTCAAGCTTGTATGCTACAGGACCTACTCTTTCGAGTATCTTGAAAGGTCCTACGTAACGTGGTGCTAGCTTTGCCTTTTGACCAAAACGAACTACTCCCTTCCACGGTGATACTTTTAAAAGTACATGATCACCAATGCTAAACTCCAAGGGCTTCCGTCGTTTATCTGCGTAACTCTTTTGACGACTTTGAGCTGCTAAAAGATTGTTTCGGATTTGATGAATCTTATCTGTGGTTTCTTGGATCAATTCTGGACCAGTAATTTGTGCTTCCCCAATTTCGTGCCAACAAACAGGAGATCGGCACTTTCGACCATATAAGGCTTCAAAAGGTGCCATGCCGATGCTCGAATGATAGCTGTTGTTGTACGAAAATTCAACTAACGGTAGGTGGGCGTCCCAATTTCCCTTGAAGTCTATGACACATGCTCTAAGCATATCCTCAAGAGTTTGAATGGTGCGCTCAGACTGTCCATCAGTTTGAGGATGATAGGCGGTACTGAGATCTAGTCGAGTGCCCATAGCGGATTGTACTGCTTGCCATGTTCGTGAGGTGAAACGACCATCACGATCAGAAATAATACTTAATGGTACTCCATGCCGGCTTACGATTTCGTTGATATAAATACGAGCAAGCTTTTCGTTCTTGAAATCTTCTCGAATAGGAATAAAGTGAGCTGATTTTGTAAGTCGGTCTATAATCACCCATATAGTGTCATACCCACTAGAAGTGCGAGGTAACCCGGTAATGAAATCCATGGTTATATTTTCCCACTTCCATACAGGTATTTCCGGTTGGACTAGAAGTCCTGGGGGTCTTTGGTGTTCAGCCTTCACCTTAGAACATGTGAGACACTTGGAAACAAAAATGGCAATATCTTTCTTCATTCCAGGCCACCAATAGGTGTACCGTAGGTCTTGATACATCTTATCGGCTCCTGGGTGTATAGAATATCGCGATTTATGAGCTTCATGCATGAGTGTTTCACGAAGATTGATGTGGTTAGGAATCCAGATACGATCTAGGTAATACAAAATACCATCAGATTTAGTTTCAAGTTTTAGCTCGGCTCCACAGGACATCTCTTTTCTTACATCTTCTTCTGTTATTGAAACGTGTTGAGCTTCTCGAATTTGATCCTTAATATCGGTTATAATTTGCGAACATAGAAGATGAATGGAGTTCGCATAACCCTTTCGACTAAGTGCATCAGCCACCACATTTGCTTTACCAGGGTGGTATCTAATTTCACAGTCGTAATCATTTAGGAGTTCGACCCATCTTCGTTGCCTCATATTTAACTCTTTTTGATTGAAGATATGTTGAAGACTCTTGTGGTCAGTGTATATTTCACACTTAGTACCATAGAGATAATGTCTGCATATCTTAAGAGCGAATACAACGGCTCCAAGTTCGAGGTCATGAGTGGTGTAGTTCTTTTCATGCGTCTTGAGTTGCCTCGAGGCATAAGCTATGACTTTTCCTCTTTGCATGAGAACGCAACCTAATCCTTGCCCTGACGCGTCGCAATAGACTACAAAATCATCACAACCTTCAGGAAGAGTGAGGATTGGGGCATCACAAAGTTTTTGCTTAAGAGTTTGAAAAGCTTCTTCTTGCTTGGGTCCCCATACGAATGGTTTTCCCTTATGGGTTAAAGCCGTGAGTGGCACCGCAATGCGAGAGAAGTTCGAAATGAACCGACGATAATAGCCAGCTAGTCCAAGAAAAGACCTTACTTCAGTTGGTGTACGTGGAGCTTGCCATTCTTGAACTGCTTTGATCTTTGATGGGTCAACATGTATTCCTTTGTCATTGACTACATGCCCGAGAAATTGCACCTCTTTTAACCAGAATTCACATTTAGAGAACTTGGCATAAAGCTTTTCCTTTTCTGGAAGTGCAAGAACAAGTCGTAGATGACGCTCATGATCAGCTTTAGATTTTGAATAGATAAGAATATCGTCGATGAATACAATAACAAATCGATCGAGGTAAGGTTTGCAGACTCTATTCATTAGGTCCATGAAAACAGCTGGTGTGTTGGTTAATCCAAACGGCATAACCATGAATTCATAGTGACCATAACGAGTTCGAAAAGCAGTTTTAGGGACGTCTTCTTCATGCACTCTAAGCTGATAATAGCCAGATCGAAGGTCGATTTTCGAAAAGCAATTGGCACCTTGTAGTTGGTCAAGAAGATCATCTATGCGAGGTAAAGGATATCGATTTTTGATGGTTAACTTGTTGAGCTCTCTGTAGTCGATGCACATACGAAAAGATCCATCTTTCTTCTTTACAAAAAGGACAGGTGCACCCCAAGGCGATGAGCTGGGGCGTATGAATCCCTTGTCAGTCAACTCTTGTAATTGACTAGCTAGCTCTTGCATTTCAGAGGGGGCTAACCTATATGGAGATTTTGCAACTGGTGTAGCACCAGGTATAAGATCGATACGGAATTCGACATCTCTGATTGGAGGAAGTCCTGAAATGTCGTCAGGAAAAACTTGTGGAAAATCTTTTACAATAGGAATATCTTCAAGTTTCTTCTCTGTGGTCCCCTTCTTGATGATATGGGCTAAAAACGCGACATAATTCTTGCGAAGGTATTTTTGAGCTTGGAGACAAGACATTAAGTTGAGCCATTTCGACGAGGTTTCTCCAACGATTCGAAGAGTCTGACCGTTTGAAAGAGGAATACGAATAAATTTTTCACGACATACAACTTCCGCATGATGTTGACTGAGCCAATCCATACCGATTATGATGTCGAAACTTCCCAGCTTCATAGGAATAAGATCGACTGAGAAATCGTGGTCGTTTAAGGTGAGTGTACAGTTGCGTAAAATAGAGTCTAATGAAACTGGTTTTCCGTCCGCAACTTCCACCGTTATGGATTCCGCGAGCTTATCCCGATTTTTGCTTAAGATAGGTTCAAATTTTAATGACACGAAACTTCTATCCGCACCAGTATCAAATAACATAGAGGCATATCTACCATTTATAAGAAACGTACCGTTGACCACATTGCCGTCAGCTCTCGCCTGGTTTGCGTTAATATTGAAAGCTCTTCCTCTAGCAGGTGGAGGAGCCTGGTTCACTTGATTCACAGGGTTGGCTTGGGCCTGAGCATGAATAATATTGACCAGCCTTGGACATGTGTTTCTGAAATGACTTGGGTCGCCGCAATTGAAACAAGCCCGCATTGGTTGGCCCATAGGGTAATTGGGTTGATAGTATGTTTGGGCTAAATGTTGGGTGGGTGGAAATGGTAGTTGTTGTTGTGCTTGACCCATTAACTATTGGTGGGTTTGGGTTATAGGTTGGTGGCGGTTTGTTCGTTGAGACGTGCGGCAGTGTTGAATAGTGTGTCCGGCGCGACCGCAGCCGGTACAGTATTGGCAAGGATAATCAGGGGAGTGGTGATACTGACAATGGTTACATTTTGGTAATGGGCCTGTGTAGGGTCTTTTGTATGGTGCGGGTGAAGGAGTGACTTGAGTGATGGGTGCATCAGGAATAGGGGTGTTGGTTTGGGTGACTGCGAAATTTTTGGTGTTACGCTTCCTCTTGTTAGCAAACTTAGAGGAAGGAGTGTGGTGGGTTGAGGTTTGTCCCTCAACAGGGGCTTTCTTCTTTTCTTCTTTGAACTTCCCATTGCGAATTCGGTTTTCGGTCAGTTCCGTTGCCAACTCCATGGCAGCTTCGAGTGTTACCGGTGAAACGCTGAGGACCGAATCTTGGATTTTCGAGGGAAGTCCTCGAATATAATGCTCGATCAGACGATAGGTTGGAGTGAATAAGTTTGGAACCATTTGGTTCAACTCCAAGAACCTTTTGTTGTAAGTAGAGTGATCACCCTCTTTTTGCTTCAAGGCATGAAATTCATCCTCCAATTTCTTAATTTCACTTCTAGGACAGAATCGCCTAGTCATGATTTCCCTTAACTCCTCCCAAGTTAAGGCCATCGCATCTTCAGTTCCCCTCTTTCCCTTCTCAGTATTCCACCAAGTGAGAGCTACACCAAGTAGTCTCCCTGTGGCGTAACGAACCTTGCGATCCTCAGGACAATCGCAGTTTAAGAAAACGTTCTCCATCTCCTCGAACCAATGTAGGAGAGCAGTGACTCCCTCAGTCCCTTCGAATTTTGGAGGATCACAGGACTTAAAATGTTTGTAAGAGCACTTGATGGTAGGAGGGTTGGCGATGTTCTGGTCCTATTGTTGAGGAGGGTTAGTAGGATTTGCAGCAAGGGCTTGTTGTACTTGTACCATGATGTCCGGCAATATCGTGGCCATTTGATTCGCGATATGAGTGGCCTAACGTTCCCGAGACTTTCCCGATTTCTTACCCCTTCGATGCTGCCTAGACGACATCTACAGGATCATAAAATGAGAAGATTGTGGGTTCATGGTGTCTTTTTAGGTGTCATGTGTCTTTAAGAAAATGAAAAATAACATAAATATCACTAATGCAACTACATCCATAGGATGTCTTGGGTTCGCTCATGTTGGGCCTCAAATGTCCCCCATACCTTCACCTACATAGTCATGTGGGCCCCCATGGCTATTGGCTTGGTAGGATTCACATTAGTATTGGCAATTTAACACTCGCATCCCCCGAATGCAAACCACAAAATATGTTCATGAGATGTTTGGTCGGAACGCGTCCAGGTGTAGACACAATGACAACTCAAAGTGGGATTAGCTCACACGACGTTTGGTATAGCATGCTTTGGCCTAATAGGTACTTCGTACTCTCATCGTTAGTCCCCAGGTAGGCAAACTGGTCCTTTATTTTGGATTTATACGAATGCCAGCCTAGACAGGACGTTCCGACTACCGGTACTAGTACCCTTCCAGTTACTACATGCCCGTCATGAGAACTCACTTTGATGAGATTTGAAAACACGAAAATCATTGTAAAATCAATCATGATGTGGTGTGTGCTTGCATGGATGTGATATGTTATGATCATACGATTTCATGATAGGCATTATTTGATAATACATACTTATGAACATGCTTGTACAATATCAAATGTAACATTTAACATAAACATATAAACATCATGAAATTTGGCATATAACACACAAAATTCTTATAAGTTTCTAATCGACTATAGTATAGGCTCTAAGGGTCTAATAACCTATCCTATATCCCTATAGTCATGGCTCTTATACCAATCTGTCACACCCCGACCCGCAGCGGAAATAAGAGTCGGGGCATAATTGGGTTATCACCAAAGCACATGACATTTACTATTATGTTTCATAATTAATGAAGTCAAAGTTACATTTTCAAACATCCAAACATGTTCATTCAATACAAGGGAAAATAACCAAACATAACAATCCAAATACTAAATCGTTTTATTCTTCTAATCCAGGTCCTATGTGTTCCTAGCTGCTGCTGGTTCACCTGTATCATGTGTAAAATGGGAGGTTTTGGGTCAACATAAGTTGGCGAGTGAACCTTATTAGATAAACATTTGATAATGATTTTATGGTTAGTTTATCAATAAAATATTGTGCATAATCATAGAAGAACAAATGTAAGTAATCAAGCATTGGCAAATAGCAGTTACAATCATAACATACAATAACACTTGATAGCATACACGAGCATACCAATATCATACGATAACTAACATAAATGAACTGTGCGATCAAGGCTCAATCAAACGGAGCCGATCGTATTGCATGAACTGGAAATGTAAATTGAACTGTGCGATCAAGGCTCAATCAAACGGAGCCGATCGTATTGCAAGAACTGGAAATGTAAATTGAAATGACCGATCAAGCCTCAATCAAACGGAGCCGATCGTGCGGGCACGCCACAGTTCAACCACATAATAAAATGGGGAACAAGCTCAACCTCATGGATGGGGAGCTGCGGCCTCGGCAAATGCATGTACTGTAATAATAATTTGCATCCAATATTAACTACTTAACAGCAACAAACTAATACACATGTCATGATATGATGTATGCACAATAGTTTCGTTATAATATGTAAATAAAACAAAGACACATGATAGACCCCAAAAACGTGATTAAAACGGGGAATTTGAAAGGTTCACTCACATTGGGTGCGTTGAATTTGAGATGGTGAGATGCGCACGATTTAGATGAGCGAGTCGACGAGGAATACTAACCTAAATAATAATGGAAAAATATATAAATGGATGGATTTTATTAAGGATTTTAATGAATTTTTTAGATATATTTTTGTGAGTTTATGGCTATTTTCTATCTTTAAAAATGTTATTTTTAAGTATTTTTAATTGATTTTTAAATTAAAATAAACAAATAAATATATAAAAAAAAAATATTATTTTTTTACTGTTGACCGTTGACCGTTGACCGGTTCGGTCAGCGGTAAATTCCTGCGCCGGGCGGGATTCGAACCGGCGACCTTCCGTTCACGTGCACGTAGCTCTACCAACTGAGCTACGTGACTAACCCGTTATAAACTCAGTTTTAATTATATTTATATACTTATTTGTATTAACCGAAAATTCCCTTATTTACAAAAACGTTTTAATTCAATTGACCGGTGCTCGTGACAAGATTCGAACGCGCGACGTGAAGTTTATTTTGCACACAGTCCACCGCTGGACTGTGTGTCTAACCCGGTTATATTCTTGGTTTTTATTATACTTAACAACTACCTGTTTTTACCCGGGTTAGTTCATGATTAAAAAGGAATGTTATTTCACAAAGCGTGCGCGTAGCAGGGATCGAACTCGGGACGTGTATATGAAATTTGCACACAGTCCACCGCTGGACTGTGTGTCTAACCCGGTTAAACTACCGTTTTTAATTATTCTTATGCTCTGATATAACTTCATCTTCTTCGTCGGATTACACGGTCAGCATAATTCGACTGGTTAGGATTTATTTGATGATTTACAAAGTTCTTAGACATTAACAGTAATTCAAGGGTAAGGAATGGAGAGAGTTTAAGGAACAGAATTTACCGATTGAAGATATTCACAGAAATCCGGCGAAGGTTCGTCGGTACTGGAAATGAACTCCGACTGTTGAACCAATTAACAGTGTTGATCGATTATTCATAAAGTTGAGTCACCTAAACAAGGTTTAAAAGAAGTGTAGGATATCTTACCAGTTCACAGTGGGATTCCGGCAGTCTCAGAAACTTTCCGGCGATGATAAGATTTCCGATAAACGTTGGCTAGAATCGATTCTGATGATAGAGTTGTGTTAGAGACTGATTAATCACATGTTTTAAACTGAAAGAGTCGGAGGAATTACCGTGAGAATGTGAGTCCCGGTTTTCCGGTGACTTGTAGAAAAATTCCGGCGAACAGATTCAGAAGATCTTATGGTTCAGGAATGCGACGAAAATGAAATTGAATATTGTTGTGATAGTTCTGAATCGTGTAAATGATCTGAAGCTCGAATTAAATCGGAACTTGATGAAATTTTCGGTTTCAAAAGCCGAAATGATAAGGTTTAAAGTTCAATCAATTCTGACTTAATTGGAAACCGTCGCACATCGGTTATAACTGAAATTGTGAGGTAAACAATCGATTTAGCGATTGGTTTGCCGATTATCGGTTTTCAGACGGCATCAACGGTTAAATCGAGTTTGTGTATAAATTCCTTTTGCTTTCCTAGTGTTAACAGAAAACACGTTGTGGCGAAGTGGTTTGGGGAATGGATGTTTAGTCTTGGGTGACCCAGCTGACCCGGGTTCGAGTCCCGGCAGCTTCAAATGTTTTTTATTTATTTTATTTTAACCTTTTATCAAATATAATTTTTATAGTTTAGTTTATTTGTTAATTATGTAACGTTTAAACTCAAAATAATCATAAATAATTAACGAAACTTTTATAACATGGTACAAGATTACAAAACGGAGCGGGTTTTGGAGACCCGATTTTTACAAATGTTACAGTATCCCCTACTTTTAGGAATTTCGTCCCGAAATTTAAACAGATGAAGTAGTAGGAAAAAGATGCGGGTATTTTTCACGCATTGAGTCTTCACGTTCCCAAGTAAACTCAGGTCCCCGTTTCGACTCCCAGCGTACCCTAACAATAGGAATGCGACTTCGTCGTAGACGCTTTTCTCCATAGTCCATAATCTCCACTGGTCTTTCAATAAAATGCATGGATTCATCAATCTGAATATCTTCCAGTGGAATACGGAGATTCTCATCAGCGAGACACTTCTTCAAGTTCGACACGTGGAATGTGGGATGAATCCTGTCAAGTTCTTCCGGAAGGTCAAGCTTGTATGCTACAGGACCTACTCTTTCGAGTATCTTGAAAGGTCCTACGTAACGTGGTGCTAGCTTTGCCTTTTGACCAAAACGAACTACTCCCTTCCACGGTGATACTTTTAAAAGTACATGATCACCAATGCTAAACTCCAAGGGCTTCCGTCGTTTATCTGCGTAACTCTTTTGACGACTTTGAGCTGCTAAAAGATTGTTTCGGATTTGATGAATCTTATCTGTGGTTTCTTGGATCAATTCTGGACCAGTAATTTGTGCTTCCCCAATTTCGTGCCAACAAACAGGAGATCGGCACTTTCGACCATATAAGGCTTCAACAGGTGCCATGCCGATGCTCGAATGATAGCTGTTGTTGTACGAAAATTCAACTAACGGTAGGTGGGCGTCCCAATTTCCCTTGAAGTCTATGACACATGCTCTAAGCATATCCTCAAGAGTTTGAATGGTGCGCTCAGACTGTCCATCAGTTTGAGGATGATAGGCGGTACTGAGATCTAGTCGAGTGCCCATAGCGGATTGTACTGCTTGCCATGTTCGTGAGGTGAAACGACCATCACGATCAGAAATAATACTTAATGGTACTCCATGCCGGCTTACGATTTCGTTGATATAAATACGAGCAAGCTTTTCGTTCTTGAAATCTTCTCGAATAGGAATAAAGTGAGCTGATTTTGTAAGTCGGTCTATAATCACCCATATAGTGTCATACCCACTAGAAGTGCGAGGTAACCCGGTAATGAAATCCATGGTTATATTTTCCCACTTCCATACAGGTATTTCCGGTTGGACTAGAAGTCCTGAGGGTCTTTGGTGTTCAGCCTTCACCTTAGAACATGTGAGACACTTGGAAACAAAAATGGCAATATCTTTCTTCATTCCAGGCCACCAATAGGTGTACCGTAGGTCTTGATACATCTTATCGGCTCCTGGGTGTATAGAATATCGCGATTTATGAGCTTCATGCATGAGTGTTTCACGAAGATTGATGTGGTTAGGAATCCAGATACGATCTAGGTAATACAAAATACCATCAGATTTAGTTTCAAGTTTTAGCTCGGCTCCACAGGACATCTCTTTTCTTACATCTTCTTCTGTTATTGAAACGTGTTGAGCTTCTCGAATTTGATCCTTAATATCGGTTATAATTTGCGAACATAGAAGATGAATGGAGTTCGCATAACCCTTTCGACTAAGTGCATCAGCCACCACATTTGCTTTACCAGGGTGGTATCTAATTTCACAGTCGTAATCATTTAGGAGTTCGACCCATCTTCGTTGCCTCATATTTAACTCTTTTTGATTGAAGATATGTTGAAGACTCTTGTGGTCAGTGTATATTTCACACTTAGTACCATAGAGATAATGTCTGCATATCTTAAGAGCGAATACAACGGCTCCAAGTTCGAGGTCATGAGTGGTGTAGTTATTTTCATGCGTCTTGAGTTGCCTCGAGGCATAAGCTATGACTTTTCCTCTTTGCATGAGAACGCAACCTAATCCTTGCCCTGACGCGTCGCAATAGACTACAAAATCATCACAACCTTCAGGAAGAGTGAGGATTGGGGCATCACAAAGTTTTTGCTTAAGAGTTTGAAAAGCTTCTTCTTGCTTGGGTCCCCATACGAATGGTTTTCCCTTATGGGTTAAAGCCGTGAGTGGCACCGCAATGCGAGAGAAGTTCGAAATGAACCGACGATAATAGCCAGCTAGTCCAAGAAAAGACCTTACTTCAGTTGGTGTACGTGGAGCTTGCCATTCTTGAACTGCTTTGATCTTTGATGGGTCAACATGTATTCCTTTGTCATTGACTACATGCCCGAGAAATTGCACCTCTTTTAACCAGAATTCACATTTAGAGAACTTGGCAAAAAGCTTTTCCTTTTCTGGAAGTGCAAGAACAAGTCGTAGATGACGCTCATGATCAGCTTTAGATTTTGAATAGATAAGAATATCGTCGATGAATACAATAACAAATCGATCGAGGTAAGGTTTGCAGACTCTATTCATTAGGTCCATGAAAACAGCTGGTGCGTTGGTTAATCCAAACGGCATAACCATGAATTCATAGTGACCACAACGAGTTCGAAAAGCAGTTTTAGGGACGTCTTCTTCATGCACTCTAAGCTGATGATAGCCAGATCGAAGGTCGATTTTCGAAAAGCAATTGGCACCTTGTAGTTGGTCAAGAAGATCATCTATGCGAGGTAAAGGATATCGATTTTTGATGGTTAACTTGTTGAGCTCTCTGTAGTCGATGCACATACGAAAAGATCCATCTTTCTTCTTTACAAAAAGGACAGGTGCACCCCAAGGCGATGAGCTGGGGCGTATGAATCCCTTGTCAGTCAACTCTTGCAATTGACTGGCTAGCTCTTGCATTTCAGAGGGGGCTAACCTATATGGAGATTTTGCAACTGGTGTAGCACCAGGTATAAGATCGATACGGAATTCGACATCTCTGATTGGAGGAAGTCCTGAAATGTCGTCAGGAAAAACTTATGGAAAATCTTTTACAACAGGAATATCTTCAAGTTTCTTCTCTGTGGTCCCCTTCTTGATGATATGGGCTAAAAACGCCACATAATTCTTGCGAAGGTATTTTTGAGCTTGGAGACAAGACATTAAGTTGAGCCCTTTCGACGAGGTTTCTCCAATGATTCGAAGAGTCTGACCGTTTGAAAGAGGAATACGAATAAATTTTTCACGACATACAACTTTCGCATGATGTTGACTGAGCCAATCCATACCGATTATGATGTCGAAACTTCCCAGCTTCATAGGAATAAGATCGACTGAGAAATCGTGGTCGTTTAAGGTGAGTGTACAGTTGCGTAAAATAGAGTCTAATGAAACTGGTTTTCCGTCCGCAACTTCCACCGTTATGGATTCCGCGAGTTTATCCTGATTTTTGCTTAAGATAGGTTCAAATTCTAATGACACGAAACTTCTATCCGCACCAGTATCAAATAACATAGAGGCATATCTACCATTTATAAGAAACGTACCGTTGACCACATTGCCGTCAGCTCTGGCCTGGTTTGCGTTAATATTGAAAGCTCTTCCTCTAGCAGGTGGAGGAGCCTGGTTCGCTTGATTCACAGGGTTGGCTTGGGCCTGAGCATGAATAATATTGACCAGCCTTGGACATGTGTTTCTGAAATGACTTGGGTCGCTGCAATTGAAACAAGCCCGCATTGGTTGGCCCATAGGGTAATTGGGTTGATAGTATGTTTGGGCTAAATGTTGGGTGGGTGGAAATGGTAGTTGTTGTTGTGCTTGACCCATTAACTGTTGGTGGGTTTGGGTTATAGGTTGGTGGCGGTTTCTTCGTTGAGACGTGCGGCAGTTTTGAATAGTGTGTCCGGTGCGATCGCAGCCGGTACAGTATTGGCAAGGATAATAAGGGGAGTGGTGATACTGACAATGGTTACATTTTGGTAATGGGCCTGTGTAGGGTCTTTTGTATGGTGCGGGTGAAGGAGTGACTTGATTGATGGGTGCAGCAGGAATAGGGGTGTTGGTTTGGGTGACTGCGAAATTTTTGGTGTTACGCTTCCTCTTGTTAGCAAACTTAGAGGAAGGAGTGTGGTGGGTTGAGGTTTGTCCCTCAACAGGGGCTTTCTTCTTTTCTTCTTTGAACTTCCCATTGCGAATTCGGTTTTCGGTCAGTTCCGTTGCCAACTCCATGGCAGCTTCGAGTGTTACCGGTGAAACGCTGAGGACCGAATCGTGGATTTTCGAGGGAAGTCCTCGAATATAATGCTCGATCAGACGATAGGTTGGAGTGAATAAGTTTGGAACCATTTGGTTCAACTCCAAGAACCTTTTGTTGTAAGTAGAGTGATCACCCTCTTTTTGCTTCAAGGCATGAAATTCATCCTCCAATTTCTTAATTTCACTTCTAGGACAGAATCGCCTAGTCATGATTTCCCTTAACTCCTCCCAAGTTAAGGCCATCGCATCTTCAGTTCCCCTCTTTCCCTTCTCAGTATTCCACCAAGTGAGAGCTACACCAAGTAGTCTCCCTGTGGCGTAACGAACCTTGCGATCCTCAGGACAATCGCAGTTTAAGAAAACGTTCTCCATCTCCTCGAACCAATGTAGGAGAGCAGTGACTCCCTCAGTCCCTTCGAATTTTGGAGGATCACAGGACTTAAAATGTTTGTAAGAGCACTTGATGGTAGGAGGGTTGGCGATGTTCTGGTCCTATTGTTGAGGAGGGTTAGTAGGATTTGCAGCAAGGGCTTGTTGTACTTGTACCATGATGTCCGGCAATATCGTGGCCATTTGATTCGCGATATGAGTGGCCTAACGTTCCCGAGACTTTCCCGATTTCTTACCCCTTCGATGCTGCCTAGACGACATCTACAGGATCATAAAATGAGAAGATTGTGGGTTCATGGTGTCTTTTTAGGTGTCATGTGTCTTTAAGAAAATGAAAAATAACATAAATATCACTAATGCAACTACATCCATAGGATGTCTTGGGTTCGCTCATGTTGGGCCTCAAATGTCCCCCATACCTTCACCTACATAGTCATGTGGGCCCCCATGGCTATTGGCTTGGTAGGATTCACATTAGTATTGGCAATTTAACACTCGCATCCCCCGAATGCAAACCACAAAATATGTTCATGAGATGTTTGGTCGGAACGCGTCCAGGTGTAGACACAATGACAACTCAAAGTGGGATTAGCTCACACGACGTTTGGTATAGCATGCTTTGGCCTAATAGGTACTTCGTACTCTCATCGTTAGTCCCCAGGTAGGCAAACTGGTCCTTTATTTTGGATTTATACGAATGCCAGCCTAGACAGGACGTTCCGACTACCGGTACTAGTACCCTTCCAGTTACTACATGCCCGTCATGAGAACTCACTTTGATGAGATTTGAAAACACGAAAATCATTGTAAAATCAATCATGATGTGGTGTGTGCTTGCATGGATGTGATATGTTATGATCATACGATTTCATGATAGGCATTATTTGATAATACATACTTATGAACATGCTTGTACAATATCAAATGTAACATTTAACATAAACATATAAACATCATGAAATTTGGCATATAACACACAAAATTCTTATAAGTTTCTAATCGACTATAGTATAGGCTCTAAGGGTCTAATAACCTATCCTATATCCCTATAGTCATGGCTCTTATACCAATCTGTCACACCCCGACCCGCAGCGGAAATAAGAGTCGGGGCATAATTGGGTTATCACCAAAGCACATGACATTTACTATTATGTTTCATAATTAATGAAGTCACAGTTACATTTTCAAACATCCAAACATGTTCATTCAATACAAGGGAAAATAACCAAACATAACAATCCAAATACTAAATCGTTTTATTCTTCTAATCCAGGTCCTATGTGTTCCTAGCTGCTGCTGGTTCACCTGTATCATGTGTAAAATGGGAGGTTTTGGGTCAACATAAGTTGGCGAGTGAACCTTATTAGATAAACATTTGATAATGATTTTATGGTTAGTTTATCAATAAAATATTGTGCATAATCATAAAAGAGCAAATGTAAGTAATCAAGCATTGGCAAATAGCAGTTACAATCATAACGTACAACAACACTTGATAGCATACACGAGCATACCAATATCATACGATAACTAACATAAATGAACTGTGCGATCAAGGCTCAATCAAACGGAGCCGATCGTATTGCATGAACTGGAAATGTAAATTGAACTGTGCGATCAAGGCTCAATCAAATGGAGCCGATCGTATTGCATGAACTGGAAATGTAAATTGAAATGACCGATCAAGGCTCAATCAAACGGAGCCGATCGTGCGGGCACGCCACAGTTCAACCACATAATAAAATGGGGAACAAGCTCAACCTCATGGATGGGGAGCTGCGGCCTCGGCAAATGCATGTACTGTAATAATAATTTGCATCCAATATTAACTACTTAACAGCAACAAACTAATACACATGTCATGATATGATGTATGCACAATAGTTTCGTTATAATATGTAAATAAAACAAAGACACATGATACACCCAAAAAACGTGATTAAAACGGGGAATTTGAAAGGTTCACTCACATTGGGTTGAATTTGAGATGGTGAGATGCGCACGATTTAGATGAGCGAGTCGACGAGGAATACTAACCTAAATAATAATGGAAAAATATATAAATGGGTGGATTTTATTAAGGATTTTAATGAAATTTTTAGATATATTTTTGTGAGTTTATGGCTATTTTCTATCTTTAAAAATGTTATTTTTAAGTATTTTTAATTGATTTTTAAATTAAAATAAACAAATAAATATATAAAAAAAAATATTATTTTTTTACTGTTGACCGTTGACCGTTGACCGTTGACCGGTTCGGTCAGCGGTAAATTCCTGCGCCGGGCGGGATTCGAACCGGCGACCTTCCGTTCACGTGCACGTAGCTCTACCAACTGAGCTACGTGACTAACCCGTTATAAACTCAGTTTTAATTATATTTATATACTTATTTGTATTAACCGAAAATTCCCTTATTTACAAAAACGTTTTAATTCAATTGACCGGTGCTTGTGACAAGATTCGAACGCGCGACGTGAAGTTTATTTTGCACACAGTCCACCGCTGGACTGTGTGTCTAACCCGGTTATATTCTTGGTTTTTATTATACTTAACAACTACCTGTTTTAACCCGGTTAGTTCATGATTAAAAAGGAATGTTATTTCACAAAGCGTGCGCGTAGCATGGATCGAACTCGGGACGTGTATATGAAATTTGCACACAGTCCACCGCTGGACTGTGTGTCTAACCTGGTTAAACTACCGTTTTTAATTATTCTTATGCTCTGATATAACTTCATCTTCTTCGTCGGATTACACGGTCAGCATAATTCGACTGGTTAGGATTTATTTGATGATTTACAAAGTTCTTAGACATTAACAGTAATTCAAGGGTAAGGAATGGAGAGAGTTTAAGGAACAGAATTTACCGATTGAAGATATTCACAGAAATCCGGCGAAGGTTCGTCGGTACTGGAAATGAACTCCGACTGTTGAACCAATTAACAGTGTTGATCGATTATTCATAAAGTTGAGTCACCTAAACAAGGTTTAAAAGAAGTGTAGGATATCTTACCAGTTCACAGTGGGATTCCGGCAGTCTCAGAAACTTTCCGGTGATGATAAAATTTCCGATAAACGTTGGCTAGAATCGATTCTGATGATAGAGTTGTGTTAGAGAGTGATTAATCACATGTTTTAAACTGAAAGAGTCGGAGGAATTACCGTGAGAATGTGAGTCCCGGTTTTCCGGTGACTTGCAGAAAAATTCCGGCGAACAGATTCAGAAGATCTTATGGTTCAGGAATGCGACGAAAATGAAATTGAATATTGTTGTGATAGTTCTGAATCGTGTAAATGATCTGAAGCTCGAATTAAATCAGAACTTGATGAAATTTTCGGTTTCAAAAGCCGAAATGATAAGGTTTAAAGTTCAATCAATTCTGACTTAATTGGAAACCGTCGCACATCGGTTATAACTGAAATTGTGAGGTAAACAATCGATTTAAAGATTGGTTTGCCGATTATCGGTTTTCAGATGGCATCAACGGTTAAATCGAGTTTGTGTATAAATTCCTTTTGCTTTCCTAGTGTTAACAGAAAACACGTTGTGGCGGAGTGGTTTGGGGAATGGATGTTAAGTCTTGGGTGACTCAGCTGACCCGAGTTCGAGTCCCGGCAGCTTCAAATGTTTTTTATTTATTTTATTTTAACCTTTTATCAAATATAATTTTTATAGTTTAGTTTATTTGTTAATTATGTAACGTTTAAACTCAAAATAATCATAAATAATTAACGAAACTTTTATAACATGGTACAAGATTACAAAACGGAGCGGGTTTTGGAGACCCGATTTTTACAAATGTTACATTTTCCTACATTATTAATGCACAATCCTAAACCCAGATTCATAACTTTTATGAATTACGCAACCGTTACCCGATTTATGCGCATATTTATCCTGACCCGCTTATAGATTTGAGCACTAAGCTCAAATCTCACCCATTCTCTCCATACCTCCTATTTCAACATTGAGGCTTCTACTTATCTTATACCACAACTTTCCTTGTGGTGGGTTGTTATAGAAAAATCATTATATTCTGAATTTCCCTCCGGTTTGTTAATTTACAACAATACCTCGCTTGGGCCGGCTTGCGCCTCTCACTTTTATACAACCAGAGAGATCTAACTTATTATAAAACTCATTATTAATTTACCCTTAAGGGTTCTTTACCCGATTAATCGTCCGGGGGTACTTTGGTCAGTCCTTTTAACTACGAAGGACATTTAAAAGCATGTTTTGACCAAGTAGGCACCTTTAACCCGTATTCCATTTAAAATTTATTATGTTCTTAAATATATAAAAGTCTCCCATCGTTTAATGTTATAAACTCACTTAAATGCACTTTTCGCTATAAACATGTCTTCGGCTCTAATGATCGTTTTACCCAAACACTAGATATACCTCACTTGAGGTGATCTAGTGTCCACCCTTAACTCGACTAACTTTAGTCGTACCGCAAACCCTCGTCGACAGCATGACCATTACACATACCTGGCGTGGATCAAAGTATTGGCCCATTAGCGATACTTTGCGATTCTATATACTAACTCGTGGCAATGCATGCCTACAAATCATTCTTACATGTAAGCATGAAACTTAACAAATGGAATATTAAATATCATTTTCAAATGGTGATAACATCACCATTTGACCTATTTGTCCATTTGACTTGTTTCTTGGCTCGCCCTTTTTACATATCGGTATCACCAAACATTGTTTACTGTAAAAAGGATATTTACTTACCATTTATTTCGTTTGACCCGCTATGGTCCGCACCATAGAGTTCCATTTATATTTTTATTTTATTAATAACCGATATATGGTTATTCTCTATTTTGCTCGTTTGACCCGTATTGGTTCGCGTCATCAAATATTTACATCAAAAAACTCATTTTTATTCGTTTGACCCGTTATGGTTCGCACCATAGGCCCCGTTTCTAAAATTCATTATATTTATAACTAATATATGGTTATTCATTATTTCGTTCCTTTGACCCATTATGGTTTACACCATGGGGTCCTCATTTTAACATATCTCCTTTGTCGCGAACATTAGTTCGTCATAACTTATCCATTTTGACCCACTTCATGGTTTACACATTGGGTCTCATTTTGACATTCTTAGCCGTTTAACCGCAAAAGTTCTTAATCATATACTTCTATCACTTATGTAATGGTTCTATTCTAGGAGGTGTAAGTTTTACTTACCTTGTATCCGATTATGCTTTCTCGTGTCTTTGACCCGCTTGACCCATTCATATCAAAGCTTCCACCTAGCTTGTCAAGAGTCAAACTATAATACAATATCCAAAAGATGGTTAGATTAGTCATCAATACCATGACCATCACCCTTATGGATTTTTCTACCATATTTCGCATTTGATTCCATTATTGCTCAATTTGACTTTTAAAAGTCAAACTTCCAATCGACATATTTATGCACTAACAAGATCAATGAAACTCCTTTAGGCACTTTATCAAACATTTGGTGTGCATCATATTTAGTGCACCATTTTAACTAAATTTACTAACCAACATTGCCATGTTTCTTTTAACCTCAATAAGTTCATTCATCCCAATATCTAAACTATTCAAGTTCTTCACACAAACTAGTGAACATGGTGTTTATAACACTATCACTACCTTAATTTCATCATATCCTCAAAACCCATTCCATGTCATGTATGACACTTACTCGAATCTCTAATTTGTTCAAGTATCTTACACATACATACAAGTATGATGATCATGAACACTCATACATCATTAATTCATCATATAATCAAAACCCACTTAACATAAAACTCATTATATACAAATTCATCACATACATTGTGTTAGGCTGAATTTGTACTTATCAAAAACTTCAAACATGCATTATAATTACTTCAATTTTGATTTGAATTGAGTGATTTTGAGGAGATATCAAGAACAAGGGTTTTCCCCTTTCTAACTCTTCTTTGTACGCGCACACACACCTACATGTGTCTTTTTATGTTTTATTTTGTTTTAATAAAACAAGTTTTCCAATTGCCCATTTTAGCCCCTCATGTATGGTTTTGTTAAGGGCCACCATTCATGGTTTCATTATTTAGCAACATATCAGAACCAGGTTTAGATGTTCCAAGTCAAATTACTAAATATGGGGGTGTTACAACCTGATTCAACTTAAGTCTCGCTCACTCGATCCTTTAATAAACTGTCTCTTATAAAGCACTTATTTACTTTTTATTTAACATTAGGTTTGTTTATTTAAATCCCAATGTTTACGGGTTAACTCTTACTACTATTTTACCTGTTAACCCTCGGTTAATTTAGTTTAATTACTAAACCCGTTTTGGGATGTTACAAGTTGGCTCTTTGGCAAAAGAAAATGATTAACCTATGAGTTTTCATTTTATGGCACTTGAATGTATTTCAGAAGAAGGGGATCAAGAGAAGGAAAAGAGTGATAGTGAAAACTATGTTGGTGAAAATGCAGAAAGCCTAGAGCAAACAACTGTTTATGGAGAAGGCCATGTAGAAAGAATGAACGAAGACTATCCCAAAAGTTCCACTGATTGTTCACATGACTGTGTAGAAGAAGCTGTTACTAAGGTATCCTATCATATTCTTAAAGAACTATGTTCAGACAAATGTATATTGCATTTGCAAACATCAAAGAGGTCAATGAAAACCTTAGGGAAAAAGTCCAAGTTAGTGAAATTGTACTTGAAAAACTAATAAGAGATTTAAAACCAGACAAACTAAAAAGGACCAAGAAATCAACAGTTTAAAACATGAAGCATCAATTACCAAAGTCCAGCTCCAAACTATGATAGAAAAACATCAAAGTTACAAAAAGGAGCGTGAATCTACCAAAATCAATTGTGAAAAATGAGTAGAGTCATGTGTTGGGATTGAGATGCTTCTTAATAAACAAACAAAAAGCAATGTGAAATTTGGAGTAGGATACAAAGAACCTGAAAAAAAATTACAAAGAAAATGATCACATTGACTCACAATTGGTTGAAGTAACACCAAATAACTCAGCAAGCAAACAAGTAAAAGCACTGAAACGATCATTTCTGAAAAACTATCAGATCCATTACCAAGTCCTAAAAAAGAAAGGTATGAGTTTAAACCTACTTGGTTTGATGAATGTGTTGTGCTTGAAAACTTAAAACAATTGACTTCACAAAACATGATGGTCTCAAACGACTAAAGGTAAAAGTCATTCCTGTTACCCACTCTCAAACAGATGCTCAAACATATGTTTCATAAAAGAGAGAAAAGAGTAATAAGAAAGACAATACCACAAATATGTATTGTGACTTTTGTGAACAAACAAATTATAATCAAAAAATTGTTTTCACATAAAAGCTTGTGATATAAACAGAAGGAACAACATCTGTGAGTCAAAACTGGAGTGTACCATTTGTGGCAAAGACAATCATGTGATTCAACAATGCTTTTATCTTAAACCGTATGACATAAAAAGAAATTGGCTCAAGGTTAAGGCATCTGTTGGACAAGGAGTTGGTTCTACGAGAAGAAAACAACAACCAACCTCTGTGAAATTTGAGGCTATTCAATTCCAACATCCATCATACAAGCTTTGAACCAACACCCTGTTCACAGGGAAGTTCAAGTTAAAGATGCTCCACCATCAAATATGTATCCAAGAGCATATGGGCAACCAGCTTATCACATAACACCTTATAGGTATGATGAGCCGGTTAAAATGCCTCAAAATCAAGAGTAAACAAATAGCCTCATGGCTACAGTCAATTCATTGAGAAAATTCAACCATCTGTTGATTTAAGTGCTAACATTCAAGCATTTGCAAAAAAAAAAAAAATACTTACGGAAATGGTTTAAAAACTTATTCTCACAAATGACCATTCTCAATGAGATGACCATGTGAATGAAAAGAACAAAACCAAAGCTGACAAAGCCTTAGTCTCACTTCCAAACTGACCCATTACTGTTGTGTAGGGTGCAAATGTTTGCATTTCAGAACTGTCAACAGTGGATAGCTCCTTGCAAAAGAATATAAACATAAAAAAAATCAAAAGTTTCAATTTTGTCAATATAAAAAATGTAATTGTTTTGAAAATTCCGAAATTGTGTTTATATCGCTAAAGGAATGATCAAAGATCCCCAAAAACAAAACTGTAACAACCCTTAAAAGATCACACAGCAATCCTTAATCAAAACCCCAAACACGTGCTGACGAAAACAAAAAAAAACGAAAAGAGTTCATATATATATATATATATATATATATATATATATTTCGTCTTCTTGCGTGACGTAGCCAGATAACACGTTTCGCCACGTGTCACACGTGGCAAGGCTAGATTCGTCAATGGGGCTACCCTAAGCCCTAGCCACCCTCATCGCGTGGCGAGACCAGGACATGTGTGCTCGTCACGTGGCTTGACAGTGCCCTTTCAGCTATATATAGCGCGAGACTGGGACAGTTTCATTCGCACCTTTCAATTACAAAATTGATCTCTCTGTCCTTTCTATTCCCGAATCTTTATCGTGATTCCAGCGTTCGAAACTCTGATCACTGAAACCTTACCATGTTCGATTTATCTAAAACCTTAGCAACGAAAAGTTGAAGTTTTGGCTGAATAAGGTGATACTTTATATGTTGTGGTTTTGATCTCTTGATTATAGTTGAAGTTTGATTTGGTTTCTTACACTAATACGTGTTACATTGTGTGTTTATCTAGGAACCAGGACTTAACCCAGGAGACTATGATAGAAAAACATCAAGGTTACAAAAAGGAGCTTGAATCTACCAAAATCAATTGTGAAAAATGAGTAGTCATGTGCGGGGATTGAGATGCTTCTTAATAAACAAACAAAGAGCAATGTGAATTTGGAATAGGATACAAAGAACCTGAAAACGAAAATTCCAAAGAAAATGATCACATTGACTCACAATTGGTTGAAGTAATACCAAATAACTCAGCTAGCAAACAAGTAAAAATCACTGATCCAATGGTAAAAAGATTATTCTTGAAAAACCATTAGATCCATTACCAAGTACTAAAAAAGAAAGGTATGAGTTTAAACCTACTTGGTTTGATGAATGTGATGTGCTTGAAAACTTCAAACCAATTGACTTCACAAAACCTGATGGTCTCAAACGACGAAAGGTAAAAGTCGTTCCTGTTACCCACTCTCAAACAGATGCTCAAACATATGTTTCAGAAAAGAGAGAAAAGAGTAATAAGAAACACAATACCACAATTATGTACTGAAACGCTACCCTGTTCGATTGATCTGAAACCTTAGCAACGAAAAGTTGAAGTTTTGGCTGAATAAGGTGATACTTTATACGTTGTGGTTTTGATCTCGTGATTATCGTTAAAGTTTGATTTGGTTTCATACACTAATACGTGTTACATTGTGTGTGTTATCTAGGAACCAGGACTTAAACCCAGGGGACTTAAAAACCCTAAATTCTGCAATGTGAGTCATTTCTTTTCTCAAGTGGTTTCCAATTTTTACTTATATGACAATGATTAAATCTTTTATTCTTACTGGAATTCTATTTTCAGCATGTGGGGTTTTGTATTCACTACTTGATAAGTTTCACTAGTTGAGAGAATGATCAACAGTGATATGACCACAGTCACAGGAACTGCCGAGTGACAAATACATTTGGGTAGTTGTAAGATATAAACAAATGTAAAAATTGTGACAACTAGTAACTTACGAGTTACAATTATGCGCATAACAAACGTTAAGACAATTTAAGTAGTGTTTGAAGACGCAAGTTAACTTAAGTAGGCTTTTGGAATGCCTAGGAACGCCTATTCGGCTTTACAGTACGTGAATGGTGATTTGCGGAAAACTTGACGAGTCGTTAAACGGTAACGAACTGAAACCTGAAGAAACACAAAAAAAGGCCAAAAAATACGAGTTTTATACATACATTTTATACACAGGGATTTATTTGCGAAATTATCCCGCTTCCGAACGTCAAAAAACGCATACGTGAACGAAAACCCGACTGTAGGAATGCACCGACAACGAAACTGATGCATCAGACTCGTTTATTATCTTGAATACTAAAATATGATGATATATTTAGCTTCATAATTGAATTTTATTACTCACAGTTGAAAACCGATCGAAAAACGGACTAGAAACGACAACTGAAACGTCATACGTGATTTTAACACAACCGACGAACGTACGCGTCAAAAATCTAGTTCAGACATTATTTTACATGTTTTTAACCGTAAATTTATATTTACGACATTCCACAAAGTTCGGTGCAAAAAGGGCCTCGGAAACGCTATTGGGTCGCGCAAACGATTAGAAACGCACTAGTGGGCCTTGGGCGCAACCCACCACAAAACCCTAACTATAAAAGCCTAAACCTACACCTACTACACCATTTTTTACACACACATACCTCTCTCATCCTCACCCACTCTCTCTGTTCCCTTCTCTCTAGAACTCTAGCATCAGCGGGTTGGTGGCAACCGGCGGAGCCGGTCGTCCGACGTGGTGGTGCGGCGGCCGTGCGGAGACCTCGTTTTCCGACCAAAAAACTCCCTCTCATTATATTCGACCTCCTCTACACGATGGTGACCTCCGTTTTTAGAGGTTCGAAGTCGTTTGAACTCAGGCGCAATTACAACGAAGCTCCAGTCAAAATTTCGACGAACTCTTTTCAAGATTTTCGCTTCATACATGCTTAGATCGGGGTGATAGAGGCTTTTCTACAAGTTTTCAAGACTTTTTATTTTCCGGCGATGTTAGTCTACTCTTGTAAGTGCACCTAGCCCCCTCTCTCATTCGAATCTTTATAAATCTCCATCAAAAGTTTCTGTTCTCCTTTTCCTTTTCGTTTCAGGAGTGTTTGGAGTGTTGATGACGGTGATGACGGTCGTGGGGTGGTTGACGGCAGTGGTGGTTGCGACACCACAACCGGCGGCTCCGGGCCGGCCGACGGTGGTGAACGTTCGGGGTGGGTCGGTGAGGTTTGGGGTTTACAAGGAACAAGGGTGGATATGGTCTTGTTTCAGGTTCGGGTCAGATTTGTGGCTCGGGTCAACGGTTCAACAAGTCAAACACAGGTCAGAATTGGTTCGAGTTTGGTTCGGGTATCGTTTATATAAATAATATCTTAACATGAGACCGAGCTGTAAACCAAACTAGCTAGTAAAACGTTATAATGAAAAGGTCTCGTACTCGTACAATGGGCATGCGTATACATAACTCGAGCATAAATATGTTAAAACCAAAGCGAAATCGTGACGTAATATGTATATAAATAAATATATATTGGTTTAGTGTTCGACAAAAATTGACGTTTTCATATTTGACGAAAATATTATATTGTTGTTACATTTAAATTGTTGTGTCTGAAAATTTATCAACAACTTGTATTGTAGGGTTCTAAAAACAAAGGAAACTCTGCCTGTTTTTCGTAAAAATCCGTCATACGAAACGTGTTTTATTCTTAAAATAAAACCTATCGGGATTCAAGGTATTTTATAAAAATAAATATAAGTGTATATTTATTTTTGACGACTCTTTATAACTCACAAAACAAGTTGATAACGTTTCAACAAATCCGGTTTACAAGATAACGAAACTCGGAACCTTATATAATATAAATATAATTACTTATATTTAATTCAAACGTCTATTATTCGACAATTATGTGAACTAAATATAATTAGTAATATTTATTTCCAACGTCTACGACTCGAAAACTTTATAAAATAAATATATCTTTTTATATTTATTTCAAACGTCTAAACGGAATACGACGCGTTACCGTACGATCTTCACATATATTATTAACGGAGTTATTTTGATAACAAACAAACGAAGTCGATCCTAACAAGCGTACAACGATATAATTACTATGATAATTCACCACGAGACGCGAGTCTACTATTGCGGCTACGCGACGTTTATATATATACAACACACACACACACACATATATTTACTTATACACATGTACATCTTACGGAAACTACGACGAGTCGCGGAATAATTCATCGACGTACATGACTACTACTTGGAAATCTTACGAACCACATCATACGAGTCTATAACATGTATTATTTTTATATGAACATTTGGTTACATGCACGTACGATCATTCGGGACGACTAACATGATTCTATAATATATATATATATATATATATATATATATATATATAATATATATATATACATACATACATACCATAAACCACTTGGAAACTAAGTTGTTTCTAAGACTTAGTATTTATCACCGATCATAAATGGGATTAAATAAGTATATCATTGTCGTTTCCATGAAGTTAACAACATTTTCCCATCGAATCATTAGTTAACGATTCGGTAGAGCTCGGTGACACATAGTTTAGCTACATTTTAGTAGAGACTTATGAGTTTATGTTATAGATTGCATGTTTAGCGAGTTTACGTTTTGGAAATGACATATGGATTGTATTATGCTAGCTTTGCAAAAGGATATCGAGGTGAGTTCGTAACCCCCACATTTTACAGCTTTTCATTTTTATAAATGTGTTCGGGGGTGCAAAGGCATGCAAGTTTTTCAAAAGCATACAATATTTCGATGAACGAAAATTACATATTTCTAAACCATGTTGCAAACAAATTCCAACTAATTCAAATGTTTTATGAAAGGTTTATGCTAAACATACCGGTTTTACAAAACATACGCGTATTTTCGAAACATACATGAGTTTCATGACCAGTGACGGGATTGTCCTAGTTACAATTAGGGACTGGTTGTCCTAGATACGAAATATGGGACTGGGTTGTCCTACATATAAAAAAATGGGACTGGGTTGTCCTACTTGCAAACATCGGGACTGGGTTGTGCTACATACAGACACAGGGACTGGATTTCCTATATGCAAACATAAGGACTAGGATTGTCCTCTACTCAACCGTATGGGCCGTAGGGTTCTTAAAACTATACAGTGAAGTCCTCGCTACATATCGGAACTATACCGCTCATGCAGGCATGTTGTCTCTGCCGTGCCGCGGACATTGACGATTATAAAGTTTTACAAGTACAAAGTTTTCAAATAACATGCTGAGGAAAATGGTTTATTACGTTTTCTTAACAATATTTTAACCGGTTACCAAAAAGATTTATTTTAAATCTTTTTCAAACAAACTATGAACTCGCCAACTTTATGTTAATTTTTCACATGTTCTTTCTCAAGTTACACATTCAAACTATGGCACGATTAGAATAGGAGACCCCATTTGGATTCGAGTATTTACGGGTGTTCAACTTTCTAGAAGTCTTAGCATTATACTTCCACTGTGCAATGAAGATACCAGTCAGATCACCCCAACTCTGATTTTGTAGGTTTGACTAAAACCCTTAATGCTATAATTATAAGAAAGTGTCTTTTTATACAATTGAATGAACTCACCGGTACTTTTCGCTGATCAAATGTTTTTAAAATGCGTTTAAGGTGATTTACTATGAAGAGAAGGAAAAAGTGCTACGGGGCACTAAGGCTTAAATTAGTGGTTATGTAACTGGAATAAAACTTGTTTTGTAATTAAGGGTTTATCCCCATAAAAATCCTTTTTGCAAATATGGGTTTCATCTCATAGTTTATGAAATGGAACCCACGGTGTTCGAAAACTCTGATATTTTTCCTGACACCCAATCCTGATGAAATTTACACTGTAATAATTTAGATAAACACTGACACCACTTGTACTTTTCATGTCTCCCATCCAAGATAGAGTCGAGGTTGTGACTAAAACTTTGTTTAGAAGAGCAAACCACTATTTTAGTTGTTCAAAAGTCTGTTTGACCAAAGTTAAACCACCATTTGCAAAAAGCAACCACTGTTTTTCCACAAAACAATATTTTAGCCCAACAATGGTTTTAAATATCTATTTTCATCCGTTTGTTGACCTAAGTCAACAAATGCACCAACCACCATTTTATATCGTAACCCCTGTTCACAATAAACAAAGGTTTCAATATATAAAACAGATCGTTGTCCAACAAACGTTTCATTATTTCATCACCACTATTACATAAACTCTATAAAACCCCCAAACTGCAGAGGTTTTTATTTTTGTGTTATCAGAATTACAACAAAGGGATACAATTCCACAAATATCGTCCTTAATAAAAAAGATCATCCGCTCAAAAGATTTTTTAAAAGATTTATCATCATCAACACTCTCCAATCTGAAAAGATTATCTTTCCGAAGGATTTTCTAAAATGATTTTTTCTCTTATAACAATGGCTCTTAACAAGAAAGCACCACACAACTACCTTCCATACTTCTCCAAAACTGACACCAACACAAAATTTCACTCAATAATCAACATTCTCACCACATCCAAATATCACACAATACTCGTTGCCGATGCACCCATATATCTAGACACTCTTCAAGAGTTTTGGGCGAATTATGATTTCTTACTACGGGATAAAAAGCTTTTGACTATCATCTCAAAGATACAGGAGTAGATGTTCAGATTACACCACAATTGATATCCACAACATTCGCTCTCAATGATGAAATAGGTACAAAATCCTCCTCTAAAACTGAGTCTGAAAATGAATTCATAGAGAGGGGCTATGATGCTCAAATGGTGGAAGCAACAATTTTAAAGCAAATTTCCCACCTTAATGAAATTCTAATTTCATACCCGCTCATATGTCTTTCTGCTAAAACCACATCATTTAACGAAATACCACTAAAAACACAGTACTTGGGTGTCATACCTGGAATTTTCGTGTCCAATTAAATCCCGACACGTATCCGCTGATCCTCATATGCCACGTGTTGGACGAGAGGGACTGAATTTGTCGTTATGTTTTATTAACCTTGAACGACAATTGCATAGTTGAAGGATCAAACATGTCAACATGTCAAATTTTGACCTCTGCGTGACCTTTACGGACCGTAAGTTGTTCTTACGGACCGTAAAGCAAGGAAAATGGATGTTATGAATAGGCGGTTTCGGACCGCAAGGCTTAGTCCTTACGGTCCGTAACATATTCAAAACCATGGGCGCCAGGATGGCTAACGGACCGTAAGCCATTACCCTTACGGTCCGTAAGGGACTGCCAGTGACAAATTTATTGGCAGCTTGCAAGCCTACACCTTTCTCGCAACTTGCCACTATTTTCAGCTCTTGCCATGTCCAAACCCACTTGGAATGATCTTAGAACATGTATCAACACCTGGATCAATCTTGTGCAAGCTCCACAAGTATAAATAGCCCCTCCTTGTAACCATTTTCCTTGCTCATTCTTGTTCTTCTCCTCTCTATACTCTATTAGAAGTTCCTGAGCTTCTTGGGAGCATCCTCAGAGTTAGAACACTTCTTTTGGACCACTTGTAAGTGCTCCATCCTTGTTCTTCCAGTTTATAGGCTTTTATAGCTAAAAGTCAAGCGTTTTCAATAAACGCTTTGATTTTCGGCTAAGACCATTATGGTTAAGCCATTGTTCGATATGAACATGGCTAAGTGATCGTAATTAGGTAGGTGTTAATCCCTTAAAAGGGCACCTCCTAAAGATCACGTTTACTAGACCTATTGACGGGTCAAAGTTTAAGCTTTAAAAGTCAAACGGGTCAGTTTTGTAAATAATTCAAATATGATAATGTATATTTTATAAATCATTTTTGACACTTCAATAACTTTATAATAAATAATGGAACATGTTTACACATGTTCAGCCCATCAATTTCATCCTAGTGTCGGTTCGCAACCGAAAGTCGTGAAGTTTGACTTTGCTTTGACTTTCGATTATGAACCGATTTATTAACTTTAGCTTCTGATTTTAAGTTTCATTATGATCCTAAAATAATATAGTATAACCCTTTGAGGTTATGCTATCAGATCATAATCAGAATCTCAGTTTATGCATTAGTTCCTCAATATGCATATCTTGACCATATGCCCTTTTTGTCTAAAAATGAGGTTTAAATAAATATTGAACTTGTAAATGAATACCTTCTGATATGTTAGCATAATTAACATATCATGATGTTACTATACTGATCATAAACTAAGTTTTGTCAAATATCGCAAACGATGCTTTTAAAAGGATTAAAATGTCCTTATGGCTTCTAAATCGGTTTTAAACATACTTTACATATCAAACTTGTTACCTACTGATATAATATCATAAATAGAACTATTTGGGATATCAAGTCAGATTACATTTTGAGTTTAAACATAAGTTCTTGTAATATGTCGATAAAGGACGATACCCTTATAGTATGTAAATTGGTTTTAATCAAGCTTTTTATATAAAATATTTTTACTTACTGATGTGTTATACTAAATAACATATCTTGGTCATACAAACCTGGTCATAACTCAAGTTTCACTAAAACAACGCTTAGATCGTCATTTAGCGACTTAAACGCCTTTCAGCGCATAGTATAGTTTTTAAACCATACTTGCTACCAAAACTTGTTACATACTGACTTTATAACTCACTTAAATTTTTTTACAATAGGTACTTGTTACAAACTCAGAATCCCAAATAAGTTGTCAAACTATGTGTGAAATGACCAAACTGCCCCTATGGTGCATAGTTTGGTCCTAAACTAGAAACCACACATATATTTGATATCCTACTGATATTATATCATAAATTAAATATTTTTCCAGAATGTTTATGATCATAACATCATATTACATGCAACTCTCTTTTATAAGTCAGATAATGACCAAAACGCCCCTATGAGGCATAGTTTGATTTAAAACCTAAATGGACATATAAATTGATATCCTACTGATATCATAACTTATTAAAACATAACGGCATATGGAACTTATTCATGACTCATCCGGTTACCCGGTATCCCTTGTATGCGTACGGTTAAGCTTATGTAACTAGTTTACATAATTTAACCAAAACGGGTTTGACCTTATCATTTTCATATCAAAATCTAGAATGTAAATAGTTTACCCATATTATACAAGTCTTAGTACTTGTCGGGTTTAAACTACATTTTATTCTGGTCATCGCTTAATCTAGCGTATCGTACCGTATTCATTAATTTAAGCTAGCCGGTCCAATTCTGTGACTTGAATAAGACCCGTTAACATTCTACTTGGTTAATAATACCATTCTCTCCATACTAGAGCCTTCCAGTAGATTGCATCCAAGCTAGTCATTATGTATACGGTTGTGCTTATTTTATTTTCTTGCTTTAAAGAATTGCTTAAGCCAGGTAAATACTTTTAACCTATTTTCCCTATACGGGCTTGGGATACGGTATAATCCGCATGGTCAGATATGGGATCAAAGACCAATGTGTTGGGAATTCAAATAATCCGTTTTAATTCGTATTGCTTAATATTAAACATTGGGGGTTAATGTGACCATGTCCCGGATATCCTCGACTCATTTAATTGCAAATAGCCACGACTTAAACACGGGATGTAGGCATACACCCGACAGATGCTAATGCATGTTAAAATTTATCAACCTAATGTGGTATACCTTATTGTAACGCCCGGCTTTTCGTATTTCCATAATTGGAAGGCATCACTTGTATTTCTATTTTTAGCCTTTACTCTCTTTGTAATCTTCTTTTATTTCTACTTGTAATTTGAGACTATTGACCTTAACAAGAACGAAACTATTTTAATCAGGTTTGAGCTTTATGTTATCCAAGAGTCTTGATTCGTTATTACTCAATGAAATTAGATACTCGCTAATCTAAATTAATTCAACTCGTTACGAATATGATTACTTGTTCTTTATTAAATAAATTAATTGAATTAATCGATTAAATTAATTAAATTCTTTTTTATTATTATTTACAATTTCACAAATTATTTTTATGTATAAAATAAAAGTTTAGTAGACTAAGCAATTTAATGGTGAAATGAAATAAAAATAATAAAGTCAAGGGTTTGATTAGTAATCTACTGATTTTAGGACTTACAAGGGACCATTTATGAACATATCTATAAGTGGTGCATATTGCTAATAAGAAAAAAATAAATACTCAAAACCGGTGACCACGGGACTCGAACCCGGGTCACCCGGTTCATAAAGCGCACAGACAACCACTCCGCCACCAGCCCCACATCTGATGGAACCCGGAGCTTAAAACCCTTAACCTTTCATCCCGCCAGCAAGCCAGCGCGCAGAAAAAAGTCATCAGGCCTGTTTTGAGCGCGATTTTTGTGTTTAATTCAAAATTTAACAATGTTTTATCATTAAATACTCAACACAACCTAACCTAACTCTCCCCTATAAAACCCAATCATAATCTAAGCCTTTTTACACTTTTCTAATCATCAAACTCTCCAACCCTACATAATCAAGCTGAAAGTTGCAAATTTGGGCATAATTACTCTTCTCACTAAAGTGAGTGTAACTCACTCGTTTCTCAACAAAACATTCCATTCTTTTCCTACTTGCTTGGTTTGACCTTGTGCACATCTCCAATGGTTTTCCATGGAAAATCAGGCCTGGAATGCCACGAAAAAGGCTCCAAAGTGGACTGTTTTGATTTATATTCTTCAAACTTTTATAAAACTTGTTTAACTTGAGTTCAACTCATTCAAACCTATGTCCTAATGCTTACAACACTATATGTGGTTGGTTAGGCTTAAAAACAAGGTTGCGACATGTCAAATTAGAGGTTAAAACCTCACAAACTTTCTGTTTTCGACTAGGGTTTACACCCACAAGTAGTGTTCAAGTTAAGCTTGATGAATGTGTGATATTTGGACTAGCTTGGGCTATCCATCATGGAATCCACACACTACTTGATGATTTTCATAGCTTAGTTGTCTCATTTCATTCTTTACTTGTAAGTTCATGACCCTCCTTGTGTCTAAGACACATGTGTAGTGGTGAATCCAAAGAGGTATTAAGTGGATGGTAAATCCTCCCACCTCCTACTTGACTTATGTAAACTACAAAGAGGTTCCTAAATGGATGGTTCAACCTCCTACCCCATGCTTGACCTATATGACATAATGTACACTATATAATACTTATATATTATCAAAGTAATCGAACTCTTGATGATGAACAAGTGGTCATTTGTCAAAATAGTAGGTTATATCATCTAAGGGCCATAATGCTTGTCACGATTCTAATGGGTTGCCCCACGAAAACACATAAACTCTCTTGAGTTTCAATAATGTCAAGAACAAGTGTCATGTGTACAAGATGATTACTTTCATATGACTATTTTTCATGATATATAAATTCCAAAATCTATGATTCTCCATTATCATTCCATTACTCACACACCTTCGTTTACCCCATGTAGGGTAGTCTCGGTGTTCCATCCTCAACTTTCCAATTTTCACTGAATAACAAAGGAAAGCTTTGCAAACCGTGAGCATACTCGATCCCTTTTCCTTTTTACATTTTGGGGTGCAACATGTACATTATACAAAAATCATACGACACATAAACTATTTTAATCTCTATCCATGCTTAACATGAAACTACTTGATGCTTGTTAGACTTGTATGTTATGTAAACTATTTCTGTCGATATATGCTTCATTAACTTTGCTAGCCTACCTTAACAATTATAGCGCTATAGGATTAACGCACCGCCCACGAAACTTGGGGTATTGTTAAGTTAAACATGTTAACCTCCCGCTACTCTACTGGGATAGGCTACTTTAATGCGTTGGATTCTTGGGTTTGAACATATAGTACACCGTTTTGGCATGCTAGTAAACTTGCATAATATGATTCATGTGGGATATGATACTTTAAACAAATTTATTCTATATTATTCTATGTAACAAAACTTGTATGCTCGCCAACTTTTGTTGATATATTTTAATACATGTTGCAGGTTGATTGATAAGACGATGTTGAGAAGAAATGCAATTTAGGTGGACTTATCACACACCTAGATAAATTTTGTTATTTTAATGTTATGTTATGCACAATGTTGCTTTTTATTTGAAATCTTTGTATGACATTTTAGTCATGAAATGAAATTTGAATTTAATATATATTGTCACATAGCGTTATGAAGTTTTGAGCAATTTGTTCGTCTCATCCCGATGTTTCCGCCATCGGTTGGGGTGTGACAGTTATAAAGGTTAAAGAGGCATGTCGTTTAATCATGATCTCGGATAGTTTCGGGCCCTAAATGTATTATTAGCATGTAAAACTGATAACATGAGAAATAGTTTATCCCAAGTTATTTATAAATTACATGTACCAATGCGTACATAAAATGATTTTGAAATGTTTTCAAAATGTGTCGGTTATTTGTATTTACCAGTGAAAACTAACGTATTTTCAAAAGATTTAGCGCAGGTAGCAAGGTTACGAAATAGGCTGGAAGTGCTCGGCATTGCTTAAGAGGAATTTGCAACTCCTTTGCATAGAAAGTCCATAGTCTGTAAAATTTGATTTTGTAATATTTACAATCCGCCTGTAGATCTATTACAAGCGTCTGTATATTATTTTGAACTTTGGACAATACGTTTGTAATAGTAGTTTTGTTCCAAGACTTCCGTTGTGCTATTCCGTGTTGTTTGGTTATAATGATGTCAACATACGTCACACTCCCCACCGGGCCTACCGGGATTTATGGTCAGAACTGAAAGCAAACAGAAAGTCAAACTGTTTGACTTTTAGCTCAAAATAGCTAAAAGAAATGAACAAGACAAGGAGAGAGCACTTACTTGTGTTGAAGAACACTTGAAGAGCTCAAGAATGCTAAGTTAGGAAGCCTCCAACAATGTGGTAGCCTCCAGGTAGAGCAAGAGAGGAAAAAGAAGTGAATTAGCAAGTTGAAATGCCCAAAAACTCAAGCTATTTAAACTAATCTTGGATTCATAAGATCAATACAAGTGTCCATTGAGTTGTCATGATCATAGGAGGGTCCTAACACATGTTCAAAGCAGGAACAATGTTGGAAAATTCGAATGCTTGGTGTCCAAGGGAGTGAACAAGAGGCTGCCAACAAAACAGCTGATTTGGGGGTCTCATGCGGACGGTATGGACTTTTAGATACGGTCCGTATGGCCTCTAGATGACAGCAAGTTTGCAAAATTGGCAGAACAGGCCCCTGGACTTGTTTCGTCGCGTTTTGGCACTTCTAACACTCGTTAACCACATTTTTAAGCTCTATAAGGACGTTAAAGCATAAGAAACTTGAAATAAGTCCAAAAATGTCCCGGGTGTCGGTTCGTTCGGTTGTACGATTGCGTTTTCGCTTAATTATGACGAACATTTAAATTAACGCGTAAACAACCATAATTGCGTAACGAATGATATTTTTGCATTCCATGTTAGGACCATCCTCCTCAGCTCGGGAACCTAAATTTGTATCTATTGTCCATATATGCGGAATTTATATGACAAGTTAACCAAATACACAAGAATTATTGTTTAATCGTCAGTTTATTAATTCCAAAAGTATTACAACTCGAAATCCAAACTGACAGAGCTTCGCTGTAAAAGTCGCAAAGTTCTTACATTACATGATCCAAGACTTCCTATATATAGACAATCAAGTTCGGTCGAAATAGTGGCTAGACTTGATCAAGTTCGGGCGAACTTGATCAGTCTCACACAAGTTCGGCCGAACTTGTGTACATCATAAATACATTTCCAAAATTCTAACATTTCAAGCTCTAAACATACAGACTCGATCCAAGACCTAGACAATGGACATTATGCATCAACAGACTCCCCTTGGATATTGTCGCAGTGTCTTGATCAGTCTTCAATCTCTAACATCTTCCGAAGAAGTTCTTGTACGGTTTCTTACGACATTCTTGCTTTAGAATCGGCGTTTGGTCAGTAGGAGGCGCCCACTTCATAAATTGAAATCGTCTGATTCTTGCCTCTCTACCCCTTTCGTGTATCTTCTCTAAACGCTTCTCCTATTTTAAGAACTCTTCTCTTTCTAGCTCTCGCCATCTCGATTCCCACATGTGCCCTGAATTAATACCATGTGCATAGCAAACGTTAATCACACCTTGGTGTTGCTTCGCTTGGACTTCTTCACGTTTATCAAAGCATATTTTGTTGAAGAACAAGCACTTCACATCTTCCTTCGATCAATTAACTAGCCACATCGGGTCTAGTATTCGTATCGTTCTCCACAACCCAAATTCTCCTTCGTTCTATCGGTTCTGGATCCTTTTCTTTCGTAATATCCCATGTCTCAGCATCACGTAACACAATCACAGCTTCACAAGTCTTGGATCCGTTTGCCACCACAGAAAATAAGGATGAAAATTCGGTTCGATGGGCTTCAATGGCATATTCTTCATTGCTCGCGGACGCTTCATCACTAGCGTAATGTCTTTTTCTCCCGTTTACTTGCTGATCTTTATCCTGCGTTTAGGGATAAACGGCTTCCATAACTCGAAACCTCTCGATGCTTCAAACTTATCACCCTCTAATGTCTGTCGTAAGGAACATGCAAAAACCAACTAACTCTGTAGAAAGGGTAAGTCGGATATCGAACCAGAGAAGGATTGTGGAAAATGTAATAATGTTGAGTATTATCTAAAAACTATAAAAACTTAACTTGTGGTTGATTGATTTGAGAATTAGCTAAGTTACGAACTAAGAAAATGAGTTTTTATCAATAAGAGGAAGAATGGTTCCTCCGGTATTCAGGTTTTGCAGTTAAATACAACTATGTGCTCAATTGAAACCACCTACATAGACATAGGTGTTAAACCTAATTAATCGATTGTGATAATCAACGACTAAGTACTCTGATAAATACATGATGAGAGGTTATCAAATAATTATCAATTGCAATTACCAACCCTAATCCCCTAGCAAATATATCCCCAATTACTAGAACTCTCGGGAATTGAATGATCAAGAATCAAGGTTTGAATAAAAACAATCGTTTACAATCAATTAATCAAATCAATGATGAAAAGCATCGAATGCTTAGATCACCAAGTCAAAAAAATTGATAGGAACACATAAAAGTAACTAACTTACAAAAACCCTCCAACATGAGGAAACCAAATAAGTTTAGCCGCTCATCTCACAAGTGAAATCAACACAAGATTGAAGAACTGATGAAATCATGATCGTGGTTGATGAATTGGTGTGTAGAATGATGAACAATGGAGTAAAAAAGCCTTGATCTTGGTGCTTGAGATGGTCCAACTTCGTCCTTGGAAGCTTAGCTCCCTTAAGAGGATTACCTAAAACCCTAATATACCAAAAAGAACTAAAATTCGCGTATCGTCAACCGGGCCGTCAGTGACGGTCAGAAGTTGCTGATGTTGTTGCCTGACCAAACCGTCAGTGACGGGTGGCCACCGTCAGTGACGGTGTAATGTTGATGTTTATTCTTTGGCCAAACAAACTCACCGTCACCGACGGTTCTGCCACCGTCGGCGACGGTCGTGGCCCTCTCCTTCATTCTCCTTTGTTTCAACTTTCCATGAATGACAGAAAAACCCTTGAACTTTTAACTCTTCACTTTCTCACATAATAACTCACAACTCACTCTTTGATTAAGACCCGAATGGCCCCTAGACTTTATCCATTCCCGCATATCACGCTCATACAGCTCGTATCCAACCGAAAAGCTTTCGAATCACACTTCAAGCTTTACGTATCATCCATGCACATTCCACTTGCACTTTTAACTCTCGTAACTTCACCAAGTTACCTGTTTTACCTGGAGAACAAGTAGATCTTGTAGTTAACATATTCTAAGAAAGTAAACACACACATCATACATAAAATTCATCATTTAACCACTTTAGTACTCGGCTTTCACCCTCTACATCACATTCCCACACTTACCTTTGATTGTCCTCAAGCGAACCAACTGGAACTAATCACCACAGTAATCAACATCTCTAAACCCTTAACCAATTCAACCTATTCAGTTCCCAAGTTATACCCGTTCCATAGACTGACACAATTGAGAATGACAGCCTGACAAGCAAATCATGCAATTGCAAAACATAAGACTTGCCTATCTAAAACTAACATGTTTAAAATACCACACATGCTACACACTTCTCACAATATTCTCTCCTCTCGGGTTAATATCTGGACTAGCGTGTAATGTGCTAGTGTATAACACTCAGTTAAGCAAATATGAAATCCTATAATCATAGGCTTGTATGACAATCACACCTCCATTGTATCATCTAACACGACACATATCAAAAGGACTTTTCGGTTTTGGGCTTAGGCTAAGGTAGGGAAAACTTTTGGATTTTTCTTTTCTTTTTGGCTCACAAACAATACCCAGACCGTGATAACTTTATTCAAACTCAAATTTTGGATTGGCTTCTACCCAATCAACAAATGACAATCAAACTTCTTTTTGCTCTTTTCTTTTCAATTTCTATATTTTTTTTTGCAATTTTCTGTTTTTCTCTCTTTTTTTTCTTTTTTTACTATCATCACGATCGGTCTTCATAAAACAGCGGGAGAAAAAAATGAAAGGTAATTAGGCTCAACAGGGCTACTAAAAGAATTTGGTGAACACACGCAACAACACAATCACGAATGAAGAACGAATATCCTAATGCCTTTATCACCTATGTGCACATGTCAAACCCACAATCTCAGCATGCATCAAATCACACAAGTTCTTACACAGGATAACATATAGCCTGCACTCAACAACCGAATTCATCATATAATGCATTCTATCCATCTACAGGCTCAAAATCTCACTAAGAAAAGGTAAAAAGGGGTTAACGACATGTAGCATATGCGATTAGAAACATGTTACCCCTAGATAGACATCTCTTTTCATCTATTTCTGTAAAAGTACTTGCCAAGCCTACTCTCATGAAACTTAAAGGAACAACCATGACAAGGGAACTAATCTAGTCTACTACCGGTAAGAAATCTATTAGTGATTGAAACTTTAGGTTTTCGTATCCAATTAGCTCACTTAAGACGATGAAAATTTTAAAATTTTCAAGATTTTCAATTTTTTCAGTTTTCATCGATTTCCAATTACTAACTCATCTCTTCCCTTTATCCGCAAATCCCTTCCCGAGCTTCCCATCCCCACACTTGAGATACGTTGTCCCCAATGTATGGTGCTTTTAAAACTTTTCCCGGGAATCCAACCAAACATACCTAGCTGAGCGGCTAACTCCTAACAAATAAATAACACTCATTCCATAACACAACATAATAGGATCACACACCACCAAAACAGAAACACCCCAAACTAAATCAGAACAAGATAGAGAGACACGTTCACCTGATCATGTGTCTGTAACTTTGTAACTGTTGTGCTCAAAACCAGAGAATACACATCCACTGGATTTTTTGATATCTCACCGGGGATGTTGCAAATTATCCCCACACTTGAATCATTGCCTCCGTGAAGATGAACGCGTAGAAACCTGTCAAAACACAACACACCAAACAAAGCCAAAACGAAATACAAGACTCTACATCCTCAGGCTGCCTCTCGAGAGCGCTAAGTTTTAGGTCTTCAGCCAGACCGTATCTTACATGCTCAAGGTGGTTCAGATGATCGCTTACCTCCCCTCTTGTCTCCATACCTCTCCATCCAGTCCTTAGGGAGGGTCATGGCTTTACTCCAGTTAGGAGTACACTCATCTTGGTCACCCAAAATAAACCCACCGTCAGGTGGTTTCCTCTCATCGGCTCACATTTGCACACCTTCCTTCTTTTTAACATTGTATGTTTCCGACCAGTATTGAGATATAGGTATGTTTCCATCGGAATCTGAATCATCCTCAACTTTCTTATCTTGACCCCAACCATCATTCGACATCTGCCATCCATCAACTATAACCTTTTCATCTTCATACTCCACCATACTCTCATCTTCAGTGCTCCCAAATCTATAACACACTATTCCACTAGAATTTGAATGGTCAGTATCTTCATCAGTTTCAACATAATCACTTGGGTTATACGAAATAGATTGACGCAGTACATTGAAATATAATTTACGACCCTGATAACTTAAGGTAACAAACCCATCTCTGCAATCAATTTGAGTATTCGCAGTATACAGAAATGGGCGTCCCAATATTACCTGTGGCTGCGTACATGTCCGCGTTGAAGCATAATCAACTACTAAGAAGTCGACCGGATAGAAGAACTCACCCACTTGAATCTTTATATTTTTCTCCATTCCTCTCGGTCGCTTCTCGCTAGCATCCGCAAACACCACTGTGGCGTTAAAACTCTTCAATGGCCCAAAATTGTACTGGTCGTACAAACTACCAGGAAAGACACTCACCGATGCTCCATAATCAAACAGTGCCTTGTGAATCTTTAGATTTCCAATCTGAATTGGGATCACTGATTCCCCCAAATCAATACCAGCATCTCCCAAATGCATATCATGTATACCTGAAATTTCATCAACCCTAGGAGACATTAGGTTCATATCACTCAATTCACTATTAGGAATGACACTAACCACATTAACCAGTACATTCTTTACATTCTTTGGGTTTGATTGAATATCACTGGGCAATTTTCCACTTTGCTGCTTCAAACTGGACATCTCAGTTGTCAACTGCCCCATCTGCGTAGTGAGCATTTGTATCGTCTTATCCCGAATCTCATCATTTTAAGTTATCTTCTGCATATCCTGCTGAATTGTCTTTAACATCACCATCACATCATTGCCTCCTGAGCCATCTGTATTACCACTAGATCTATTTTGTGCGTTGTTATAATTTCCTTAAGCGTTGTTTTGGAAACGATTCTGATTGAAATTTCTCTGACCACCCGACTGATTATTTCCTTGAAATCCCAGGTTAAGCTGATTATTTGCGTTCCTATAGCTCAAGTTTGGATGATTTTGAAGGCCCGGATGATATGTGTTCGATTTCAAGGTGAAATTTATACCTCCACCTCCACCTTAAACAAAGTGGACATCATCACTTCCACCCAGAACCATTATACACTGGTCAACTATATGCCCAAACTCTCCACAATGCCCACATGAAGGATATTGTCCACTAACCATATCAGATGTATCTTCGACTGCTCTCACCACCGAATTTCGTGAGCTTCTAGAAGATTGTGCTTTACGTTTCGAGTTTCTAGCAGTTCGTTTAAGAATTTCCCAATCAACCAATTCATCATTTGTACCAAAAGTTCTGTTAGAGGCGGAACTAATCTCTCTTGCATCCTCTTCGGTTAAGCCTTCATGGAATGCGTTAAGAAGCTCCCACAGTTGAATTCCATGATGCAGGCAGCTCTTGAGCATCATCTTGAAACGATTCAGAGACTCATAAAGAGCTCGCCTTGTTGCTGACGGAAGCCACGGATGTCCTTCCTTGCATTGTTTGTACGCAAGGCAGTATAAAACTCATCCAAGAATGATTGTTACATCTCAGGCCATGAAAAAATTGATGCTGAAGGGAGAGAGTGAAACCATATCTGTGCCTTGTCTTACAACGTGAATTGGAAGAGTACCAATTTCACGTCATTAGCGGTAAAGCCTTGACTTGCGATCATGCTGCACCGAGCATTGTAAGCTGCCAAGTGCATGGCCGTGATACTTGGGTAAACTGGCAATCGATTGTTCATGAACCTCAAATGATCTTCCTCCTCTTAACTGTGGAACCACTACAGGTGAAGGATTGTTTGCTATTGCTGGCTTGAAGTAGCTCTCTATCCCTCTGAACGGTCCTCTCCCATAGGTATGCTTTCTGGTGGGTTAACTTGGTGGGCTAAGTTTCGAGGAAGAGGTCTTGCCTGACCTGGCATCTGCGGTATCTGAGGTGGTAATGGAATATCCAGTCTATAAGGCTGCTGGTTTAACGGCTCTGGTTGTGGAACTGGTTGCTGCTGTGGAAATTGTCTGTACTGTGGTACTTGCTGATTCACTTGAGGTGCTGTTGGAAATGACTGCTGATTACCCACTGGTTCGTAAATTCCCCTACCATCTGATCGAACCCCTGTATCGTTCCCCACTTGAATTCCTAGTCCCGACATCTGTCTATTAATCTGATTTCCTCCCAACCCTTCGTATCTGTCATATTCATCCTCACGCCTATACATACCTTCTTGCTGATTTAAAGTTGTAGGCCCCGAAGAATAATGTTGCTGCGTTTGTGAAGGTTGAAAGTATGTATACTGAACTGGTTGAGTTTGATTTATAGTGGAGGTAGATGGTCCGGTTTGGTCTGATGGGGCCGTAGTGGCACCAGTCACAACTCGAACGTATGGTGACGAGTGTTGGAAGTTTGATGTTTGTCCTTGATATGGACTGGAGTAGGGTGGAAGATCACTTAAATTCGGGAGCAGTGGGTTTGGTCGCGGTTGGGTAGCAGTAGGTTTCTTGGTTGCTGATCGTGGTTCAGGTGGTAATGTAGTATTCGGAGCTGGCTGTGTTGGTGTTGGTGAAAATTGGGTTTGATGAGAAGGAGTGACTGGTTGCGTATCGTAACTACTTGAGTTCTCCATTGTTTTAGAAGTGGTTGCTGGTGATTGTAAAACTTTGTTTTCCCGATGTACAACTCGAGTTTGTCACACTGTTCTTTCGATTTCCGGATCAAAAACTAGCGGTGATGAGTTCCCAGAGTTCCGTGTATGATGCATACACTGTTATGATCACCTGCACACACAAACAAAAGAAACCTCGCGTAATTCCGAACGAAATACAAATAAAAGAAATATTTTTGGATTTTTCAATTTTTAACTAACTAAACTCAACAATTAAACACTTTGCACATGACTCCCCAACGACGTCGCCATTTTGATGTCTGTCGTAAGGAACATGCAAAAACCAACTAACTCTGTAGAAAGGGTAAGTCGGATATCTAACCAGAGGAGGATTGTGGAAAATGTAATAATGTTGAGTATTATCTAAAAACTAGAAAAGCTTAACTTGTGGTTGATTGATTTGAGAATTAGCTAAGTTACGAACTAAGAAAATGAGTTTTTATCAATAAGAGGAAGAATGGTTCCTCGGTATTCAGGTTTTACAGTTAAATACAACTATGTGCTCAATTGAAACCACCAACATGGACATAGGTGTTAAACCTAATTAATCGATTGTGATAATCAACGACTAAGTACTCTGATCAATACATGATGAGAGGTTATCAAATAATTATCAATTGCAATTACCAACCCTAATCCCTTAGCAAATATATCCCAATTACTAGAACTCTCGGGAATTGAATGATCAAGAATCAAGGTTTGAATAAAAACAATCGTTTACAATCAATTAATCAAATCAATGGTGAAAAGCATCGAATGCTTAGATCACCAAGTCAAAAAAATTGATAGGAACACATAAAAGTAACTAACTTACAAAAACCCTCCAACCGGGGGAAACCAAATAAGTTTAGCCTCTCATCTCACAAGTGAAATCAACACAAGATTGAAGAACGGATGAAATCATGATCGTGGTTGATGAATCGGCGTGTAGAATGATGAACAATGGAATAAAAAAGCCTTGATCTTGGTGCTTGAGATGGTCCAACTTCGTCCATAGAAGCTTAGCTCTCTTAAGAGGATTACCCAAAACCCTAATATACCAAAAAGAACAAAAATTCGTGTTTTTTCGTCAACCGGGCCGTCACCGACCGAAAAGATTTCGAATCACACTTCAAGCTTTACGTATCATCCATGCACATTGCACTTGCACTTTTAACTCTTGTAACTTCACCAAGTTACCTGTTTTACCTGCAGAACAACTAGATCTCGTAGTTAACATATTCTAAGCAAGTAAACACACACACTCATACATAATATTCATCATTTAACCACTTTAATACTCGACTTTCACCCTCTACATCACCCTCCAGAGCCTTTGTTCGTTAAACTTCATCTGCATACTAATATTCTTTGTTTGTACCAACTCTTCAACATCCCAAAATGGCAATGTCTTTATGTCTGTCAGATGTCGGAAGTACTGAACCCCATACTCTCTCTTGATAACATATACGTCAAGATCTCGTATCCACCCCCAACTTAGAATATCACCCAGAGAAACATCTTTGTCGCGTGTAAAGAATGCTAATGGCCTTTTGAACTTTCTTTCCTTCGGCATCTCTTTAAACCACGACCTCTTTGCTTTGGCAATTTGAGCTTTAGTGTAATGTGTAGGAATATTTCCATGCTTAATCACTTCTTCAGCTCTTTGTTTCAACAAGTTAACATCAATCTGGCTCATTAACTCTTCGATCGTTGGAAATTTGTCTATGTTGAGATTAGAATACTTTTCAGCTTCATTATCATCATCAGAATCTTCAAATATCACACGATCATAGTCATCAGCTTCAGCCACTCGCTTATACACATCTGCTTTGGTTCAAATGTCTTTATATTCACCAACTCTTCCTCGAAATCAAACTCGAATGAATCAGTGTCAACTTCAAACATTCTTGCCAATTCTTCTTTGGTGTAAGTGTGAGCAATCTCCCCTTCCTCTAAATTTGGATCTAACGTTATCAATAGTGGCTTTTCATGCACAGCAGTAACATGCATAGCAAGAAGAACGTCTGGAATATCAACATCCTGTGGCCCTGTTTGCTCAGTAGACTCCCCCTCACTTGGAGCATCCTCCATGTAAACATCATCATTGATTAAAGATTCAAAATCAAAATCTGAATGTACTTTTGTACGATCAACTTTCAGACCAATGCCCCCTGATCATCATTGTTATCACCATCATGATCTGAATCATCTTTAGTATCATCACCGGTAGGGTCGTCTTCGTTTTCATCTTCTTCCTCGTCATCTTTCTGTTCTGCTTCCTGAGTGTCAACAATTTTTCAGGAACAACTTCATGAACAATCTTTTAGGAGCTTTCTCAGTTTCAACAACTTTTTCTATCACTGGCTCCTCTGAAGTAATAGGGACACCATCGATAACACTTTTGCCATTGCCCTGTTCTGCTAACTCTTTCTCACTTTTTTTCGCCTCTTGAACATCCAATCGATCATATTCAGCCTTGAAATCAATGTCCAGACTGTTAGTTAGAACTTTCTGAAGTCTTGCAAACCTTCTGTCATTCATATCTCGTTCAGATCTCAACTCTGCTATCTCTTTTTCTAGTTTAGCATTAGCTGCACCCAAGCTTTCAACCATAGCTTTCAAGTAGCCTCGATCATCTTCAAGAAACTTCACTTTATCATTCAGAATCTCCTTTTCAGCTTCACTCTACTTTAGTTTCTTTTCAAGAGCTGCTTTATCGACTTCGTTCTGCTTGGCTTTATCTTCCAAATCTTTAAGTCTTTTCTCTAACTTATCAATCGGAATATCTTCAAACCAGCCTGAAAGATCTTCCGCAGTGACAGGATGTGTAATATCGTCTGGAATATCACCGAAAGCATCTTTAAAATCTCTTGCTCTGGCACTTTGAGGAGTAGATTGCTTTGGCTTCGGCGTAGTAGCTTTTACAGCAGACTTTGGTGTTGATTGAGGTGTAAGTTGAAAAGGAACCTCAACAGTAACAAAAGTTGGATCTTCAGTTGTAGTAATTGGAGGAGTAACAGATTCTATGATCGGAATCTCTTGCAATTCAGAAACAGGAGGTTCTTGTGTGACTCCTTTCTTTGATTGACTCAAATATCCGTGACTCGGAGTTTTCTTTCTTCTGTGAGTGCTCGGAGAGCCTTAGCTTTCTATGATTCTCCAACCTTAGACTTTGTGCGTTTAGATTTCTTCTTTGGACGTTCAGAATCAGAAACCTCTTCAGCAGATGGCTCGTAAAGATCTTCACCCAACTTTTTCAATCTTTCCTCTTCTTTTTCTTTTTCTGCTGCTTTTTCTCTCTTATTAAAAGAATCTTCAGACGATTCTTCATCTTTATCAGACGTTGCAAAAATAACATCATCTTCCTTTTCTTGGCTTTCAACGTTTGCAGCTGCGCTAGAACCCTCAATATTCTGAACATGTTCTTCAATCTCAGGTTCATCAACAAGCAAAGTATCAACTTTCTTTGACACCCGTTTACGATTCTGCTTTTCAACAACAACCACACGCTTTATATACCAATCACCATGTTTCTCTTTGAAGGTCGTTAACTGCTCAACTTCTTCTTTCTCATCACCACTGCCCTCTTTTCTCCACTTATTCTCTGGAGGTGCAACGTAGTGTTCATCAGAAATAGCTCCAAAAACAGGTTTAGCAACAGGAGCAGAGTCTTGCTTCTGATAAATTTTTAACTTTTTCAGCGTCGTTTCACCCATGTGGCTTAAGTATAGAATGTCGTCCGGATCCTTTCCAATATTCTGAAACTTCTCATCGATCAGCATTTGCACAAACCTCGGACACCAATCTTTCCTTTCCCATATTTTTCGACATGAAGTTGAAGATAACTCTTGAAAAGTTGTATTTCTTGTTTAGAACCAAAGCAGTAACCATACATCCCATATAATCTTGTATGTCGTCAAGGCCAGCTTTCCTATAACTAAAAGCGTGTTTAATGACGTGAATCAGAAGCTTGTAAGGTAGAGGTGCACCGCCTTTCTTCATCGTTGGCTCATTAGCATGACCTTTGTAGCTCATACGGAAGTCCTCTCTTCAAACCTTATCGGATCACTTTCGTCATCATTGAACTCTAATACCCTTCATATGTCAGCTTCTGTAATCAAAATTTCTTTATCTTCGTTGCCGACTCGCACTGCAGATTTTATTACTTTGTTCGCCTCGTCATATGATGTTGAATTCCAAAAGAAGTAGACGTACGATCTGTAGACGACATGCTTTTTAGTGATCGCCTTCGTAATAGGAATACACCCTAAAACTTTTCAATATCTCAGAAAAAGCTGTCAGCGTTGGATAGATCTTCTCGTCCAATGATATATAAGTATTATGAAACTTGTTGAACGACAGCTTGATATTCCGCGGACAGAGAAAATAAACAACTTAGCACAATTTTTGACAATTTCAAACAATTTCTATCAAGTTCGGGCGAACTTGAAAGTTTTAAACACTTAACAATACTAACTAACAACAACTTCGGCCGAACATGACTTATGAACAAAGATTTTGACATTTTATACAAGTTCGGTCGAACTTGTATTTATTACAGGTTATTGATAAGATCACAACAAGTTCGGGCGAACTTTTTGGAAATTCAGTTTTATCAAGAACCGTGACAACTTCGCCCGAAGTTGTTTACAAAACAACTCGACAAGTTCGGGCGAACTTGTCATCTTCTTCAAATAACCTGCAACTCATGAACACATGTCCACAGTTGAAATTTATGGCTTGTAAATGATGATTATTTAATTATTAAACATTTTAACCGATCAATTCATTTATTAAGACCCTATATCTAATCAAATTTAACATGTCGGTCCAAAACTCGATCACTCTGGTTCAATTTATGGATGATATGAACAATATGTACCTCGGCCATAATTATAAGTGTGCCTATCACTTATAATCAGACTTGATTTGGACAGAATAACGACCAATTTCTTGTAGTTTAACTTTTCGCTCAAAAACACTCTCAAGTTCGCTCGAAGTTCTGAATCAGGAAAATAACATGTTCAGCGCACTTGATTCTTATATAGCTAGTCAAGTTCGGGCGAATTTGACTACTTTCGTTACTTACTAACATGTAACTTCGCCCGATGTTCAGAAAAAAATTAACAATTTCACCAGAGCAACTTTGGCCGAACTTGATTAGATCCAATTTTAAACTTTTCAAAATTTTCATTTTTAACCTTGAACTTTCACATGTTTACCAGTTATGAAAATCCACTCAGTTGACCAAGTCCAAGTTAATGACCTCGGGTAAACCAATTTGTCTACCGAGTCCAAGTTAATGACCTCGGTTTGACACGTTATGACCAAACTGATGTTTTTCTTCAAAATTAAGTTTCAAATTAATGAACTTTTCTTTGTTTTTCATGCATTTTGATTTTACAGATTAGCTCCCAACCCGTTTTCATCAAGATTCCAACAACTTAGCACCATTCCGAACTCCAAAGATCCGCTTTCCATCATTGGCTGTTGAAAACAATGTAGAAATAAAATCTTTTTGTATTTTCGAAAGTTTATGCTAAAACACAATGAAAATTTTTTGGGTTTAAATCTGAAATCAAATAAGCTATGTACAAAGATATTTATAGACATATTTTTATGAATTCGTGTCTAAGGATCATATCAGATGATTGAGACGTATTACCAGTACCGTTGACCTTCTAATGACTTTAAGTTCTAAACTCGTTTAACTAGATTGTCGATATGTTTGTCCATTTAAACTTCGACACATTTCTCAATTGTTTCAAGATATCTTAGTTAGAATTATGAAACTTAACTCAAACGTGGTTCCCATCTCAGAATATACTCCCGTATCAAGATTCCCTAGATTTCATCTTACAGGTGAGTATAGCGTAGCTGATATCTGTATCTGGGTTATGTGAAGCCTTGAGAGCTCAGGTTAATACCACCATATCGACAAAGAGATGACGGCTCGACTTTAAGGTGTGTTCCAATTAAGGAATCTTTTAAGCATTGCAATTGATGAGATCTTTCGATTCTTTCGATTTTGCTTGCAGTTTTGGGGTTTTTAGCAAAAGTATTATAGAAGTTCTAGGCTATTGCTTCCGCAAAATCAGAAGAACTTGTATAATACCCCAGATATCAATCATCTATAAAGACCTCGTATCTCATAATCAGGCAATCTCTCAAACGAAATTTCGGAGTACTAAGTACATATATCCAAGAGATGTTAATCCACAAGTTTAAGCAGTTGTAAAATTTAGTTTGTATCTCAGAAACAATTTACTAAATGTGTAAAGCCTATCAACACATCCACAGTAAGACTTGTTTATCACTTTTTAAACTTTACAATTCTTTAGCGTACTGTGGTAGTCCACTGATGTACTATCATTTCCTTTGTGACACTAAATTCTTTTTGCCTTTTTCATGTTTTTGTACTTTTTGGTTTTCATATGTTTTTGTATTTTCTCGTAAAATTTCTCCCCCTAAAATCAAAAACATATTTTTCTATTTTAGTTTTTTAAAAAATCTAATCCTAAAAGGTAACAAACCAATGAGGATCACGAGAACTCGTCGTCTGTTGATGCATATGTCTGTTGCCTACGTCATCGTATTATATCGAGTCTGTGTTTCGGAGCGAAACGTTAAGTTTATGAGTGCTATGAGACAAGTTCGCCCGAACTTGTAGAGCTCATGATCAAGTTCGCCCAAACTTGACCATGGCTCATTTCTGGCGAACTTGTACTATTATATATAGGAGTCTTTGGTTTCTCATTTGTAAGATTCAGAGATTTTGTCACAACAGAGGCGAAGCTCTGTCCAAGTGTTTCTAGGATCTGTAACGTCTACACATTAATGAAACAATGATAAAACAATAACAAACTTGTATCTAATGTCGCCTATGCAAACGAATTCCGCACGTTTACCTTAGGTTTGCCAAATTAGGACCCGAAAGATCCATACAACGGACCCTCAATTGGTATCAGAGCAGGATTGGACTAATTTGAAGACATTGGACATAGAATATCTCATCTTCTACTCATTTCTTTCATTTTTAACTTTTCTTGGACATTTTACGGACAAAATGGCCTGATTTTCAAGTATAATACTTAAAATCCATAATAGTAAAACCCTTGAAAAGATCAGAGCTTAAAACAAACGTATTCATGTCGAAAATTTGAGAAAAACCATGTTTGAAAACACATGTTCGCTTGAACTTGTCATCAAGTTCGCTCGAACTTGAGTGATTTTTCATCAAGTTTGACCAAACTTGATTAGTTTTTCAAGGTTTTTAACCAAGTCTGCTCGAACTTGTTAAGGCATGAAAATCCCGAAAAACGTCTCGGACATTATATATCGTTAGATTCGTATCGACGAGACGAGTTTAAAGCTCTAATCTGGTAAAAACAGTTTTTCGAAAAATTTTAAATGTTTTTAGCAAACCGACACGTTAATATTGTCGTTTAAAAAGTCAAATTTTACTAAAATTGTATGTTTGCTAATCATTTTCAAGTGTTTTTGAACGACAGATTAGTTTGGAAAACGAAAGGGGGTCCGTGAAGCCGCCAATGTTGATGAGTATGAAGCCTGGAAAGGAAAATTCGAGAGCTGGGTACAAATAAGTTTCTTCCACGTTTGGGTTGCCTTTAAAACTGGATTTAAATGGCCAGTTGATAAACATGGAGCTATTCTCGCAGTATCAAAGTTTACACCAGAACAGAATAATGCATATGTCCATGAGAAGAAGATGATCAGTTTGTTACAACAATCGATAAATCAAGATATATTGATTTTGCTACCAGAATGTGATACATCACAAAAGCTATGGAATGCTCTGCGTGCTAAATATCTAGAGTGTGCTGAGATGATCAAGAGCAAGAAGGCTCTAATCATGAAAGAGTTTAACATCTTCACAATGATCAAAGGCGAATCAATGAAACAAATGATAAAACGCTTCTGTCAGTTGAAGATTCAGATGATAAAACATGATCTTCTTAAAACAGAAAGAGAGTACATTGACAAGTTGGCTGATGTACTTTCGGAGGGTGAATGGAAAAAATACTTAATTGTACTAAAGGAAAGTCCAAGTTGGGAACATTTCATGCTTTCTACTTTCATTGACAAGTTAGAGAAATATGAAGTGTAATTGCCAAAGAAATCTGAACTTGTCAGTAATCAAAGAATGATCAGGTGAAGAGTGAAGAGAATGTAGTGGTTAAAAACTTTGAAGCTCACCTTTCAAGTACATCTACAAATGGATTTTTAAGTTCTAAACCATTCTGCCCAGTTTATGATGTAGATATCTATCGGGCAGATAATGCCAAACTCTTGAGTGAGATTGAGAGTTTGACATTAGAAAATAAAAAGTTAAACGAAAATGAAAAGAATTTTGAAAACAAAATAAAAATTGTAGAAAATGAAATAAAAATGATAGTAGATTTTCAAAAATGAAATATAGAAAATCAAAATGATAGTAGATTTTCAAAATGAAATAAAAATGCTTAAAAATGAAAAAAATTGTTTTTGAAAAATTAAATATATAAAATCAAAAAGAAATAAATTCTTATAATGAGAAAATTGCTCAACTTGAAAAAGAAGTCAGACTGTTAAAAATAAAGCTGTTAATTCAGAAAAGTTATTGAAAGGTTTTGTGACTTCCTCATAAAGTTAGATCATATATGTCCAAAACCGATCAATGTTAATAAAAAGAACATTCCAATAAGTGATGAAGTCACAAATTATAACAATGTCATAATTGAGGACTGTGATGATGATACCGATGATTAAAGAGTTAAAAATGATAAACATGAAATATTTTAAAATTAAAAGAAAAATTCTAAGAAACTGTTCTATAATCTACTGAGAAAGGTGAATGCTCAACGCAAAAACCTTCTAAGCAGAATGGAGAACGAAAACAAAAAGAAAAATAAAGTTTTAAAAATTCTGAAAATTTTCAAAAGAAAAATAAAAGCTCATCAGTACGAACATCCAATCATTATAGAAATTCACAAAAATTTGTAAATAAGTGGTGCAGGTCGGACCATAGTGCTTCAACGTCAAATCAAGTTTCCAGAAGAAGCAGGAAAGATGGCTACCATACATCAAATCAATATTATGATCTGAGTGTATGCTTTGATAGAAAAGATCGATATGAGAACAGGAAGTGTCATAAATGTGGAGTAACTGGACACATTGCTAAAAGATGTCTACAAATTAATCCTAAACCTACTCATATTGATAACAAAAATTCTGGAGTACCAATTCAGGTTCAGAAACAATGTACAGAAACCACAAACAAGGTGAAACCAGTTATTACTAAGTTTTCAAATTTTGAAACTGGTAAATCCTCGAATGGTAGTGACAAAGAGTTTCTACATTGTAGTTCAAGAAAGCTTTAATGAAAAATCAAACATGGTTGGTGAAAGAAAAAGAAATTAAACAATCAGTGAAAATTGAAAGTTTAGAGGACTTTCCGAAACTTGAGAAAATTCTAAATAAACCTGATTGTGAAAAGAAAATTAAAATTAGGGTTGAAGAAATAACACCTAAGACTAAAAAGGCTTGGGTCTCACTATTCAACTAATTGTTTGAATTTTGTGCAGGAACTTCTGAGATGAACGCAAATTACTAAGAATAGAGTTCTGGGGCACACATTGAAGGTGGCCCGGGTTATCATGTTATATATAAAGGTCATTTTTACAAAATATGTTCAAATAACGTTTACTTTACAATTTTTGAAAAATTTTTGGAGAAAATTTTCGAAAACATGTTTTAATAACGTTACTTGAAAATTTTACAAATTTTTTGAAGAAAAATTGAAAAAGTTTCACAGAACCCTCACTGTTTAATAGACAAAACCCATGGGTATAAATTGTTATAAACACAAACGTGTCATAGTTTTTGTCATCATGAGGGGGAGAGTGCTTTAAAAGAAAAATTGTGAAGCAGTAATGGATGGAGAATTGAAGTAATTCTCATCAGTTGGCCAATGTTTTTCTATAAATAAAAATTTCAAAATATGTTTTTGAATTTAGGGGGAGAAAATTTTCAGAAAATCCAAAAACACATTAAATACTAAAAGTACAAAAACATTGAAAAAGACAAAAAGAGTTTTGTGGATAAAAGGAAATGATAGTAAATCAGTGGACTATCACAGTACGCTAAAGAAATGTAAAGTTAAAAAAGTGTTAAACAAGTCTTACTGTGGATGTGTTGATAGGCTTTACACGTTCAGTAAATTGTTTCCCGGATATAAACTAAATTTTACAACTGCTTAAACTTGTGGATTAATATCTCTTGGATATATGGACTTAGTACTCCAAATTTTGTTTGAGAGATTGCCTGATTCTGAGATACGAGGTCTTTATAGATGATTGATATCTGGGGTATTATACAAGTTCTTTTGATTTTGCGTAAGCAATGGCCTAGAACTTCTATAATGCTTTTGCAAAAATCTCCTAAAACTGCATTCAATTGAAAATGTCAAAAGATACTACAATTGCAGTACCAAAAGATTCCATTTTGGAACACTACCTTATAAGTCGAGCCTTCATCTCTCTATCGGTACAGTGGTATTAACCTGAGCTCTCAAGGCTTCGCATTAACCCAGATACAAATATCAATTACACTATACTCACCTGTAAGATGAAATCTAGGGAATCTTGATGCGGGAGTATATTCTGAGACGGTAACCATAGTTAAGTCAAGTTTCTTAATTCTACATAACTTATCTTGGAACAATTGAGAAATGTGTTGAAGTTTAAGAGGACAAATATATCGACAATCTAGGTAAATTTGTTTTAAAACTTAAAGTCTCAAAAGGTCAATGGTACTTGTGATTTGTCTCAAAAACTGATATGATCCTTTAACACAAACTCAACAAAAATATGTTTGTACATACTTAAAGTTTGATATTCATTACATAAAAACAAAAAGATTATATTATCTTTTAGTGTTGATCACTGATGATGAAACGCTGATTTTCAAAATCTAAAGTTGCTAAACAAAATCTAAAATTTGAAATTGATCTGAAAAGTTTTAAAGTTCATTAAGTTGAACTTACATTTGAATAAAGACATCAGTTTGTTTCAAAGCGTTTAATCAAGATCATTCAGTTGAACTTGATACATGAATCAGATATTCAAGGTCATTAATTTTGACTTGATTAACTGAGAGGGTTTAAAACTGATAAGAAGATTAAAATTTGATATGTTTGTGTTTAGAAATTTCAAAGTTTGAATCTGAAATGTTTAGTTGAATGTTAGAGGAACTTTGAAACAGGAAGTTGATTTTATGGGGAGCTGGATAAAACACGTTGATTGAAGATTCCAGAAAGCTCAAAGCAAGGGGGAGCATGGTGATTAAAGTTTTATCAAGTCAAGCTCAAGATAAGAGAATTGGATTGTAGATGCTATGAAGATCAAGGAAGTTAAAGTTATTCAAGAAATAAAGATCAAGAGAACATTAAAGACTCAGGAACTTAATTGAAGAATGATGACTACGGCAACATCCAAGGGGGAGTCCGTTGATGCATATGTCTGTTGCCTACATCATCGTATTATATCAAGTCTGTGTTTCGGAGCGAAACATTAAGTTTATGAGTGATATGAGACAAGTTGTTGGAAGGTGATAGAGGGTATTTAAAGGCCCTAATTGAAAGCTTACAAGATGCAAACGAAATATTGATGAAAGAGATAGCAGAATTAACGATAAAAAAAGAGTTGAATGATCAAAGATTCTCCAGACTGCAGAAAGTTTTGACGAATAGTTTGGATATTGACTTTGATGCTGAATATGCTCGAATAGATCTGCAGGAAGCGAAAGAAAAGGCAGAAAAGTAATTGGCTGAACTGGGGAAGGGCAAGAATGTTATAGAAAGTATGCCAGAGATTACAGAGCCTGTGATAGAATCTGCAAAAGCTTCTGAGTCTAGTGTTGTTGTTCCAGAGGCAGAAACAAAAAAAAAAGAAGAAGCTGAGGATAAAGATGATGATGAACCAGTTGACGATACTAAAGACGACTCTGACAATGATGATGGTGGTAATGATGACGATCAGGGTGGAGTTGGTCTGAAAGTAGTTGATGCCAAAGTGAATGAAGAGTTTGATTTTACTTCATTGCTGAATGATGAATCTAACAGAATGGATGATCAAACTCAGGGGGAGCAAACAGGGGAAACAGGTCAGAAAGATTGATATGATTGATGCGATTACGGCTATGCCTGTTGCTGCTATGCCTTCAAAGCCAATGATTCTGATGCTCGAACACAATGTTGAGGAAGGTGAATATGTTCATAACTATTCAAAAGAAGATTTGGCGAAACTACTTGAAGTTGATGCAGAAACGTTCGATTTTGATTTTGAAGAACAAGTGTTGAACGTTTATACATTTGAGCCAAACGAGTATTGTTACAAACCAAGGTATGAAGTTAACAAGTACAACAAAGTGATAATTGAAGATTGGTCGTCAGATGATGAGAAAGATGAAGCTGAGAAGTACGTTGGTCAGAATACGGATAGTTTTCTGACTTTTGAGGAGATGTATGAACAACTTAACGAAGATATGCTGAAAGAAAAGATTGAAGAGTCTATACGTGAAGGCAAAATCCCTAAACCGATGACAAAGGAAGAGATTGCACAAGCAAAGAAGTCCTGGTTTAAATAAATTCCAAGAGAACGAAAGTTTCGACGTCCACTAGCATTCTTTACCAGAGATAAAGATGTGTCGTTGGGAGATATACTGAGCTGGGGATGGTTTAAAGAGTTAAACGTTTATGCCATTAAACGTGAGTTTGGAGTTCAATACTTCAAACATTTGGAAAATTTCAAAACATTGCCGTACTTGGATGTTGAAGAGTTGGTGCAGACACGTAACCTCACATATCATATGAAGTTTATATATCAGTTGCTATGGAAGATGATCAAGTTCGAAGCGACGAAAGGTTTCAGGTACTAGAAACCATTTATTCCTAAACGTCAAATCAAAACTGATAAGAAGACTGGGGTTAAAGATATCACGTTTATCATGAAGCGTCCGATAGCGATAAGGAATATGCCCCTAATGCCTATCGAATATAATTTATATCCTCTGTTTAAGTGGTGGCAGGTTGATCCTAATACTTGCGAAGCAGTGATTGTGTTACGATTTGAAGATCATTTGGATATCACTTAGGAAAGGGTTGAAATGTTTGGGGCAGAAGGTTTAAGAGGGCTGTGGAGAACGATACGTATACAGACCCGATGTGGCTAGTGAATTGCTCGAAGGAGGATATCAAATGTTTATTCTTCAGCAAGATCTATTATGAAGAACGTGAAAAAGAACAAGCGATGCAATATTATAGGGTTGTTAATGTATGCTATGCACACGAAGTTAACTCTGGAAGAATGTGGGAATCAAATTGGCGAGAGATTGAACGTGAAGAATTTCTTAAAGAAGAAAGGCATCGGGAACAGTTTCTTGAAAGAACAAAGGAGGCAAGACTGTGAAGGTTTCAGTTTATGACAAAAGTGCCACCTACATATCAAACGCCGATTCCATCGCAAGAAAGAAGAAAGAAGCCGATAAAGAACTTGTTTGGAAGAGTCAGACAGAAGTAGAGCTGTGAAGACTGATCAAGAAGAAGAGATATCCAAGGGGGAGTCTGTTAGGACATAATGTCTATGTCTTAGTCTTGGATCGAGTCTGTTTGTTTTGGGCTAGATTATGTCAGAAATAGTGATATTTATGTAAATGGTAGATCAAGTTCACCCGGAAATGTATTGTTGGAACAAGTTCGGCCGAACTTGTTCAAGACAAGTTCGACCGAACTTGACCTCCTCCTAGCGAACTTGTGATACTATATATAGGTGCCTTGATGTTTTCATTTGTAACTTCTGTAACTTTGGTACACTGACGGTGAAGCTCTGTCAGATCAGGATTTAACATGTACTGAACATTTATGATCAATAAACAATGATTAAACAGTAAATCTTGCATATTCGATTAACACGTCATATAAATTCCGCTTATACGAACGCTAGAGACCAATTTAGGTTCCCGAGCTTAACATGGAGCGATCTAACATCGTCCGATCCATATTCAACCTCTGCATCCGCACATGTCAAAAGATTTTTCATACCATTAATCCTCATTAAGTATTTAAACTATGAAAGAGTAAATGGTTTGGTATAAAAATTAGCTTTTTGTTCATCGATGTGGATTTTCTAAATTCGTACCAACTTCTTTTCGTAGCAATCACGAATGAAATGGTAACGAATCTCGATATGTTTAGTTCGAGAGTGATGAACTGGATTTTTAGTTATATCGATAGCTGCCTTATTATCAACAAATAGCGGAGTGTCAAGAAATTGCAGACCATAGTCTCTCATCTGCTGTTGGATCCACAGAATCTATGAACAACAGCTGGAGGCCGAGATATACTCAGCTTCACAAGTAGAGAGCTACCGTAGTCTGTTTCTTACACTGCCAGGTTACCAAGCGTGTTCCGAAGAACTGGCAGCCCGCTGTAGTTGATTTTGAATTCAACTTATCTACACAAAATCAGAATTAGCGTATCCCGTCAGATCGAAGTTATCATTCTTCGGGTACCACAAGCCGGTGCTTGGACATCCCTTCAAATATCTAAAAATTCGCTTCACATCTGCATGTGTGAGATTCTTGGACTGGATTGAAAATACATCAGTTTTCACTGGTAAATACACTCAACCGACTCATTTTGAAATCATTTTTATGTACACATTGGTGCATATATTTTATAAATAACTTGGGACAAACTATATCTCATGTTATCAGTTTTACATAACTTGACGTACATACAGGACCGGAAACTATGCAGTTCATGATTAACCGACACACACCGATTCCCTTATTGGGAAAACCTCTAATGGGTTGTAAATTATAATTTATTCCTTTATTAGGAACACCCGTATTGGGCATAAATGGTTTATTTAAACCGTTTCGCATCTGTCAGGTGTATGCATACACCCCGTGCTTAGGTCATGGCCATTTGCAATTAAATGAGTCAAGGATATCCAGGACACGGTAGCATTAACCCCCAATGTTTTGTTCAAGCAATACGAATTAAAACGGGTTATTTGAATTTCCCGACACATAGGTCTACGAATCCCATACCATGCGGTAAATATTGTACCGTATCCCAAGCCCGTATAGGGCAAAAATAGGTTAAGAGTATTTACCTGAGCTTAGCAAGTCCTTTTAAATAAGAAATATAGTAAGCATAGCCGTATCCAACAAATAAAGTGTAGGTACAATTTACCGGAAGGCCCTAGTCTGGAATGATGGTATAAATAACCAATTAGAATGCTAGCGGATCTTATTTAAGTAATTGACTTGGATCGACTAGTTTAAAATATTAAGAACGGTACGATACCTTGATTAAGCGGTGACCTGAACAGAATGTAGTTTGAACCCAAAAGTACTAAGACTTGTAAAATATGGGTAAAGTATTAACATTCTAGAATTTGAGATAAAAATGATAAGGTTAAACCCGTTTCGGTTAAACTACGTAAACTAGTCTCGTAGGCTTAAGCGTACGTATATAAGCGATACCGGGTCACCAGATGAGTCATGCAAGAGTTCCATATGCCAAATACTTTAAACAAGTTTCAATATCAGTAGGACATCAACTTGTATGTCCGTTATAGTTTTAAAATCAACAATGCCTCACAAGGGCGTTTTGGTCATTTTACGATTCATAAAAAGAAGTTGGTGAATAATCTGATGTTATGGTCATACATTATTTATAAAAATAGTTACTTTATGATGTTATATCAGTAGGGTATCAATATATATGTGGTTTATAATTAAAGACCAAACTATGCCCCGAAAGGGCATTTTTGTCATTTTACACATAGATTTGAAGACTTATTTGTAAATCTGAGTTTATAGCTTGCACCTACTGTAAAAATATTTAAGTAAGTTTTAAAATCAGTAGATAACAAGTCTTGATGCTTAGACATGGTTTTAACCCATACTACTGCATCGAAAATGCGATAAAGTCGCTAAATGACGATCTAAATCGATGTTTAAGGAAAGTTACTGTTTTGATTAGGTCTATACAACCAAAAGAATTTATTTAATATATAAAGTCAGTAGGTAAAAGGTTTGGTTGAGAAAATATCTTTAAAACTTATTTTATGCACCGTAAGGGCATTATCGTCATTTATCGACACCATGCAAGAACCTTTACATAAAATAAGTTCATAAACTGATTTAGTATCCCAAATAATCCTAATATATTATAACATCGGTTGGTAAAGTATTTTATTGTAGGAGTTACGTTTAAAATAATTTATTTGCCGAAAAGGGTATTTCGGTCCTTTAAAAGCTTGATTTGTGATATTTAGGAAAAACGCAGATTACGACCAATTTAATGACATGCATGTAAGTCAAACAAGTCATCATAACAGTAGGTAACTTGTTAGTATGGTCGTTTTTGGTTTAAATCTCATTCTATGCAAAAAGGGCGAAGTAGTCATATTTAGCATATTGATGAAACTTGCGCATAACTCGGAATATGATAATGATTATGTAGTATGACCTCAGAGGGTTATACTACTTCGTATAAGGATCATAATGCAACTTAGAATCGGCCTTGAAGGACTCTAAATCGGGTCAGAATTGAAAGTCAAAGCAGAAGTCAAACTTTGCGACTTTCAGTTACGAACCGACCTTAGACCTGGATTTGACAGCCGAACATGTTCCCACATGTTCTTATAATTATTACCAAGTTATTAGAGTGATAAAACATATATTATGACATGCATGTTTATAGATAGATATTTTAAGCTCAAAGTCAAAGTTACTTATTACGACGAACTTGACTTTAGCTCAAATGGATGACGAACTGAAAAAGGAAGATTAAGAACACTTACAAAATGTAATTAAGCACAATTTAGATTGGATTTGAAGATCCTAGAAGCTCTGGAACTTGCAATGAATTGATAGAGTGAATTTCAAGAACATGCAAGTCCTTTGATGGATGAATCAAGCTTCAACTTATGGAGTAGGAGGTTGATGAGGATCAAGACAAGTGTTGGACATGCATCCTAGAGGTGAAAAAGTGTCTTATGAGGTGTCCAATACCATACATCAGACCATGGTTTTGAAAGCTAGGTGCTGAAGCGGTTTGAGTGGTTCGTTCGGTTGTACGGTTGCGCGTTTCGCAAAAATGCGTAAAACGCTTCGACGAACACGAAAACGATCGAAATTTCGCAACGGAGGACATCTTCACATCCTTATCAATAAAACACAAGATTTTATTGTATATACATATTTGGATTTGTATATAAAGTCCGTATTTAAAATACGAGGATCAGAAAGTTTCCGCAGTTTGTCAGGAATAGCCCCTGGACTTCCAAACTTGCGTCAAACGTTATAATTAGTGCATAAAGCTATCTTAGGCCCATATTAGGCACACACAAGAGTATGACTAACATCATAAGACTCTCAGTTCGTTAAAAGGTCACTCAGAGGCTTAGTTTTAGCATGTTGACACTTTTAGTCCCTTAACTATTAAATTGTCGTTCAAAGGTTATAAAATAACGTAAGATGCATTCGGTCCCTCTCGTTTTAGCACGTGGCATACGAGTATTAGTGGGAAACGTGTCAGAATTTTATGGGACGGGTTTTTACAAGGTGGTGCATCCTCTCCCCCTTAAATGAAATCTCAACCTCGAGATTTTATTCAAAAGCTAAAAGTTTTATTGTCGCATAGTGGACTTTACTTCACATGCACTCAGGATTTCTACAGACTTCCTGGTTGGCCTTTACAATAGGCACGTGTTTCCTTCAAAGCTTTTATCTTATTCGATCTTCAATCGATTCCGGTTTCCCAGCAAAGCCATAGGCTCTCATTTATTTGCACACCATTATGTGACATAGCTAGCAACTCATTAGCTAAACATTTCTTTAAATTGCATTTGTGGAACACATTGTGAATTCCACTGGACTCCTCAAGTAAGTTAGCTTATAAGCTAGAGACTCGACACATCCGATCACCTCGAATGGTCCCATATATCTAAGACTTATCTTGCTCTCTTCACTGAAACATATCACACCTTTCCAGGGTGATATCTTCGATAGCACCTTGTCCCTTATTGGGAACTAAATAAGTTTATGACTCTCGCGCCTTTCCGATAGTTTTGAGACAAATCTTGGGTTTGTATTATCTTATCCATGGTTTCCAAGAAACTCTTAGGTCTTGTTAGTTGGGTCTTCCCAACTTATGCCTAATCAAATGGGCGTTTGACCTTTTTCCCAAAACAAGGCCTCCAAGGGAGCCGCCTTGATACTAATATAACAATTAATAGTATAGGAGAACTTAACTGGGATGAGATGGTTATTCCAACTACTATCCAATCAATCTTAAAGAAGTATCTAACTCTTGTAGTTGGTTGAAAAAATCGTTGATCCTGGGCCACGGTTAACGATTCCTGATCGTTACCTTGTTTAATCTTGCGGTAATCAACGCATAGCCGCATTGAACCGTCTTTCTTAATAAGCAATATCGAAACTCCTAAAGTGACGAACTAGGCTGTACACGCCTTTCTTCAGAATTCCATTCAATTGGGATCTAATTTATTCTATTTTCAATGGTGTTAGTTGATATGGAGCTTTTGCAACAGGTGTAGCTCCTAGTAAAATGTCAATCTTAACTCCACTTGCTTATCGGGGAGGTAAACCGATAGTTTATCAAAGAAAATACAGATATTCGAGGATATTAGAGATAGCCTTAATATGATCCTTGGTTCATCTAACGTCTCCAATTATGTAAAAGGCGCACTCGCTTTTCGAATACTTGGATGCCTTGAGTAGAGGCATCTACTCAGGCGTTTTCTTAGGGAATATCTTCTTGAATACCAATACAGCTGATCTTAGTACAATATGATTGTTGGGAGATCCTAGTGGTTCCATGCATTAAACCTTCATGTTGATCAGGCATGAAAGCAATCTATGGAACACACTAAGGTACTGCCAATTATCATATGGCGCTTTTATCATGCTAGTTTGGTATTCGCAGTCGATAGAAGTAAATGAGAATAATAAAAATAATAATAATTTTAATAATAATAATAATAAGAAGAAGAATTCGTCGCACTTCAACCGAAGGAAGAGCGTGACTGATTTTTATGGATAAAAGCATCCAATAAGAAAAGAAAGAATGATTTCTGCGGTTACGTCGGTAGGTTCTACCTTATACTTAATAATATCTGGAGTCTTATGAATATATATAAAAGTTTATGGACTTATGGTCTATGAAAGACTTATTAGTGCCTGAAGTATAACCAAGACTCTTAGAAAACATATCCTTGATTAATGATAAGGAATGTACCTGATGACACTATTGATTTTTACTGCTTACATCACTCCTTAGGCAAATTTCAGGCATTTCCTTTCTTAGCTTCTCCCGACTTAGCTGCACCTTCTTTAGCAGCTTTAGGGCAATTTGTACTAATGTGGCCTTTCTCGCCACATCTAAAACAATTTGCATTCTTCATGTTCCTACATTCATGGGACTGATGACCAGTTCTCTTACAGATGCCACATTGCTTTGGCTTTTGGTCTGTTTGACACTGTCCCCAGTGCTTTCTGTTGCAGGTGTCGCACGTAGGCTTTTTATCAGACTCATCTTGACTCTTATTTGGATTCTAGATTTGCCCTTTTTCTTAGATTTCTGGGAGTTATCTTCCTCCCTTTCTCTTTTTTTGTCAGTCTCAGCTTTGACAGATTTTTGTCTCACTAAATCCTGAGTGAGAGTCAGAGCTAAGTCTACAGCAGACCTATATATGCTAGGATTTGAAGCCCTAACCATTCCTTTAATTTCTGGCGCTAAGCCACCAATAAATCGCGTAATGCGTTTGGGCTCAGGGATGCTAGGTATGGTACTAACCTAGATAAGGAGTTGTAGTCGGTCATATACTTCCGACAATCCAAATTTTTTCATTACTAGAGATAAGAAATCCGTTTCTATCCTTTCTAACTCATGATGTGGACAATAAGTTTCTTTAATCAGGTCCACAAATTTGGACCAACTTAAATTATACAGATGGACTTTTCCAGCAGATTGTATCATAGTCATCCACCAGATTAGGGCATCGCCCTTAAACAATTGTGAAACAAACTTCATAATATTCTCATTAACACAGTCGCTGATCTCAATAACAGTTTCCATTTCATCTAACCATCTTAAGGCTTCCATCGCCCCTTTTTCCCCATCGAAATCACGGGGCTTACAAGATACGAAATACTTGTATGAACACTCATCCTTATTGAAATGTATCTTATCTTTATGCTCCTGTCTTTCAGTCTTACTCCTTACATTTGAGGGTGTACCTCGCTATTCCTTGGATTCGAACGAGGTATAGATGAGTGTTTCGATAAATTCTTGGAGTGAGATGCACTCGACTCCTGTTGCCTTTCAGTATAGGCGTTCATAGCCTTGCTTACTTCCGTGGCAATTAAAGCTTGTAAGTCCTTCTTACTTATGACAATGTTGTCCTCAACATTATCATCATTTAGCTTACTATCATTCTCCCCCGAATTTGCCATATTGACCTGTTTGGCATAATTCACCAATTTATATATTATTAGCTGGTCATTTGCATTTGATGACTCATTGTATATTCGCCATGGTACCACTAAACCGTACTGGCTTTAAATTGGATATATAAATCCTTTGCCTTTTGAATCAGGGTGTTCAAGATCACAACTGTTAAGCCTTGGCATTATAAATGAATGTCTAGTATATATATATATAACCTAGGTTTCAAAGGACGAACATAGGTATTGATAAAGATCGGACATAGTCCAGAAGTGTCAGACAGTGGCTCATAAAGTCACATATGTCTTTGCCGTAGTGACAAATTAAGCAGCTCGTAAGCTTGTCACAAGGACTTAAAATTTGGCTAAAAGAAAAGACCTTGTCCCTAAAGGACATATGGACATGGCACGAACAGATTTGTCACTAAGGACATATAGATATGGCATAAATGGCCTTGTCACTAATGGACATGTAGATTTGGCACTAAGGCCTTATCACAAAAGGACATATAAATTTGGCACAAGGGCTGGTCATGAAGGGCATTAGGTAATATGGCATAAAATGCCTTGTCATGAAAGGCAAAAGAATATGGCACAAAGGCCTTTTCATAGGAATATAATAAGATATATATAAGCCGCAACTTATTGATTAAGAGTCTTTAAGGTTTGAACATAGTTCATAACCTTTGGACAGGGAGTCATAGATCACAACTGTCGTTGTCATGAATGACGATATTATATGGCCCGTAGGCGGATAAATTGATATTTCGAAAAGGACGTTAAAATAATAGTCATCACACTGATGATAGTAGTCACGATCGTATTGATCATATTGACTATGAGGCTTGGGCATGGCCTAACACCTTGGACAGGGAACCATAATGGTCACAACTGTCATTGTCTTATTGATGATACAGTATAATGTAGGCATAACATCACTAAGGATGTTAATGATATGATTGTTGTATGGGTGATATTAGTCATGATCGCACTGATCATATAGACTATAATGCTTGAGCATAGCTCACCACCTTAGACAGGGAATCATAGAAGATCATAACTGTCAATGTCTCAAATGGACGATCTAATATATATATAACCTATAGGCAAAACACCTCTAATGGATGTTAAGTCATAGCTTAGTGGCATTGCATCACTAATGGATGTTAAATCATGGTCCGTAGACACTACATCTCTGATGGATGTTAAATTATGGCCCATAGGCACTTACATCACTATTGGATGTTAATTTATGGCCCGTAGGCACTACATCACTAATGGATGTTAATTTTTTTTGGCCCGTAGGCACTACATCACTAATGGATGTTAAATTATGATCATCGTATTGATGATATATGCTGGGGTCAAATTCGATCACGTAAGCTATAAGGTTTGGACATAGTCCTTCACCAAGACGGCTAGTGTGGTTCCTCAAGTCACACCGCCAGGAGTATTAACATTACTTGAATGCTAAAAAGGAATAATTTTGTCTTAATGGTTTAACAATGTAGCCATGATCGCATTGATCATAAAAGCTTGGAGGCTTGAACATAGTCCACCACCTCTGGATAGAAGGGATAATCTTCCTTAACTATCTTGGTAGAAGGTCATTTCATCTTAACTACTATTATATTTTCCAATTAATGTGAACTTGTCACTTGGCTGGGGTAAACCATCAAGAAGACTTTTTGAATCATATCGCGGATCAATAAAGTTTGAACTAAAATCGAGGAGATCGCTTAAGCAAAGAATGTAATGAATAGATGATAATAAATTTCAAATCTTTCCAATAATGATTAGGAATTTACAATAGTGCCTTGAACAGGACTTTTAATATTAACTTATCCACACAGGGACTTAAAAACAATACAAGTCCACACAAGGACAAAAGGAAATATATACGTCCACAAAGGAACTATAAGAAATACCATATCCACGAAGGGACCTAATGAAATAACATGTCCATGAAGGGACTATAATGAAATAATGTGTCCACAAAGGGACTAAAACAAACAAATGCCCATGCAGGGACTAAATAGAAGGGACATGTCCTCTTAGGGACTCAAATGAAAATGAGGCACGATTGAAAGAAGGAGTCTCTTGTGCCTCTTTTGATTTATTCCTGACATTTCTCTTTATGGTTATTTGCATAGGTACTAACACTAAAGGTTAGTTGGTAATGTGAGTTTTCCAAATCGGATTCGATGTTGAAATAGAATCCAAGGATTCAAGGTTTTAAGAATCCAATGGATCACGGATTGGAGTTTGGCAAGTATAACCCGAGTCTGGAATTCCAAAACTTGGATGTAAGAAATATGGGTCATAAGTATCCACCGATATCATCTTAGAAGTTGGAGACTCAGGGACCTCTAGTATGAACTCCACATATGCATACTTCAAAATTTGAGTCTTAGGGACCTCCGGTATGGACTCTGAAGTCTGTAAGAAATATGGGTCATAGTATCCACCGATATCATCTTAGAAGTTTGAGACTCAGGGACCTCTGGTATGAACTCCACATATGCAGAATTCAAAATTTGAGTCTTAGGAACCTCCGGTGTGGACTCTAAAGTTTGGTTTAAGGTTTCAATGGGTTTGGATTTAGGAATAAATTTATAAAAATCTTTTCTCCAATCGATCACACACTTATCTTAATCGTGGTACGAAACATAGCATTCCGTAGCTTCGATGAGAAGAATTCTTCACCAACGGCTTCCTTGCTTGGCTTCTATTTCTGAAATACATAAAATCGAACACAATGCATTTTGACAGGGATGAGAGTATTCCTATGTTAAGTCTAGATTTCAGAAGGTATAAGGAATATGCTACTGTGTCATTTGTGATTAAAACAAAAGGATAGTGTTTAATTCACTCAAACTTTGGGTCTCTGATACCAACCTGTCACACCCCGTATTTCCAACACAATCCTGGTGGGCCCGGATGGGGAGTATCATGACGTATGTTGATATCATCATAACCAAGCAACACATAATAGCACAACGGAAGTCTTGGATTTAAAATATTATTACAAGCCGAAAGGTTTAAGTTCAAATACAATGGCTCGTAACGAAGATCCACAGGTGGATCGAAGATATACACAAGAGATGATTAACAGACTTGGCACATCTAAGGATTTGCAAGATCCTCTTATGTAGCTACTGAGTAGCTTCCAGCCTATTTACGTATTTGTACCTATAGTTTAATTATTTTGAAAATACGTCAGTTTTCACTGGTAAATACACTCAACCGACTCATTTTGAAAACATTTTTATGTACACATTGGTACATATGTTTTATAAATAACTTGGGACAAACTATATCTCATGTTATCAGTTTTACATAACTTCACGTACATACAAGGACCGGAAACTATGCCGGTTCATGATTAACCGACACACCACCTATTCCCTTATTGGGAAAACCTCTAATGGGTTGTAAATTATAATTTATTCCTTTATTAGGAACACCCGTATTGGGCATAAATTGTTTATTTCAAACCGTTTCGCATCTTTCAGGTGTATGCCTACACCCCGTGCTTAGGTCATGGCCATTTGCAATTAAATGAGTCAAGGATATCCAGGACACGGTCGCATTAATCCCCAATGTTTTGTTCAAGCAATAAGAATTAAAATGGGTTATTTGAATTTCTCGACACATAGGTCTTTGAGTCCCATACTCGACCATGCGGTAAATATTTTACCGTATCCCAAGCCCGTATAGGGGAAAATAGGTTAAGAGTATTTACCTGAGCTTAGCAAGTCCTTTTAAATAAGAAATATAATAAGCATATCCGTATCCAACAAATAAAGTGTAGGTACAATTTACCGGAAGGCCCTAGTCTGGAATGATGGTATAAATAACCAATTAGAATGCAAGCGGATCTTATTTAAGTCATCGACGAATCGACTAGTTTAAAATATTAAGAACGGTACAATACGCTTGATTAAGCAGTGACCTGAACATAATGTAGTTTAAACCCAACAAGTACTAAGACTTGTAAAATAGGGTAAAGTATTAACATTTAGAATTTGAGATAAAATGATAAGGTTAAACCCGTTTTGGTTAAACTACGTAAACTAGTCTCGTTGGCTTAACCGTACGTATATAAGCGATACCGGGTAACCAGATGAGTCATGCAAGAGTTCCATATGCCAATATACTTTAAACAAGTTTCAATATCAATAGGACATCAACTTGTATGTTCGTTATAGTTTTAAAATCAACAATGCCTCACAAAGGCGTTTTGGTCATTTTACGATTCATAAAAAGAAGTTGGTGAATAATCTGATGTTATGATCATACATTATTTATAAAAATAGTTACTGTATGATGTTATATCAGTAGGGTATCAAATATATGTGTGGTTTATAATTAAAGACCAAACTATGCCCCGAAAGGGCATTTTTGTCATTTTACACATAGATTTGAAGACTTATTTGTAAATCTGAGTTTATAGCTTGCACCTACTGTAAAAATATTTAAGTAAGTTTTAAAATCAGTAGATAACAAGTCTTGATGCTTAGACATGGTTTTAACCCATACTATGCATCGAAAAGGCGATAAAGTCGCTAAATGACTATTTAAATCGATGTTTAAGGAATGTTACTGTTTTGATTAGGTCTATACAACCAAAATAATTTATTTAACATATAAAGTCAGTTGGTAAAAGGTTTGGTTGAGAAAATATCTTTAAAACTTATTTTATGCATCGTAAGGGCATTATCGCATTTATGGACACCATGCAAGAACCTTACATAAACTCGGTTCATAAACTGATTTAGTATCCCAAATAATTCTAAATATATTATAACATCGGTTGGTAAAGTATTTTATTGTAGGAGTTACGTTTAAAATAATTTATTTGCCAAAAAGGGTATTTCGGTCCTTTAAAAGCTTGATTTGCGATATTTAAGAAAAACACAGATTATGACGAATTTAATGACATGCATGTAAGTCAAACAAGTCATCATAACAGTAGGTAACTTTTTAGTATGGTTGTTTTTTGGGTTTAAATCTCATTTTACGCAAAAATCGCGAAGTAGTCATATTTAGCATATTGATGAAACTTGTGCATAACTCGGAATATGATAATGATTATGTAGTATGACCTCAGAGGGTTATACTACTTCATATAAGGATAATAATACAACTTAGAATCGGCCTTGAAAGACTCTAAATCGGGTCAGAATTGAAAGTCAAAGCAGAAGTCAAACTTTGCGACTTTCGGTTGCGAACTGACCTTAGACCTGGATTTGACGAGCCGAACTGTTTCCACATGTTCTTATAATTATTACAAGTTATTAGAGTGATAAAACAGATTTTATGACATGCATGTTACTAGATATGCGTTTATTACTAAATCTGACCCAGTTTGACTTTTTAGGAATAAGTTTCACTCGTCAATTGGTCATGCAAACGTGGTAATTAGGAGGTGCCCTCTTGGGGGAGTAATACCTACCTCATTATGGTCTCGTAGCCATGTTTGAATCGATCCATGGCTGGACTATAGAGATTTAAGCTCAAAGTCAAAGTACTTTTACGACGAACTTGACTTTTAGCTCAAATGGACGATGAACTGAAAAAGGAGGATTAAGAACACTTACAAAATATCCTAGCACGAATTTAGAGTGGATTTGAAGATCCTTGAAGCTCTGGAACTTGCAATGAATTGATAGAATGAATTTCAAGAACATGCAAGTCCTTTGATGGATGAATCAAGCTTCAATTTATGGAGTAGGAGGTTGATGAGGATCAAGACAAGTGTTGGACATGCATCCTAGAGGTGAACAAGTGTCTTATGAGGTGTCCAATACCATACATCAGACCATGGTTTTGAAATCTAGGTGCTGAAGTGGTTTGAGTGGTGGCCAAGGCGCAGGCTGCAGCTGGCATGCAAAATTCTGCGAAATGCATGCCATCATGCCACGCGAGGGAAAACATGTTCCCGCGCGACACGCGGGGTGACCATTTCTCAAACTTTTCAATTTTGGTCCCTGGACTTTGTTTCGTCGCGTTTTGTCACCCGTAACCCCTTTCAACCTAATTTCTAGGCTTAATAAGGGTGTTAAGGCATAAGTGAATTGGATTTTGTCCAGAAATATCACGGATGTTGGTTCGTTCGGTTGTACGTTGTGCGTTTCGCAAAAATGCGTAAAACGCTTCGACAAACAAGAAAACGATCGAAATTTCGCAACGGAGGACATCTTCACATCCTTATCAATAAAACACAAGATTTTATTTATATACATATTTGGATTTGTATATAAAGTCCGTATTTAAAATACGAGGATCAGAAAGTTTCCGCAGTTTGTCAGGAATAGCCCTGGACTTCTAAACTTGCGTCAAACGTTATAATTAGTGCATAAAGCTATCTAGCCTATTAGGCACACACAAGAGTATGACTAACATCATAAACTCTCGGTTCGTTAAAAGGTCACTCAGAGGCTTAGTTTTAGCATGTTGACACTTTTAGTCCCTTAACTATTAAATTGTCGTTCAAAGGTTATAAAATAAGTAAGACGCATTCGGTCCCTCTCGTTTTAGCACGTGGCATACAAGTATTAGCTGGACACGTGTCAGAATTTTATAGGATGTGTTTTTACGAGGTGTTACATCCTCACCCCCTTAAATGAAATCTCAACCTCGAGATTTTATTCAAAAGTTAGAAGTTTTATTGTCGCATAGTGGACTTGACCTCACATGCACTCGGGATTTCTACAGACCTCCTGTTTGGCCTTTACAATAGGCACGTGTTTCCTTCGAAGCTTTTATCTTATCGATATTCAATCGATTCCGGTTTCCCAGCAAAGCCATAGGCTTTCATTTATTTGCACACCATTATGTGACATAACTAGCAACTCATTAGCTAAACATTTCTTTAAATTGCATTTGTGGAACCATTGTGAATTCCACTGGACTCCTCAAGTAAGTTAGCTTATAAGCTAGAGACTCGACACATCCGATCACCTCGAATGGTCCCATATATCTAAGACTTATCTTGCTCTCTTCACTAAAACATATCACACCTTTCCAGGGTGATATCATCGATAGCACCTTGTCCCTTATTGGGAACTAAATAAGTTTATGACTCTCGTCAATGAAGTTCTTCTGCCGCTTTCCGATAGTTTTGAGACAAATCTTGGATTTGTATTATCTTATCCATGGTTTTCAAGAAACCCTTAGGTCTTGTTAGTTGGGCTTCCCAACTTATGCCTAATCAAATGGGCGTTTGACCCCTTTTTCCCAATACAAGGCCTCCAAGGGAGCCGCCTTGATACTAATACAACAATCTAATAGTATAGGAGAACTTAACTGGGGTGAGATGGTTATTCCAACTACTATTCAATCAATCTTAAAGAAGTATCTAACTCTTGTAGTTGGTTAAACAAATCATCGATCCTGGGCCACGGTTAACGATTCCTGATCGTTACCTTGTTTAATCTTGCGGTAATCAACGCATAGCCGCATTGAACCGATCTTTCTTAATAAGCAATATCGAAACTCCTAAAGTGACGAACTAGGCTGTACAAGCCTTTCTTCAGAATTCCATTCAATTGGGATCTAATTTATTCTATTTTCAATGGTGTTAGTTGATATGGAGCTTTCGCAACAGGTGCAGCTCCTAGTAAAATGTCAATCTTAACTCCACTTGCTTATCGGGGAGGTAAACCGATAGTTTATCAAAGAAAATATCAGATATTCGAGGATATTAGAGATAGCCTTAATATGATCCTTAGGTTCATCTAACGTCTCCAATTATGTAAAAGGCGCACTCGCTTTTCGAATACTTGGATGCCTTGAGTAGAGGCATCTACTCAGTCGTTTTCATAGGGAATATCTTCTTGAATACCAATACAGCTGATCTTAGTACATATGATTGTTGGGAGATCCTAGTGGTTCCATGCATTAAACCTTCATGTTGAGCAGGCATGAAAGCAATCTATGGAACACACTAAGGTACTGCCGATTATCATATGGCGCTTTTATCATGCTAGTTTGGTATTCGCAGTCGATAGAAGTAAATGAGAATAATAAAAAAATCATAATTGAAATAATAATAATAAGAAGAATTCGTCTCACTTCAACCGAAGGAAGAGCGTGACTGATTTTTATGGATAAAAGCATCCAATAAGAAAAGAAAGAATGATTTCTGGGTTACATCGGTAGGTTCTACCTTATACTTAATATCTGGAGTTCTTATAAATATATATAAAAGTTTCTGGATTTATGGTCTATGAAAGACTTATTAGTGCCTGAATTAAACCAGGACTCTTAGAAAACATATCCTTGATTAATGATAAGGAATGTACCTGATGACACTATTGATTTTTACTACTTACGGCACTCTTTAGGCAAATTTCAGGCATTTCCTTTCTTAGCTTCTCCCGACTTAGCTGCACCTTCTTTAGCAGCTTTAGGGCAATTTGTACTAATGTGGCCTTTCTCGCCACATCTAAAACAATTTGCATTCTTCATGTTCCTACATTCATGGGACTGATGACCAGTTCTCTTACAGATGCCACATTGCTTTGGCTTTTGGTCTGTTTGACACTGTCCCCAGTGCTTTCTGTTGCAGGTGTCGCACGTAGGCTTTTTATCAGACTCATCTTGACTCTTATTGATTCTAGATTTGCCCTTTTTCTTAGATTTCTGGGAGTTATCTTCCTCCCTTTCTCTTTTTTTGTCAGTCTCAGCTTTGACTGATTTTTGTCTCACTAAATCCTGAGTGAGAGTCAGAGCTAAGTCTACAGCAGACCTATATATGCTAGGATTTGAAGCACTAACCATTCCTTTAATTTCTGGCGCCAAGCCACCAATAAATCGCGCAATGCGTTTGGGCTCAGGGATGCTAGGTATGGTACTAACCTAGATAAGGAGTTGTAGTCGGTCATATACTTCCGACAATCCAAATTTTTTCATTACTAGAGATAAGAAATCCTTTTCTATCCTTTCTAACTCATGAGATGGACAATAAGTTTCTTTAATCAGGTCCACAAATTTGGACCAACTTAAATTATACAGATGGACCTTTCCAGCAGATTGTATCATAGTCATCCACCAGATTAGGGCATCGCCCTTAAACAATTGTGAAACAAACTTCATAATATTCTCATTAGCATAGTCGCTGATCTCAATAATAGTTTCCATTTCATCTAACCATCTTAAGGATTCCATCGCCCCTTTTCCCCATCGAAATCACGTGGCTTACAGGATACGAAATACTTGTATGAACACTCATCCTTATTGAAACGTATCTTATCTTTGTGCTCCTGTTGTCCTCAACATTATCATCATTTAGCTTACTATCATTCCTCCCAGAATTTGCCATATTGACCTGTTGGCATAATTCACCAATTTATATTTTATTAGCTGGTCATTTGCATTTGATGACTCATTGTATATATTCGCCATGGTACCACTAAATCGTACTGGCTTTAAATTGGATATATAAATCCTTTGCCTTTTGAATCAGGGTGTTCAAGATCACAACTGTTAGGCCTTGGCATTATAAATGAATGTCTAGTATATATATACATAACCTAGGTTTCAAAGGACAAACATAGGTATTGATAAAGATCGGACATAGTCCAGAAGTGTCAGACAGTGGATCATAAAGTCACATATGTCTTTGCCGTAGTGACAAATTAAGCAGCTCGTAAGCTTGTCACAAGGACTTAAAATTTGGCTAAACGAAAAGACCTTGTCCCTAAAGGACATATGGATATGGCACGAACAAATTTGTCACTAAGGACATATGATATGGCATAAATGGCCTGTCACTAATGACATGTAGATTTGGACTAAGGCCTTGTCACAAAGGACATATAAATTTGGCACAAGGCTGGTCATGAATGGCATTAGGTAAATGGATAAAATGCCTTGTCATGAAGGAAAAAGAATATGGCATAAAGGCCTTTTCATAGGAATATAATAAGATATATATAAGCCGCAATCTTATTGATTAAGAGTCTTTAAGGTTTGAACATACTTCATAACCTTTGGACAGGGAGTCATAGATCACAACTGTCGTTGTCATGAATGACGATATTATATGGCCCGTAGGTGGATCAATTGATATTTCGAAAAGGATGTTAAAATAATAGTCATCACACTGATGATAGTAGTCACGATCATATTGATCATATTGACTATGAGGCTTGGCATGGCCCAACACCTTGGACAGGGAACCATAATGGTCACAACTGTCATTGTCTTATTGATGATACAGTATAATGTAGGCATAACATCACTAAGGGTGTTAATGATATGATTATTGTATGGTGATATTAGTCATGATCGCACTAATCATATAGACTATAAGGCTTGAGCATAGCTCACCACCTTAGACAGGGAATCATAGAAGATCATAATTGTCAATGTCTCAAATGGACGATCTAATATATATATAACCTATAGGCGAAACACCTCTAATGGATGTTAAGTCGTAGCTTAGTGGCATTGCATAACTAATGGATGTTAAATCATGGTCCGTAGACACTACATCTCTAATGGATGTTAAATTATGGCCTGTAGGCACTTACATCACTATTGGATGTTAATTTATGGCCCGTAGGCACTACATCACTAATGGATGTTAATTTTTTGGCCCGTAGGCACTACATCACTAATGGATGTTAAATTATGATCATCGTATTGATGATATATGCTGGGATCAAATTCGATCACGTAAGCTATAAGGTTTGGACATAGTCCTTCACCAAGACGGCTAGTGTGGTTCCTCAAGTCACACCGCCAGGGTATTAACATTACTTGAATGCTAAAAAGGAATAATTTTGTCTTAATGGTTTAACAATGTAGCCATGATCGCATTGATCATAAAAGCTTGGAGGCTTAAACATAGTCCACCACCTCTGGATAGAAGGGATAATCTTCCTTAACTATCTTGGTAGAAGGTCATTTCATCTTAACTACTATTAAATTTTCCAATTAACGTGAACTTGTCACTTGGCTGGGGTAAACCATCAAGAAGATCTTATTGAATCATATCGCGGATCAATAAAGTTTGAATTAAAATCGAGGAGATCGCTTAAGCAAAGAATGTAATGAATAGATGATAATAAATTTCAAATCTTTCCAATAATCATTAGGAATTTACAATAGTGCCTTGAACAGGACATTTAATATTAACTTATCCACACAGGACTTAAAAACATACAAGTCCACACAAGGACAAAAGGAAATATATAAGTCCACAAAGGAACTATAAGAAATACCATATCCACGAAGGGACCATAATGAAATAACATGTCCATGAAGGGACTATAATGAAATAATGTGTCCACAAAGGGACTAAAACAAACAAATGCCCATGCAGGGACTAAATAGAAGGGACATGTCCTCTTAGGGACACAAATGAAAATGAGACACGATTGAAAGAAGGAGTCTCTTGTGCCTCTTTTGATTTATTCCTGACATTTCTCTTTATGGTTATTTGCATAGGTACTAACACTAAAGGTTAGTTGGTAATGTGAGTTTTCCAAATCGGATTCGATGTAGAAATAGAATCGAAGGATTCAAGGTTTTAAGAATCAAATGGATCACGGATTGGAGTTTGGCAAGTATAACCCGAGTCTGGAATTCCAAAACTTGGATGTAAGAAATATGGGTCATAAGTATCCACCGATATCATCTTAGAAGTTGGAGACTCAGGGACCTCTGGTATGAACTCCACATATGCAGACTTCAAAATTTGAGTCTTAGGGACCTCCGGTGTGGACTCTGAAGTCTGGTTTAAGGTTTCAATGGGTTTGGATTGAGGAATAAGTTTATAAAAATATTTTCTCCAATCGATCGCACGCTTATCTTAATCGTGGTACGAAACATAGCATTCCATGGCTTCGGATGAGAAGAATTCTTCACCAACGGCTTCCTTGCTTGGCGACTATTTCTGAAATACATAAAATCGAAGCACAATGCAATTTGACAGGTTTAAGAGTATTCCTATGTTAAGTCTAGACTCGGAAGGTATAAGGAATATGCTATTGTGTCATTTGCGATTAAACACAAAACGCTAGTGTTTAATTCACTCAAACGTTTACCAACCTGTCACACCCCGTATTTCCAACACAATCCGGTGGGCCCGGATGGGGAGTATCGTGACGTATGTTGGTATCATCATAACCAAGCAACACAAATAGTACAGCAGAAGTCTTGGATTTAAAATATTATTACAATCCGAAAGGTTTAAGTTCAAATACAATGGCTCGTAACGAAGATCCACAGGCGGATCGAAGATATACACAAGAGATGATTAACAGACTTGGCACATCTATGGAATTGCAAGATCCCCTTATGTTGCTACTGAGCAACTTCCGGCCTATCTACGTATTTGTACCTATAGTTTAATTATTTTCACAATACGTCAGTTTTCACTGGTAAATACACTCAACCGACTAATTTTGAAAACATTTTGAAATCATTTTTATGTACACGTTGGTACATATGTTTTATAAATAACTTGGGACAAACTATATCTCATGTATCAGTTTTTCATAACTTGACGTACATACAAGGACCGGAAACTATGCCGGTTCATGATTAACCGACACACCACCTATTCCCTTATTGGGAAAACCTCTAATGGGTGGTAACTTATAATTTATTCCTTTATTAGGAACACCCGTATTGGGCATAAATTGTTTATTTAAACCGTTTCGCATCTGTCAGGTGTATGCCTACACCCCGTGCTTAGGCCATGGCCATTTGCAATTAAATGAGTCAAGGATATCCAGGACACGGTCGCATTATCCCCTAATGTTTTGTTCAAGCAATAAGAATTAAAACAGGTTATTTGAATTTCCTGACACATAGGTCTTCGAATCCCATACCCGACCATGCGGTAAATATTTTACCGTATACAAAGCCCGTATAGGGGAAAATAGGTTAAGAGTATTTACCTGAGCTTAGCAAGTCCTTTTAAATAAGAAATATAATAAGCACAGTCGTATCCAACTAATTAAGCGTAGGTACAATTTACCGGAAGGCCCTAGTCTGGAATGATGGTATAAATAACCAATTAGAATGTTAGCGGATCTTATTTAAGTCATTGACTTGGATCGACTAGTTTAAAATTTTAAGAACGGTACGATACGCTTGATTAAGCGGTGACCTGAACATAAGTAGTTTAAACCCAACAAGTACTAAGACTTGTAAAATATGGGTAAAGTATTACATTTAGAATTTGAGATAAAAATGATAAGGTTAAACCCGTTTCGGTTAAACTACGTAAACTAGTCTCGTAGGCTTAACCGTACGTATATAAGCGATACCGGGTAACCAGACGAGTCATGCAAGAGTTCCATATGCCAATATACTTTAAACAAGTTTCAATATCAATAGGACATCAACTTGTATGTCCGTTATAGTTTTAAAATCAACAATGCCTCACAAGGGCGTTTTGGTCATTTTACGATTCATAAAAAGAAGTTGGTGAATAATCTGATGTTATGGTCATACATTATTTATAAAAATAGTTACTGTATGATGTTATATCAGTAGGGTATCAAATATATGTGTGGTTTATAATTAAAGACCAAACTATGCCCGAAAGGGCATTTTTGTCATTTTACACATAGATTTGAAGACTTATTTGTAAATCTGAGTTTATAGCTTGCACCTACTGTAAAAATATTTAAGTAAGTTTTAAAATCAGTAGATAACAAGTCTTGATGCTTAGACATGGTTTTAACCCATACTATGCATCGAAAAGGCGATAAAGTCGCTAAATGACTATTTAAATCGATGTTTAAGGAAAGTTACTGTTTTGATTAGGTCTATACAACCAAAATAATTTATTTAATATATAAAGTCAGTAGGTAAAAGGTTTGGTTGAGAAAATATCTTTAAAACTTATTTTATGCACCGTAAGGGCATTATCGTCATTTATCGACACCATGCAAGAACCTTTACATAAACTCAGTTCATAAACTGATTTAGTATCCCAAATAATCCTAAATATATTATAACATCGGTTGGTAAAGTATTTTATTGTAGGAGTTACGTTTAAAATAATTTATTTGCCGAAAAGGGTTTTTCGGTCCTTTAAAAGCTTGATTTGTGATATTTAGGAAAAACGCAGATTATGACCAATTTAATGACATGCATGTAAGTCAAACAAGTAATCATAAAGTAGGTAACTTGTTAGTATGGTCGTTTTTGTTTTAAATCTCATTTTACGCAAAAAGGGCGAAGTAGTCATATTTAGCATATTGATGAAACTTGCGCATAACTCGGAATATGATAATGATTATGTAGTATGACCTCAGAGGGTTATACTACTTCATATAAGGATCATAATGCAACTTAGAATCGGCCTTGAAAGACTCTAAATCAGGTCAGAATTGAAAGTCAAAGCAGAAGTCAAACTTTGCGACTTTCGGTTGCGAACTGACCTTAGACCTGGATTTGACGAGCCGAACATGTTTCCACATGTTCTTATAATTATTACCAAGTTATTAGAGTGATAAAACAGATTTTATCACATACATGTTACTAGATATGCGTTTATTACCAAATCTGACCCAGTTTGACTTTTTAGGAATAAGTTTCACTCGTCAATCGGTCATGCAAACCTGGTAATTAGGAGGTGCCCTATTGGGGGATTAATAGCTACCTCATTATGGTCACGTAGCCATGTTTGAATCGATCCATGGCTGGACTATAGATATTTAAGCTCAAAGTCAAAGTACTTTTACGATGAACTTGACTTTTAGCTCAAATGGATGATGAACTGAAAAAGGAGGATTAAGAACACTTACAAAATGTCCTAGCACGAATTTAGAGTGGATTTGAAGATCCTTGAAGCTCTGGAACTTGCAATGAATTAATAGAGTGAATTTCAAAACATGCAAGTCCTTTGGTGCATGAATCAAGCTTCAATTTATGGAGTAGGAGGTTGATGAGGATCAAGACAAGTGTTGGATATGCATCCTAGAGGTGAACAAGTGTCTTATGAGGTGTCCAATACCATACATCAGACCATGGTTTTGAAATCTAGGTGCTGAAGTGGTTTGATTGGTGGCCAAGGCTGCAGGCTACAGCTGGCATGTAGAATTCCGTGAAACGCATGCCGTCACGCCACGCGAGGGAACGACATGTTCCCGCGCGACACGCGGGGGTGACCATTTCTAAAAATTTTCAATTTTGGTCCCTGGACTTTGTTTTGTCGCTTTTGGTCACCAGTAACCCCTTTCAACCTAATTTCTAGGCTTAATAAGGGTGTTAAGCATAAGTGAATTGGATTTTGTTCTGAAATATCACGGATGTCAGTTCGTTCGGTTGTACAGTTGCGCGTTTCACAAAAATGCGTAAAACGCTTTAACGAACACAAAAACGATCGAAATTTCGCAACGGAGGACATCTTCACATCCTTATCAATAAAACACAAGATTTTATCATATATACATATTTGGATTTGTATATAAAGTCCGTATTCAAAATACGAGGATCAGAAAGTTTCGCAGTTTGTCAGGAATAGCCCCTGGACTTCCAAACTTGCGTGAAACATTATAATTAGTGCATAAAGCTATCTTAGGCCCATATTAGGCACACACAAGAGTATGACTAACATCATAAGACTCTCGGTTTGTTAAAAGGTCACTCCGAGGCTTAGTTTTAGCATGTTGACACTTTTAGTCCCTTAACTATTAAATTGTTGTTCAAAGGTTATAAAATAATGTACGACGCATTCGGTCCCTCTCGTTTTAGCACGTGGCATACGAGTATTAGCAGGACACGTGTTGGAATTTTATAGGACGGTTTTACGAGGTGTTAAACTTTAAATCCTTTCCAAGCAGCGAATGCAAGGGAAATGCGAATGGACTCCAATCTAGCAACTGGTGCATACACTTCTGTATAATCAATTCCTTCCTGTTGATGGAATCCCTTGACAACGAGCCGAGCTTTGTTGCGCACTATCACTCCACGATCATCACGCTTGCACTTGAAGACCCATTTAGTATTTATCGCTTTTTGATTATCCGGTAGGTCAACAAGCTTCCATACCCCTAGCTTTTCAAACTGTAAAATTCTTCTTGCATCGCTTGTACCCAGTTCTCATCTCCCAAAGCTTCAGTAACATTCTTTGGTTCTATCTGGGATATGAAACATGAATAATAGCAATAATCTTGAATCAAAGCTACTCATGTATAGAAACAACTCAAAGCTTTGTTTATCTGGCTCCTTGTTCGTACACCAACTTGCAATTAACCAATTATGGAGTTCGATGGGTGGTATGAATAAGATCAAAGCACTAGAAGACATTTCATTTTGAGTATTCGGGCCAGCAGATTGATTTAACATACTTGTTATCTGCTCAGATTCTTCATGAGACGAAGATTCACCATCATCATCAAAGTTGGAGCCTCATCAGAGTCGGAACTATGTGCTTGAGAAAGATTAGGTTCCACTGTAGAATTCAATGGTTCTGTAGCATGTGTCACTGGTTCTGCTTGAGTTTCTTGAACACCGCTAGTACTTGGACCTGCACCAGAAGAAGATGATGAACCAACAGTTGGTTGATTAACCACTATATGTCTTGAGATATACTCCTGATTAGCCGACTGTTGTAGATAATAAAGAGCTGCAAGATCTTCTTCAGAAGGCTCTTCTGGCAAGTCGAATGACTTCCATAAATCTTGATAATTGAACAACCACGCATCGCCTTCTCTTTGAATAGGAGTTGTGTACCGAAAGCAATCAACGTGTTGTACTTCAATCACTCTTCTCAAAGTAGGAATGTAAACTCTCCTGAGCGGACTAGCATAGCCAACAAAGAAACCTTCCAGCGTTTTGGCACCGAATTTTCCATTCGAATCAATCACTATGCAAGGTGTGCCAAACGGTTCTAGATACTTTAGATTTGGTTTCCTTCAGTTAATCATCACGAATCATGTCTTTTGGGCCGGTTTGACCGGCAAGACTCTGTTCAATGTGTAGCGTGACGCTGCAACCGCCTCACTCTAGAAGCTAACGGGAAGTTTGGAATCTACAAGCATAGTTCTTGCTGTTTCGATTAACGTTCGGTTCTTCCTCTCAGCTACTCCATTCTGTTGCGGAGTGTAAGGAGCACTGAATTCAAGTAGAATTCCTTTAGCATTGCAAAATTCTTTCATCCGGGTATTTTTGAACTCCGTACCATTATCGCTTCAAATTCGTCTAACAGGGAGATGGTACAGATTTTCAAGCTTCTTGAGAGAATCACAAGATTATCAAACGTTTCATCTTTGCTCTCCTAGAAGAAAACCCATGAATATCGTGAATAATCATCTGTGACGACTAGACAGTACATATCTCCGGATATACTTCGAACATTCACCAGACTGAAAAGATCCATATGTAGTCGTTCAAGCGGCATCTTAATGGAGTTAAGAATCTTCTCAGGATGTGACTTTTTAATCTGCTTTCCTTTCTTGCATTGAAGACAATGATCCGTCATATGAAAGCTTCGAAGATTCACCCCTTCGACTAAGTCATTGTGAACCAGAAAATTCATTTTCCTGAGATGTATATGCCCCATCTTCCTGTGCCATAGAATTGAATCCTTCTCTGTGGCCTTTGTTACAAAACATTGAGCCAACTTTGACGATGTGGTAGCAACACTCTGTCAAGCACATAAAGATCATTTGCGCGTGGAGCGCGCATTAGAATCCATTCATATGGAATTTTGAAGCTCGGCTTAAGAATCATGCACTCCTTGTCGTTGAAATGAGCGGTGAACTTCTTATCGCAAATCTGAGAAATACTAAGAATATTGTTCTCCAGTTAGGCGATATAGTTAACCCAATCAAATGACACCACACCATTCGAAAGCTTTCAATCTGCCACGATCCGACCTCCTTGATTACCAGCGAATCCTACATAACCTCCGTTAATCGCTTTAATATCAAAGAGTAGTGCTTTCATCCCAGTCATGTGACGTGAAGCTCTGTCATCCACAATCCACTTCAATAATATGGATCTTTGGAGCCCCTGCACATGTTAACAACTCAGTGAAAAAGTGCAACCCAAGCCTTTTTGGTCTTGGGTGTGGGATAATAATCTTCATAAACATTTTCATAAGCCCTCTGATATTCATAATCATCATCTAAGACTTCATCGACATTTAAGTTTTCAAACTTGACTTTCTTCTTTTCTTTTGAAAGTTTAGGAAAAACTTTGTCAATTTCATTTTTACCATTTGATTTAGACACCTTGTCTTCCTTAGTTTTAATCGACTCAGACTTTACAACTTCAGATGGTGATGAGGTTTTCTTTGCAACCCAAGCTTGAGATTTAATCCTTGCTTTCTTGATGTAAAACTTTGAATCTTTGTTTTTATTTGTTTTAGAAGATTCACCTTTTTCGAAAGTAGATTTCTCAATTTTAACTTCAATTTTAGGTTTCACTTCGTTCTTAGATTCATTTGTTCGTTTTAAGATTATGACTTGTTTCTCAATCTCTGGTTGCTTAAGTTTCTCAACATCTGAATTTATCTTTCTTCATTGATACATAGGCTTTGACTTCGGACACTTGCGCTCAATGTGACCAACTTCATTGCATTTGAAGCAAGTCCGAGTATTATGAGAATGTCCACTAGTGGGTTTTACTCCACTTGTGGATTTAGCCTTATCACGAAGTTCCTTTTCCTTTTTAAACTCATCGTTTGATTGCTTTCCAAACGAAGCTTCTTCCTGAACTGTGTTAGTCCCAAACACAAATTTCATGTTAAGTATTATTTCTGATCGTGATGGTCGTTTCACTTCACGAACATGACAAGCAGTACAAGCCGCTATGGGTATGCTATTAGATCTCAGTACCGCCTATCACCCTCAAACTGATGGTCAATCTGAACGCACCATACAAACTCTTGAAGATATGCTTCGAGCATGTGTCATAGACTTCAAGGGAAATTGGGACGCTCATCTCCCATTAGTTGAATTTTCGTACAACAACAGCTATCATTCAAGCATCGGCATGGCACCTTTTGAAGCCTTATATGGTCGTAAGTGCCGATCTCCAGTATGTTGGCACGAAATTGGGGAAGCTCAAATCACTGGTCCGGAATTGATTCAAGAAACCACAGACAAGATCCATCAAATTCGAAACAATCTTCTAGCGGCCCAAAGTCGTCAAAAGAGTTATGCAGACAAACGACGGAAGCCTTTAGAGTTTAACATTGGTGATCATGTACTTCTAAAAGTATCACCGTGGAAGGGAGTAGTTCGTCTTGGTCAAAAAGGCAAGCTAGCACCATGCTACGTAGGACCTTTCAAGATACTCGAAAGAGTAGGTTCTGTAGCATACAAGCTTGATCTACCAGAAGAACTCAACAGGATTCATCCCACATTCCACGTATCAAACTTAAAGAAGTGCCTCGCTGATGAAAACCTTCACATTCCTCTAGAAGATATCCAGATTGATGAATCTATGCATTTTATTGAAAGACCAGTAGAGATCATGGACTTTGGAGAAAAACGTCTGCGACGAAGTCGCATTCCAATTGTTAGGGTACGCTGGGAGTCGAAACGGGGACCTGAGTTTACTTGGGAACGTGAAGACTCAATGCGTGAAAAATACCCGCATCTTTTTCCTACTACTTCTATTACTTAAATTTCGGGACGAAATTCCTAAAAGTAGGGGATACTGTAACATTTGTCGAAAACGGGTTTTACCAAACCCGCTCCATTTTGTAATCGAATATCAAGTTATAAATGTTCGTCGCCTATTTATGTTTTTTTTAATTTTTAGTGATACATAATTACTAAACAAACTAAACCATAAAATTGATAAAAAATATAAATAAAACAATTAAAAATAAAAAAGGGCTGCCGGGACTCGAACCCGGGTCAGCCGGGTTGTAACTTCAAAGACTTAACACTCACACGCATAACCACTCCGCTACTTGTTTGTTTTCTGTCAACTCTAGGAAACAAATGAGTCTTATATACAAACCTAGATGAACCGGTTGCGCCAACTGAAAAACCGAAATCGGCTATTCAACCGTCTAAACGTTTGAATAATCGCGAATTCAGGTTTATAACCGATGCACCGACGATTCTAATCAATTCAGACTTGAATTGACTTCAATTATGAGGATGATGAGTTTTATAACCGAAACTATTCAATGATCCGAATTACTATAATCAAAGAGCTTCTCGCAACTCAGAAACATTCCACAAACCTCTAGTTACATTTCCGCACACTTTACAGTCCACTGGAGAAGTTTATTTTACTCGCCGGAAAATTCTGCAAGTTCGCCGGAAAACCGTATTTTTCCTCAAATTGGTAAGTCCTTCAATACCTTCATAGTCTAACAATTGTTAAGCTATTTCTAACTCAAACCTTTCACTTGAAATCGAATTCAGACGCTACTATCGGATAATACCAGTTCGCCGGAAAAGTTCTGGAAATCTCTATTTTCATCTGTGAATCGGTAAGGACATTCAAACACTATGTTAACGTTTGTTAATCACTTCAATTCCACGTTTAGCTAATCAAAATGGATAATTGTCTTGTTCAGTTGAAGTGCATAAAACAGAGACCGACACCTTGCCGGAATTCTGGAATAAATCGTTCACCGGTATGTTTACCTCTAATTATCATCTCTGCTATCCCAAATTAGTCTGTGCAATGTTTAACAATCGAATTAACAAGATTTAATGGTGTAATCTGCTGTCGGTAAAATCCAACGAAGAAGATGAACTGTGATAACATTATAAGTATAATTAAAATTGGTATTTTAAACGGGTTAGACACACAGTCCAGCGTGGACTGTGTGCAAATAATACGCACACGTCACGAGTTCGATCCCTGATACACGCACCCTCTATGTAATAAAATGCCTTTTTGTTTAAAGCTGAACCGGGTTAACTCCGTTAGTTGTTAAGTATAATAAAATTTGTATATTAACCAAGTTAGATACACAGTCCAGCGGTGGACTGTGTGTAACGTTAAAGCACAGGTCCCGGGTTCGAGACCTGTTAGTGGCACCGGTTCGATGAATTAAAATGTTTTTGAAATTAAAAGAATTTTGGATAAATTGAATTAATATATAAGTATAATTAAAAACAGAATTATTTCAGGTTAGACACGTAGCTCAGTTGGTAGAGCTGCGTGCACGCGTACGGGAGGTCTCGGGTTCGAGCCTCACCCAGCGCAATACAATTGCACAATAAATCGGTCAACAAGTCAAACGGTCAACGGTCGCAAAAAGTCAACATATTTTTATATTTTTATTAATTTAATTTAATTTAAAAATCAATTAAAAATACTTAAAAATAATGTTTTTAAAGATAGGAAATAGCCTTAAACTCACGAAAATGTATCTAAAAAATCTTATTAAAATTATTAATAAAATCCACTCATTTACTATTTTTCCGTTATTATTTAGGTTAGTTAATTCTCGTTGTCCCGCTCTTCCAACTCGTGCGCATCTCACCATCTCAAATCAAACGCACCCAATGTGAGTGAATCTTTACAAATTCCCCGTTTTAATCACGTTTTGGGGTGTATCATGTGTCTTGCTATATATTATATTTAAATCATTGTGCATACATCATATCATGAACTTGTGTATTCAGCTTGTTTCAACTGTTTGTGTGGTTATTGTTAGATTCAATTTATTATTTCAGTACATGCAATTTCATAGGCCGCCGCTCCCCATTACATTATGAGCGTTGAGCAAGTTCTCCATTACATTATGAGCGTGAACCTGGCGTGCCAACATACGATCGGCTCCGTTTGATTGAGCCTTGATCGCACAGACATTTATCATTTTCAGTACATGCAATACGATCGGCTCCGTTTGATTGAGCCTTGATCGCACAGACATTTATCATTTTCAGTACATGCAATACGATCGGCTCCGTTTGATTGAGCCTTGATCGCACAGTTTTCATTCATGTTATTTATCGTATGATGTTGGTATGTTAATGTATGCTATCATATGTTACTGTATGTTATAGTTGTGATTGCAATTGCTACTGCCTGATCATTTACATTTGCTCATTTTTGATTATGCACAATTTTTCATTGATAAACTAACAAGAAAATCAATAATAAATGTTTGTCTAACAAGGTTCACTCGCCAACTTATGTTGACCCAAAAACCCCCATTTTTACACATGATACAGGTGAACCAGCTGCAGCCAGAAACACATAGGATTGGACTAGAAGAATAAAATGATTTAGAGCTTGGAATTATTTTGTTTGGTTATTTTCTTTGTATTGTATGGACATGTTTGGATTATTTGGAATGTAATGTTGACTTTAATAAATAAGAAACATATTAGTAAATATCATGAGCTTTGGTGATAACCCAATTATGCCCCGACTCTTATTCCGCTGCGGGTCGGGGTGTGACAAGGAAAATCACCACCATTCCACTGTTA
>CAMTDV010000016.1:43960040-44010935 GCA_947069175.1 Scalesia atractyloides | reverse complement strand
TGACGCGAACCAATAGGGGTCAAACAGCAAAATAAAAATTTGACCATATATCTTATTAATAAAAAAAAAATAAAAATTTGGAACTCTTTTGGACCATAGCTTCAAACGAAAAAAAGGGAAGTAAATACCCTTTTTTACAGTAAACAATTTTTTGGTGAAACCTAAGGGAAAAGGGGAAGCCAAAAAAACAAGTCAAATGGACAAATATCAAAGGGTTATGTTATCACCATTTGAAAATGATTTTTTAATATTCCATTTTTTTAAGTTTCATCTTACGGGAACATTTTTGTGGGCATGCATTCCACGATTATATAAAAAAACGCAAAGTATCGCTAATGGGCCAATATTTTAAATCCGCGCCGGGTATTTTGTAATGGTCAGGGCGTCACGGGGGTTTTTCGGTACGACTAAAGTTAGTCGATTTTGGGGTGGACACTAATCCCCTCAAGTGGGGTATATCTAGTTTTTTGGGTAAAACGACCATTAGAGCCGAAGACATGTTTTAGCGAAAAGGAAATTTAAGTGATTTTATAACATTAAACGATGGGAGACTTTTATAATTTAAGAACATAATAAATTTTAAAGGGAAAGGGGTTTTAAAAGGTGCCTACTTGGTAAAAACCTGCTTTTAAATGTCCTTCGAAATTTAAAAAGGGAAACTGACCAAAGTCCCCCCCGGAAACATTAATCGGGAAAAGAACCCTTAAGGGTAAATTAATAATGAGTTTTTTAATAAGTTAGAAAACTCTCTGGTTTTTATAAAAGTTAGAGGCCCCAAGCCGGGCCCAAACGAGGTATTGTTTTTAAATTAACAAAAACCCGGAAAAGGGGAAAAATTTAAAAATAATGAAATTTTTTTATAAAAAACCCACCACAAAGGAAAATTGTGGAAAAAGATAATAGAAGCCTCAATGTTGAAAAAGGAGGGATTGGGGAGAATGGGGGATTTGGCCCTTTGTGCTCCCAAAAATATAAGCGGGGCAGGATAAAAATGGGGCATAAATCGGGGAACGGTTGCGTAATTTTATAAAAGTTTTTGAAAACTTTGGGTTTTTGGATTGTGGGTTGATAATGTGGGAAAAAGTTTTACAGTCAAATAAAACAAGTTTGTACGAAACGGATAAGTTTTCGCGAAGTTTTCGAAGTTTTACGTAAAAAGGGGAAGTTGGAAAAATCGCAGCTCAGCCTGCTGTAAGCTACGACAAGGAGCTATAAGCTTACGGCGGGCAAATTGGAAAAATGTTGATTTTGTCGTTTTGGGCCTTCGGGTTTAATTTGTTATGTTCTAAAATCCTTATAACTAACGTATCTAATGAATTATGAAATATAGGTATCGGTTTGAAGCACCGTATGATGATCAAGCTTAACGAAGATCCGAACACGATCAAAGTACCAGCTTCCGCAAGTTTTGGTTTAGTTGTTTATCAAACCGAACATCGTTAACATGTAGTGATCCTTTTAAAAATGTTTTAATTTTTTTATGAGCATACAATGACGTATGGTCTTGCATTTTCAATTTGAATATATAACTGTAAATCTTTTATAAAATTTTTAGTTAATTAAGTAAGGTACAAAAATTATCATCAGTTAAGTCCTCTTGGTAAGCTATTCTGGTCAACAAAGCCTTATGTGAAAAGCTTTGCTGTTAATTCATGAAGAATTAGACATCATCATTTTTCATCCGTATAATTCAATTGAATCAAACAAAAAAAATCGTGAAGAATGATGATTGAAGGATGCATGATTCGTAACTATGTAACGATACTTTTGATTTTTCTAAAAGAGGAATTGTTTTCTTAAAAAGCTCCTTTTATTGTTTTAGAAAAAATATCTTCTAAAAATAACTTAATTATTGAATTAGCTTTATGCCATTTTATTAAAATTTTCACATGTCACCATACAAACACTTCCTACACTTTGTAGGAAAAATAGAATTTGTAGCAGGCCTGTAAATGAACCGAACGAACGCGAACATATATGCATGTTCGTGTTCGTTCATTTAACTTTAGCCGAACACGAACACGAACATGAACATATAATCGAACACATTTTTTTTTGTGTTCGTTCATTTAGAAATCAGGCATGTTCGTGTTCGTTTATGTTCGTTCGTTTAAAGCCTAAACGAACATAAACAAAAAAAACTTAACTCAACATACTTGAATAAACATAAATTAACATGATCGAACAAACATAAACGAATACAAATGAACGTAATTGAACAAGTATAAACAAACACAATTTAACATTAGTGAACACAAACGAACAAGTTTAATATATTACAATTCATCCAAAACACATCTAAACTAGGGTTAATAGACACTAAAATTAAGTAGTTTTTATATAAATATTAAGTAAACGATCAGTTACATTTTAAATTTCATTTTTTATTAGTAGAAAACTCAATTACTAATTAGTTATATTTCTATAAGTACTTAGAAAACCTAATATTTATATAAATAAAACTATTTATGTATTTATTAAAATTTAAACGAACATAAACGAACGTTCACGAACATAAATGAACGAACATAAACGAACGTTCACGAACATAAATGAACGAACACAATGTGTGTTCATGTTTGTTCATTTAATTATTTTGTTCATGTTCGTTCGTTTATTAAATAAACGAACATAAATGAACTTCCCACCGAACAAGTTCACGAACAATTCATGAACGTTTGATTCGTTTACAGACCTAATTTGTAGCCAATTCCTACCCCTCTAATCATATCAATACTATTAATGTCCTGATATACGGATGTTTAACACTTCCTACCATACACGACTTTATTTAAGGGCATTTTAAAAACTTATCCTTATGTTAAAACCTAAAATGTGTTTATAATTTGATATCTTACAATTAGCTATGAAAAAATACATCAATATTCAATAAACTGATAATAATTGTATTTGTAATACTATTTTTCACACCTAGAAAAAACGTGTCAGTTGTAATTAATTACAGATGAAAACTTGCTGGACTTTTGTAAGATCATTGTTGGCATATGGCGGATTATCAACACTTGGGGATGGTGGCATTAGTATCTTAAATTCGATTTTCTCAAGATCATGTGTCTGTTTTATGGATTGGGGACGATGACGTTGAGTTCAGTGCGAGTGCGGTAAAACGGCTCCTCAATAAAAACAGGTCACAACCTGGAGTTTATGTCATCGAAGAATGTAAGGGGATTCCGCTTAAATGTAACGTGTTCATATGGAGGGCAGAAATGGGGAAAATCGCCACGTTATCGGCCTTAAAAAAACGGAATCTTGTAGTTTCGTTTGTGGCCGCCTCGGTTTGAGGCGGCTTGTGTTCTAATGAAATTCACTTTTCAAAAAAATGTGTCTGTTTTATGTATGGATGCATCTGCAGGTTGCTTGGGTTTGCTAAATTAGAAAGCCTTATCCACAGGATATAAGTCAACTCCTTTCCACTAGACACACACACCTCACTATGTGAATCTGTACATTCTCTGCTACGGCATTGGTATCTTCATCGACCGATAAAAAAAGGCTGGGCTTGGCTTAAATGTACACTGCTACTATCTTCACACTCTCACATTTATACTAGTATATTTATATGAGTTGTACATACAAGTTGTATACGTGTAAGAGAACGTTAAAGTCTCTTTGATTACCCAAATATATTTATAACTATTTATGTACATTACTAAAAAAGAAAAATAGAAACTAAACAAAATTCTCCAACCACCGTTCGCCATCACCATTACACCTCTTTAAACCGTCATTTCTAGGGTTGCAAAGAAAACGAAAAAAGGCCTTGTACGTATTCGTTAAAGAAATAATATGTTCATGAATTGTTCATGAACACTTACAGAACGAGAATGTTTGTTCGTGGTCGTTAATTAAGGAAATGAGCTTATTCGCGAACACAATGAACACAAATAAAATCAGAGAAAGTAGAGAGGTGTATGGCAGAGGGAGCAACACTTTGAAATGGAGGTTGATGGTATTCGTCGATGTGAATAATAAGAAGAAGAGGGAACGGTACATAAACATAGTGGGAGCAAGTTTCCTATGTTAGGGTGATAAAATAAATAAGATTTAAAGAATATAAAAAGTTTAGATTAAGTAAATAAATAAATGTACATAAATCTTTAATGGACAACATAAACAAACAAACATGAATAATTGTAAATGAATGAACGTTCACAAACACAACTAAACGAACAAGACCTCTATTCGTGTTCATCCATTTAATTAATTGAACGAGCGTTAACGAACTTCCTGCCAAATGGTTCACGAATTGTTCAGTTCATTTACAATCCTAGCCATCACCCTTTCCTAATATTGTGTCGACCCTTGGCTGTGTTAAGAAAACAAAATAGTGCAATCAATTTCAAAATTTAGTGGATTGCATTGAAGTCTCAGACTCGTCGGGATACCATTGAAATATCACGAATGACAGAGTAGTAAGAGGTTTTTCGGGGTTGATAAACAAAACAACAATGTCGCCAAATATAGTCAAGGGAAGAAGCGATGGAGAAGGTGAGCGAATAGCGATAGTATTAGATTTCGAAGGTGTTACCTTTAAGGGGAAGTTGATCATTGGCGAGGGGAGGGGTTAGTTTTTTTTTTCTTTTAATTAACTTTTTAAGTAATGTTATTAGTTTGCCAAAAGAATAAAACTTCCCCTTTATGTAAGTTTAATTGATTTAGGTTAGACTCTAAAGTTGTTAAATTGTTACAAAATGACATCCATAAATCTCAAACACACCTTTTTAAAGTCTGATACAGAAGATGTACATTTAACAAACCGCATAAACTTAATTTTATAAGAAACAAAATTAAAACTAACTTATCCATCAAATTATGGTTGTTTTCACCAGTGTCAAGCTAGAATTGTGTTAAATATACGTAAAAAAAGAAACTTGTCATTTACAACTCTAGTCATTATTACTCAATCCAATCAAGCCTAGTTTTCATAGTTACTATTTATGACCGTTTGCCAATACAAACCCATGCATGTTAGGACTTAGGAGCCGAGGAACCAAAGTGTTATTCTTCCTTATTTGATCGAAACCGAATCCCGAAATATCCCAAAGTGGCCCTAAAGCCATTATAAGATATGTTGTTTATGTTCATACAACTGCCAACTACCTTAGCTTCATTCTTTAATCTGAGAATTTAATTCAACCGACTTTTTATCCATCTCCCAATTTAATGTTCCTGCTTGTGTTCATCGTGTGGACACACGTAACATCACTTACATGGTAAACAAAATGCCTACGTCATATCCAACTATAACCTTTGTTAAAAGTGGTTGTAACTTGTCCGAGATAACGCTAAGATCAGAATACCACCCATTCAAATATATTAAAAATCCACGTAACGTGATTGTTAAATGTTACAGCTTAGGAAAATCTCGCACGGTTCATCTACATGTGTGACTTCAAATACTATTAATTAGTTGACATGACAATTAAACGTTTGAGGTCGAGGAAAACGGTATGATGGGTGAACTTAGGGAAAAGTCTCCACCAGGTACGCGGTGTCATGTTATAGCTCAAAAAGTTCATATGTTACAATTACAAGAAATTCCCATTCAGTTTTTTTCCTTTTTATTTATTTTACCTTTTTGGAATTAGGTTGTTTATGTATGAAACTCGTTTTAGATGTGTTTTTTTTAAACTTATTGTATTTCTAGGAAGTTTGCTATCCTGTAAGCAAACTAGTGAACTTGAGTTCGCTTACATATGAGCGAGCTGCCTAGAAGGGAAAACTTCCAATTAGCATCTAGGGTGTCAATCTCGTTATAAAACCGGACTACTAATACAAAAATATGTACAAACCAAAGGCTTACGTACAACCATTTATTAATCATAACGAGTTTAATAAGTATGTAAATGAAGCCCCTTAAAATAATACAAGAGAAGCTTCCGTAACTTAACAAAATGCATAGAAATGTACATACATACATACATACGTAGTCTCCACGAATGAAAGTAATTGAAATAGGGATAAACTCTTTTCTCATGGATTTTGCTTCTGAGTATAAATATAATCAAGGTGTGCAACAAGGGTCCTTTTATCAAACACTCTTCTTCACCTATTCCTCCACACCCTTCTTCAACCTACACAAACAACATGAAACACTTATATGAATACGAACCAATAATAAGCTATAAGAACATGTAATTTAGTTTGATATATAGGTTCCACGAGGGTTAGCTAAGCTTACCTTGCTTGGTGTTCTTGTGGTGGTGGCGGGTTCGGGCCGAGCTGACGAGAGGAGGAGGAGGGATACCATGAGGAAGAGAGTGGTCGCTCTTGACATGGCTGGTGATGATTATGTGGTCGTAGAGAGAATTGAATGTTACGCAAGACCAAAGGGTTTGGTGTGTATATCAAATGAGATGGAAGACTCTAGGCTATATATAGAGAAAAGTATCATATTGAATAGTGCTCTCGTATTAATATTCGAATGAAACTATTCTACACCACATGATTCTTTCAAATCGCATAGTTTTGACTTTTAATTGATTTAAAGCTAGGAGGCTTTTTCAGCGCGATGTTAAGAAAAACATTTATATTTATATTAGATTATTACACAAAATGTGTCTTATATATACAGATAGGGTTAAGTTCATTTACGAACAACTCCCTTTATTTGATAATGAAAATACTTTAGTGTATTTTACGATTTGATAATATAAATAAATGGCCAAGATTTGTTCACTCAGTTCACAAGTACACTACTGTTCACTTTAGAACCCCACCCTATACAGGTAAACAATGGTGCAGCATAATGGGGACGGGAGGAGCCGGCCGACCCCCCGAACTTTTCGCTCAGTAGTAGAGAGTATGTAGTTTTCGTATAGAAATTTTTTGGTATATACATTTTTGACCCTTCCGTTTTATAGAAATTTTTGAGTATATACGTTTTCAAACTCCGGTCGAAAATCTCAAATTTCACCACTGCAGGTAAACATGAATAGTTGGTAAGAGAAACAATAAAACGCTAAAATATTGATAAAGATCAACTATGAAAATACTCTTATCATTTATCATCACTCTTCACTCAACAACTTTTTAATTTTTTAAAAGACAAATATAATATTGACATTTTAGAGTATTGACCTAAGATAAAAATATTATTAACCATAAATGTAAAATCACTACTACAAAACCAATTTTTTTGTGGTGTCAAATTCATTTTTTTGGTGGTGTCTTATAATACAAAGCATCAAATAACAAGATTATCACACTAATAATTAAACACACCACTAAAAAATAGATTACAAAGCACCATTAAATGCTTAGAAGTATACAACACCATTAAATTGATTTTTTGAGAGTGAAATTGTTAATAACACCAAAATACACCATAAAATTGAACCAATAAAAAAGACAAACCAAGTTATACAGCACCATTAAAGACAAACCAAGTGAACCAATCAAAAAATTTTGTTAGGCATCACATGGATCACAATCCTATTGTGTTCAATTGCTCTCATCCTATTCAATCAACAGATCAAATCATTCCTCCAAAAACGCAACCTTTATACCCACATATATAGAGACACATTGTTAAAATCGGATTCTTTTTTAGAGAGAGTAAGGAGGAGCAAAGCATCACCGGAAAGTTTTTCGAACGGCTTCCATGGTATCAAGAAACTGACGGTGTGGCGTAAAGCGTATCAGCGGCCTTATCTACGAAGAGACATGAGTTTTTGAAGATCTTTCTCGATGATGTTATGCGTGATGCCGTCAAATACACCGAAGATACTCATCGGACAACTATTAAGGCGATGAACGTCATTTATGCTTTGAAGTGCACAATTATACACTATGTTGATTTGGTTTGATTGTATGTGTTTAAATTGTTATTTTATGAAATGGTTGTATAGAAATCATGTTTGTATCTCATTCTTTGTAGCTTCCCATGAATATGTAATTTTATATCATTATGCTTGTAGATTTTATACATTTTTTGTTTGTATAGTTTTTTGTTTTATTTGCCTTTGTATAAATAAAATAAAACTAAAAAAAACATTTGTTCAAATAATGTATATTGTTACAGACTGGTTGATTTTTGGTGGTGTGTTTAGAGATTTAATGGTGGACCGACTTAGTTCCTATCATTGATTTTTTGGTGGTGTGTTTAGAGATTTAATGGTGGACTGACTTGGTTTCTATCATTGATTTTTTGATGGTCTGTTTAGAGATTTAATAGTGCTCTTATTAAGCAGCACCAACAAATCTCATTATTTGTTGTTGGTGCTTTTTCAAAAATCTCTTAAAAAGGCATAAATCCTAGCACTAAAAAAATGCTTTTGTACTAGTGAATACACGAAAATTTTAATACGTATGTTTAGAAGTTTAGAAAGAAGTTAACCAAACAAAAATATTAGAGAAAAATCACTTTTTTGAGTATTAAATGAGATATATTAAAAAATAGGAAAATAAAATTTTGTAGACTATGAGGTTTCAAGTCCCGTGATTATTAGAAAAAAATATGTAAACTAGAAGTAGAGTTATAGAATGTATAAATTGTGTTAAAAATATTATGAAGAGAAATTATTGTATGCCTCCTTAGATATAGCTAGTAAAAAATACATTTCATATTTGTTATTATCAAACTATAAATTAGCAACAAAATTGTATATATAGATGTTGTACTTAAATATTTTGGGAGTTTTTTTAAAAAATATGATATTACACTTTTAACCCAAATCTATTTGACTTTTTACTTTGTAATCAAAATCTATTTAATGTTTTACTTTTCACCCAAAAGTATTCATCTTTTTAAAATCACAACTTTTTTACTTTCAACTTTGGTCCCCCATACTTTTCATATTTCTCGGATTTTTCGTTTTACGTTTCGTTTTAAATTCTGTGAGTTAACACGGCGTAACGTGCGTATGTGGTTCAACGTTTTTACGTTTCGTTTTACATTTCGTACTAGATTTTGCAAGTTAATATGTGGTTTAACGTTTTTAAGTCGTCCATTTTTTTCCCTTTTGACAGGTTTGTTACAATGCGTAGGTCCTAAATCGACTTAATTATTATTTTTTATATTTTACGTTGCAGTATAATTTTTTTGCATTAACACGTCGTAACTTTAATATTGTTTCTCCCTGATAGTGGAGTGACATTGGTACTATTCGACACGATTTTACCCCGTCGCATTACGACGAGTGATAAATCTAGTTACGTTATGAAGTATAACGTCATAAAATTGATACCCTTTTTCCAAAATGGACCGGGCCTTTTCTGCCTCGTAAAAAAGAGACCAAATCAAGTAAATATACATTTTGTGAACTCTTGGTTTTAATATATTTTTTTAAATCTTAATATCATATTTGTTTTGTAAGACTTCATTCCCGCAAAATCTCCTTCTAAGAAAGTATTGTAAATCTCCCATTTCTATTAAAGGGGAGTTTGTGATAACATAAGAAATGCTTACGTGTCGATCCCTCATATACGCCAACTCAGCATTTCTTATGTAATTTTTAGAGTTAAATGCTTGTTTGGTCCCTGTGGTTTACAAAAATTACAGACTTGGTCCCAATGGTTTACTAATTACACGCGTGGTACCAAAACTTGTCAAAAATGAACTCGCTTGATCCCTTGCTCTAACATCAGTTAGATTTCCCCATTAACACACCCCATGTGCATGTCACATGAGGGTAATCTTGTGTGAATTTACTTATTTACCCCTAAAGATAAAAAGGAATATAAATTATTATATTATAAAAACACGCTTATGTTCCCGCCGGGAAACCAAATCGGAATTCACAAATTGTTTATTAATTTTCACTTTCTTAACGACTGCTTCTTCCGACATATCTCCAAGGAACAACACGAATTCGGAATCTACAATAACCACAACATAGTACCCTTCAACTGGTTCTGCTCCGGCGCCAGCGCCGTACACCGCCATCGAAAGATCATAGAACACCTCGAACTTTGAATTATTAATTTCGAACATTTTGTTTCCTTTTTTCCTGAAACAACCTCGTACTCATGTTTAACCGGAAACAACCTCGTACTCGTGGACGGTGGAGTTCCGGCACCACGTGACGGTGATCACGTGCCGGTCGCCGGTGGATAAGGTGGTTTTGTGTACGTTCGTAACGGCGGTTTGAACTGACGGAGCTAAATTTGGTGAAACTGAATTTGAATTCACCGAATTTGAAACATTTTTGTAGTTTGAACATGATGATTTTTCAGATACTTGAACTGCTAATTTGCTGTAACATGATATTAAACCCATCATTGTTGATGGAGTGAGTATATGTGTTTTTATAATATAATAATAATTTATATTTTTTCCCTCAAAGGTAAATAAGTAAATTCATACAAGATTACCCTTATGTGATATGCAAATGGGGTGTGTTAACTGAGAAATCTAACTGATGTTAAGACACGGGACCAACCAAGCATTTAACTCAAATTTTTACATTAGCGAATTACATTAAATAATTTTATTTTTATTAGTGCATTTATTTAACAACTTATAATTAACTTGGGGTTCTGATTTGGGCGACCAATTCTTGAATCCAAATTTTGAATTCCCACCACTTATCCCAATTCCCCGTACATCTCCATTAATCCATTATCCAAAATCCTTCCATCTACAGAAGGAGAACCGGAAAAAAAAAAAAAGAGTTGGGCAATTAGCGAGAGAACATGAAGCTTTTTAAACCCTAGAAGAATCCTCAAACCCTCGCCCCATAATCTTCTCCACCGCAGTCTCCCACATCACAAGCATGCCCCCGTTCCCCTCTCCCAAACACAAATCTTTATGTAAAATCTTCAAGCAAGCCATCCAGGTTGAAATGAAACATAGACATATACATATATTAAATTGAAGCTCATTTTACTACTGGTGGTGAATCTGATATGTCTGTGTGTTATCTTTTTTACTTTATGCTATGATTTATGGTTAAACGTTGAAAATCATCTGCTTTTTGTAAATAACGATATTGTTTCGTATGAATACAAGTTGTTTGATAAAATTCCACAAACAACAACGTGATTTAAGGTCTGTGGTTTGTCGGTGAACAAAATAAGCAACACATACATGTAAAGATATCTAATTCAATTCATTTTGTACTCAAATGTGACCTGCTTAAGCTAATTACATAGGTGATTCATATGTGGCATTGCTTATATTTTTACTGATTTACTACTGTCGAGAAAAATAAAAAAAATACAAATATCAAGTTCATTTTGTTTTTGTAATATTCTCTAAATCTTCTTATTATGTATTTTTAATTGTAATGTTTCCCTTGGTATCAATTTTTAGGATCAGTGATCTTCATCTTCTAAACTCGGCTGACGAAAATGGCAACTCAATTGAGCAAGAAGCAAAAGGTTACTCTCATAATTCAGTAGTACAAGTTGATATATGTTTGTGTTTACATGGACTATATTGAATTTGTTTGTAGCTGATTGTGTGTTTTTTGCTGAGCTGAATGAGGTCCTCACTGGGGAACTTGTAAAGGATAGTTATTCTTGTGTTGAAGTTAAGGTAACACCTATGCGCACTTAGATCATCATCAGGGCTACTTGTGCCCAAAATGTTCTTGGTGTTGAAGGTAGGATCAAGTCGGTGCCTGTGTTTGTCTGCCAAGAATGCCCAATATAAGAAATTTCGATTACAGTGAATGTTAGTGTGTTGATTGAGAATGAAATGTTTATATGGTGTGAGTTATCTGGTTTCTATTGTGTTTAGGGTTAAGGGTTTAATTCATTTAAAGGGGAATTGGATTTTAATAATCTGAAGTTTCACCCGTTGGCCACTAATAATCCCAACTTTAAAAATTCCCTGTAACAATCTCAACTTGTAAGATTTTGGCCCCCAATGATCCTTTGCTAACTCGGTTATAACCCAGTTAGTTTTTTGCTGACGTGGACACCAAACCTAGTTATCTGCTGACGTGGAAGCTTATGTGGCACCATCACCATCTTCACAACTCTGATGACCTGCAACTTATTCCGACGACCATTTTTACCCCTGAAACCACCAAACGAGACCACCTCCACTGATCTCTAACCTCCTATAATCGTCTCCGCTGCTCAAAAGTTCGAAATTTCCACCATCTACGTAACTCCGGTGACTTGCAACTTATTACGGCGACCCTTTTAACCCCTGAAACCACTAAATGAGACCACCACCGGTCATCTCCAACCTCCTTTGAAATTCCCAGCCGCTTAAAACTTCAAAGTTTCCACCATCTACGCAAATCCGGTGACCTGCAACTTATTCCGGCGACCCTTTTTACCCCTGAAACTGCCAAACTAGACCATTACCTCTCATCTCCGACCTCATGTAATCTTCTCAGCGACTCAAAAGTTTAAAATTTCCACCATCTATGCAACTCCAGTGACCTGCAACTTATTCCGGCGACCCTCTTTACCCCTGAAACCACCAAAGGAGAGCACCACTAGTCATCTCCAACCTCTAGTAACCTTCTCCGCTGCTCAAAACTTCAAAATTTTCACCATCTCTGGGTCTCACGTTTTTCCGGTGAGGCGGTTGGAGTTGTGGATGGAACTTTAATGGTGGTGGCCGGAGGTTGGAAGGGTGGGGTGTTCGGTGGATATGGTGAATGGTGGCCATGGTGGTGGCAATGGAGGAGGTGATGGTGATGGTGCCACATAAGCAGCCAAGTCAGCAGATAACTACGTTTGGTGTCCACGTCAGCAGCCACGTCAGCAAAAACTAACTGGGTTATAACCCAGTTAGCAAAGGCTCATTGGGGGCCAAAATCTTACAAGTTGGGATTGTTACGGGGAATTTTTGAAGTTGGGATTATTAGTGGCCAACGGGTGAAACTTCGGATTATTAAAATCCAATTCCCCTTATTTAAATTCAAAATTCTCGTTTTGAAAGTATGATATATAGCCAGTAGGTGCAGAGTTAGAAGACTCTTCTGAGGTGGAAAGATCATCTGAATCAACAAGCCAATTCACTCCAAGTGCTGCAGAGGTATATTCTGAATCTATATATTAAATGTATGCAAGAATTTAGTATGTTCACTACTATAATTGGGGTGTTTACGGTTCAGTTTGACCGGTTTTGATGAAAATTCGGGGTCAAGCCCTTAACTACGGTTTTGGGGAAAGACAAACCAAAGCACCGGTCAAGACGGTTTAACAGTTCAATTTTGAGATTTTAGAGTTGAACTGATTTTTTTTTTCATTCCAAAATCATTATCTTGTATTAAAAAATCTTAAATGATAAAGATGGTTCGTGACTAAAATACATATACATCTACATATTCCAAAAGTGAAAAAAATACGACAAATTCGGTTATACCAGGTTTCAGACCGGATCATTAAACCGCCAAAACACCATAGCTGAACCGTTTGGGTCGCCAAGCGGCTAACTTACTTCCGTTCGGGCGGTTCGGTCGTTTCAGTGGTTTGTAAACACCCTTCATATCAAAGTGTTTGATAAATTTTGATGAGTTTAGCAAAATAATTTAGTGTAAAAGATAATAGTCTTTGTGACTAATTAATTAATCCAAGATAATAAGAAATGAGATGAGAAGAAAACTATTTAATACTTTACAATTGTAACATTTGTTTTTTTCTTCTCAAATGACCCATATATATATAAATATATATAGGATTCGGTTCAAGGAGGAACCACTATCAGTTGCGAGAACCATGAGAACTCCTCTCATCCAATAGAATTTTAACATATCACCTATAATCAATTTAATTCAAAAGGTTATTTTAGTATTTTTCCTTTAGTGTCACATCTCCTCTCTCTTATCTTTAAAACATATCACATCATCATTTATATGTCTAACATAACAATATCTCTCTTCATTCATCTCTTTTATATTTTTTATATTTCTCAATCCAAACCCAGTTCTACCATCCTAAATTTTAGAGAGGGAACTTTAAAGTCCAATCTGCCATCCAACCCTAATCTCCAACGACTTTCATAACTCTACTTGCTTTAACTCTCACCGGTTTGATGGTATTGAGATCATGTCTAGAGCCAAAGTCGAGTTCAGCCGAGCTCGAGCTTTTGGTTTTATTTGCGAGCCGAGCGTTCGGTTATTCTATGTTTCGATCATAAGTTTTATGTGAAAAGACATTCAACAACGTGCGTTAAAAAATATTCGAAAACGTGCGTAAAAAAACGTTTTTACGCAATACACCACTATGTAAAAAAACAAACAAAAAACGTTTACTTTCGACAAAGGCAAGCACGTAAAAAAACATTTGAAAACGTGCGTAAAAAAGTTTTAACAACGTGCGTAAAAAAAGTTTTGACAATGTGCGTAAAAAAGTTTGACAAACGTGCGTAAAAATTTACACGAACTGAGTATGAGAATACTACTATTTAAAAAAATAAATAAAAAAATGTTTTGACAACGTGCGTAAAAAAAGCTTTTTTACGCCTTTGATCGCCGACCCGAGCTCCTCTAAACGTCACACGTAAATCTAATTTTCAAACATATGTAAAAGCGGAAGGCGTAAAATAGTTTTTGCGTACGTTTGAAAAATGTTTTTACGTAATTTGTCAAATGTAAAATATATTTTTTGCGCATGGTGTCGAATGAAAAAAAAAAGTTTTATACGCCCTTGATCGTCGATCCAAGCTTCTCTAAACATCACACGTAAATCTTATTTTCAAACGTATGTAAATACGATATGCGTAAATGTTTAGTTTTCACATACTTTTGAAAAATTGCTTCTCATACGTTGTCGAATGTATAAAAAATTCGCGCGTGGTGTGAGATATATATACATGTAGTGTAAATTTTTTTGCATAAAAAATCACGTATTATAATAATTATTTTATTAAATAGATAAACGTAATTAATATTGACAAAAAGGGTGATGTAGAGGTTTGATTTTCAATTTGACAAGTTGACATTAATAGTACACAAGTCTAAATTTCCAAAATACCCTTGTACAATTTATTATTTTTTAATCAATTAAATCACTACAAGATAAATTAAACTTAAACAATTCAATCTCAACCACTAATACATGAGAGATCTAGAGTGAATAATGGTTCCTACGGTTCTCTCAACTCAAGGTGGTTCCTATTTTACCCAATCCCTATATATATATATATATATATATATATACTAGCAGGAACCCGCACGATGCAGCGGTGGCGAAAATTTATAACGCAGTACTTGTTTTTTGTTAGTCTAATAATTCTCTAGTTATATATTGTATTCAGGTGTTCACGATCTAATTATGACGATTTTTAAGTCAAATCATGAGCTAAAATTTGAACGGATGATCTATTCAGGTGTTCACGATCTTAGAGTATTTCAATGTAGTTTCTCCATTTCACCCTCCATCGTAAAGTTGTAGAAAAAAATATACTTTTCATTTATTTTACATTGATATGAGATCCTCTATTTTAGTATAGGTTCTCTATTTTACTCGTTTATCTCAAATATATATATATATATAAAAGTAAACTTGATCTTTATCTTTGGTATATTACTATTCTACTATTTTCTCTCTAAATTAAATGTCGTGGGCGTATAAAAAAAATAATTTTTGTGAGTAATACGAAGAAATAAACAAAGAATGAGATAAGAGATTTTCTTTTTTTTTTTTAAAGATAAACAAAATTTTGTTAAATCATAGAAAGTAATGCAAAGTTGCTGATGGGAATGTTGTAAGTTTTAACAAAGATACATATAGAAAGACATTGAACGGGTCAAAATAAACTTTCACATATATTAAGGAGGGTCAAAATTAACTTTCTCATATTAAGGATATTGACTTGAGCGTGACTGGATAAGATTAACTGTTCATTTAACCCAATTATATTTATTGATAGTGATAGTATTTTGAGATATATTCATCGTTAATGATAAATAAAATTGGTACATGATAAGTTGGCCAAGGAAGGTCACTAATAGGTGATCATTTACTAACAACACTACGTGAAAAATGGTCTACGGCCACACTTTTTCCAAAACCGGCCTGCCACACGTTTGAAAAAAGGTGTGACTAAAAGTCATTTATTATATTTTAAAACACTTCTAGTGACACATTTTATTATTAATGTGACCATTATATAACAATTCAAAACCTTTAGCCACACTTTTCAAATAAAATGTGATATTTACTAGCCAGTCTAGCCACAACTTGAAATATGTGGGCTTGCTCGAAGCTGTGAACTTGCTCGAAAATGCGACATGTTGGGTCGATAGGCAAGAGTAGGGTTGTTCAAAAACACCAGACTCGGGCTTGCTCGAAGTTCACACGACGTGGGACTTGTTCGAAGTTCGCTCGAAAAAAGCTCAAAATCAACTCAACCGTAAATGATCCGAGTCACTCGGCTCGGTTTGTAAACGAGTCGTGCCCCAACCAAGGTAAGTTTGACTCGTGGCTCGCTCATTTGGCTCATTTAAATTAAGCCCCATACAGATAACTTATAACCTAAAATTTTGATATATTATTAAGCAATGGTGTTTAATTAGTAAAATGGTTGCCACTAAAATCAAATAGTATTATGGTTTTTTTTTAATCAAAAGAAATAGATTGTTAAGCTATAGTTTTTATTTGTAGTAATGATTTAAAAAAATATATGTTAAGGTAATCTGTTTTCTTCTCTTGACCGTCTTTTTAGTTTCTCAACTTATAACCCTGCTCAAGCTTCTGACGAGTCGAGCCCGAGTCCATTATTTAAGCTCGTTAAGATAAAAAGTCGGCTCGAATCGAATCAGTTTTTAAATGAGCCAAGCCTATGCTCACTTCGGTTCAATCGACTGGTCTCATTTACAACTCTAAGCCAGTTAGAGCTGCACAAAAAACCCGAACTCGGGAAAAATAAACCCAGACCAGGTATTAAAAAGACTGGGAATTTTAAACCTGACCCTACCGGTAGGTTAGGGTCCGGGTATGGTATTTCAGCTAAGTCCCGAAACCGAACCCAAGTTTTTTTATACCCGGTTTTTAGGAATACACGTAACCGGGTTTTAGAAATACCCGCACCGTTACGAATACCCGATATTGGGTATTAGGAATGTAGGCACTTTCATTATTCAAGTTCCTTTTAACATGTACTCTTGTTAAATTAAAGTATCATATTATTAAAGTTCATGTTTATAAACCAAAAAATGAAGTTGGAAACAAAAAACTACAAAGTTCATGTTTATACACATTCGGGTTTTTTTTCATACTCGAACCCGAAATACCGTATTTTAATACCCGGGTATAGAAAACCTGAACCCAGGTACACAGGGTATGGATTTCCTGGCCAATACCTAAACCGACCCGGGTCTTGGCAATACCCGACAAATTAAAACCCGATCATACCCGTACCCAGGTATGTACCCCAACCCGGTTTTGTGCACCTTTAAAGCTAATGGAGCTTATTGGTTCTTAATAGGTCACAATGGTCAATGTAAATTATGCATATGTTAGTGGATCATGTTGGGTCTTAACGGATCACAATAGAAAATAGTAGATATATATGTCTTAATGGACCATGTTGAGCCTTAATGGATCACAATGGTCAACAGTAGACCATACATGTTTTAATGAACAATATTCAACCATAATGGATCACAATGGTCAATAGTAGACCATACATGTCTTAATGAACAATATTCAACCACAATGGATCACAATGTACAAGAATATATCATACATGTCTTGATGGACCATATTGGGTCTTAATTGATCACAATGGACAATAGTATATCATACATATCTTAGTGTCTTAATCGATCATATTGGGCCTTAATAGATCACAATTGGCAATGGTAGATCACACATGTATCAATGGACCATATTCGGCCTCAATGGACTACAAAGTCTAATAGTATATCATACATGTCTATGTCTTAATGGATCATGTTAGGCCTTATTGTATCACAATTGATAATAGTAGATCCTAGATGTCTTAATGGACCATATTGTGCCTTAATGGATCACAATGAACAATAGTATATCATAAATGTCTTAATAGACCATGATATGCCTTACTAAATCACAATGGACTATAGTAGATTATACATGTGTACGTGGATCATATTGGGACTTAATAGATCACAATAAAAATAATATATCATACATGTCTTAATAAGCTATATTGGACCATGATGGATCACAATGGACAAGAGTATATCACACGTATCTTAATAGACCATGTTGAGCCTTAATGTATATTTGATACTATCCTCATGCAAACTGTAGTGTAACTTTGCATTCTTATGCGCATTTAATCATACCCATTTTCTAATAGTCTGGTTTGTTTTTTACGGCTAATTTGGTTGAAACCATAAACCAAACCGTACTGTACTGTACGATTGGAAAATTCTAAATTTACTGACTGTCTGCGTAACCAATCCCTTTAACTAGTTTAGAAGATTTTATGGTTTCAAATCGAAGTATAAACAACAACCATAATAATTGTTAATGCCCAATTCTCTGGAGATATTTTTATTTTACTTACTTATCCAATTTCAATAAACTTTTCATCTAAAATTATTCATATTTCCCACCATCACCAAAATCATCCCGCCCAAATTTTCCCAATTTTCTCAAAAACCCAAATTCCCCCTAACCCTAAAAACCTGCATTGAGCATCTGCCCTCCGACATCCCTCTCTCTGTTTCGCAACCAATCAACCAGCAATAAGCATCCATCATTCGAGATCTCCGTGACCTACAGTTTCAAGCGACGGTGTTGCTCTAGCGGTAACAACCCTCTCTTGAATTCTATTTGTTATTCTTGTTCTTCGATTGAAATCTATGCATAATTTCGTAATCTACACTGGTGTTAGGGTTTCAATCTGCAAAAGTCGACTTCATCTGCTGTACAACATCTTTCTTTCTCCAACTCAATAGATCTCGGATCCAAACGTAAACCTACAACCGCTGCTCATGTTGTCGATTGAAGATTCGGTAGTGTTGCTGCTATGCGCGTGGGCAATTATGTATGTATGTATGTGTGTAGGTATAGATCGTTGGTCATATCATTTGTTACTCATTTATTTTTAAACAAAAAATGCAGATTTATCAAGGTGCTAAGTTGATTTGGGATTAAAAAGGTGAAAAGATGCAGAAAGGAGTTGAAGAATTCCTGGAAGCAAAACAAAAAATAGAACAACCAGTGCTTGTTGGTGGGTGGCTGGTGTTTGGAGCTGTTTAACCGGAAACCGGATGTCGGGTAAAAATGTATGCCTGTAGCTGATACTATATGTTTACTTTGGGTCTATTTTGTGATTTGCTAGATATAAAGTCATAAATACATCAGTAATTAAGACAACTTTCTATATTTTTATGGCAAAGAGGTTAATTGTGACTTTTAAAAGGTTTATTGTGTGTGCAAAAACTTATGATCATTTAAGTGGCAGATAGGCTGTTTGTGATATGGATTGGGGTAATGATGGTGCAGTGGTGAACTTTATAAACACTGGTTAAATAGGTACTGCTTTTGTAAAATTAGTTAATCGTGAAGTTTAAAAGGTTTATTCTGTGTGTATAAAAAGTTAAAATGTTGATGTGGCTTTATATGTAATTTAGGCTGATAAATTTACGGTTTTGAATTGTCAGAACCGAGGAACCGAACTGGTATCGGCAGATCCGAACCGTATTGTTGTATTTCGGGTCCAGTTACGGTTCTAAATTTGGGAGAATAAACGGTTCGGTTCCCGTTATAACCGAGTGGTCCGTTTAAAGAACCGCTAGAACCGGTTTGTGTTTAAACTTTAAATACTATATTTGAAAACCCTATAAATTTATTTAAACTTTAAATGTTATATTTAGAAAAAATGTTTCTAGGATTAAAGAATATAAAAATAGTTTTTATATAATGTTTGAATGAAGTTTTTGTAATGGTTAACTAAAAGTTTTTTTTTTTAGTTAACTTTTGTTTCATACATTGTATACTTTTGTTTCATGGTTTGAAACATTTTATTGTTGCTACTTTTATTGTGATTCGTTTGAACTTTGGATGTTGCAACTCTTAGTTATATGTTTAAAACGTTTTGATTGTTATAATTGTTTTTATTTTGTTGTTAGTTTTTGGATTTAATTGACAACCAGTTCCGGCGAGAACCGTTTACGCGAGAACCGTTTAACCCGGTCCCAAACCGAACCAGAACCTTTAAAATACGGTTTGGTTCGGTTCTTATATTTAACATTAAACAGTTCTGGTTCGGTTCGGTTCTGAATCGTTACACAGCCCTATATCTAATGGTGCATATATACACATGGTTTTGTATATATAAGGTGTTGACTTGGGGAAGAGGCACATCTGGTCAACTTGGTCATGGAGATCTGGTTAACAACTTAGAACCAAAATGGCAAAATCAATAGAAGTTCTAAATAACCTCAATATAACCCGTGTATCTGTCGGATGGAACTAGGGGTGCAAACGTGTCAAGCCGAGTCTAGATTCGAGCTTTGTTTCTAAGGAGGTATTTTGATTTAGTAACATGTCAACTTAAAAGAAGTTCTAATTTTATAAGGGTGAAAACTTTGATTGATTGTGTTGCTGCATGAAAGAATTGGTAAACAAGTCTATTTTGACTCAAAGCTAAAATCTTATTTTAATTTGAGAAATTAGTATCCAAATCTAAAAACTCATCACCAATATGCTGACATGAGATCAAAGCTCTTGCTAAATCTTTAAGTTAATCCATAGCAGCAATAAAACCAAATCAGTTATGACATCGACACAGTTTTTAGAAGGACACCAACAATTTTACATAAACAATTTGGAACCATTTTGACACATTGTTTTCATCACACCCGTGTTCACCCAATTTGTCCTAATAGCAAACATCTAATGTATTTTTATATATAATTTACTTATTTCTTTTTCATAATTTTATAATTAGTAATTATAGGTAATTCCTTATACTTGGTTGTAATACAATAACCTTCATTTTGTTCTGTTTATTAAAAGCTAGCAAAATTCTTGAATTCAACGAGCTGGTTTATTGGAATAGATGGCGTGAGGCATTAGATCGACTTCTTGAGACAACAACTTCCCAGAGTTCACGGTCTGGGTCTGCCCTGCTCCATTTGAAGGCTCTTGTATGCTCAGTATAATCGACAATCCAGTCGCATCGAGAGTGATCGATCATAACCAAGGATTTTGACGACGGATGGATGGTGCCTCGACCACCCCTCAAGAGAACTGGGTAATTTTGAATTACTTTGCATTGACTTGTTTAATTTTCCGTTTTCATTTATTTTCTGTGGATTAGTTGCTGCTGATCAACCAAATAGGATAGGCCATACAGTCATCGTGTTTGAGCACGCTGATCGAAACAGAGGACTCATGTTGTATGGGGTTCCTAATTTTAAGCCTGACAAAACCGACATGGTTCAAAGACCGGTTGACATGATGGCTGAGGTAGGTGTGAATTTTGTGGTTAATGCCAATGTTAGAAGTGATCCATCATATTCCATTGAACGGCTTTTTAAAGGCAATGAATTAAATTCAAATTATACATTACATGTACCTTCAGGTTGGTGTAATGGACATGGTTGTTACAAAGCTGAAACATAGGTAACTTGCCTTTCAAACAGACAACAATTTGAAGATGGTATGCGTTGTCACCTAATTCTTTTAGATTTTTTGCACCCATTATGAAAAGTTGAAAATATGTGAAGGTAATGTTGTTAAACAACGTGATGTTAATTATTTATTTGGCACTTGAAACTTAATTGATAGTCAGTCATTCTCCAAAAGCTAGCTTATTATAGTGTTACATTTTATGTGCAGTCTCATTATCCTAGGCCCACTCAAACATCATTAAAATTACCTCTGTGCAACCACGGTTTGAATGAATAAGATTATTCTAACTTCAAGTTGAACTATCAGGTATGTTCTTACTTCAATTTCAATTTCAATTGATATAATACATCTGACCTGACCTTTTTTGCAGCTGCAAGGCTAACGGTGGCGTGGCTACTACTGAGAAAGTTGAGGCTGGGAGAATCCTACAAATCAAAAGTTGAGGTTGGAAAAATTCTACAAATCAAGAGAGCTAAGTGGGAGGCTGAGTACAAATACCTCTCTTGTTTGGGTAATGCACGTCAACGACAAGCTATTATGGATAGGTTAAGAGACATCAAAACTGGCCACTAGTTACAAGTTTACTCTCCACCACCACAGTAACAAGATGGCCACCATCCTATGGGTGCAAATTTGCAGCACTTTCAAGTTCAAAAAAAGTGAGTATATGGACTTGAAGAAAACATCATAGAAATAGTTTTTAGTTTATTTTATAATTTCTTTTTGCAACTTTGTGGATAGGTATTAATTAGAAGTTTGTCTTTCATTAGTATTCAAGTTGAACACTTACGCATGGATTCTCATTTATGGTTGTTAATATCATTTGTTTTTATATTTGCTCATGTTTTAGTGCAGTTTTATTTTACAAAAAAAATTGAAAACAAAATGGGCAGTTACATAAAAATGGTCACATAGAACCCTAATGAATATGTGTGACCAATTGATGGGCGATAGTCATACTAAAATTACAAAATTCGGTGTGGCTATAAATAACAATTAGCCATGCCATATTTACTTTGTTTTTTTGTTGTTTTACGGAATGATACCAAACGTCTTTGGAAAAGAAAATTATGTGTGACCAAATGTTAGACAATAGCCACACTTAAAATTACAAAATTTTATGAGGCTACATATAACCGTTAGCCACATTTTTGTCACTTTGTTTTTTGTTTGTGTGACAAAATGATAGCAAATATCATGAGAAAAACAAATATGTGTGACCAAATGTTAGACAATAGTCACACCATCATCACCGTGTTTTGTTTGTGTGACAGAATGGTACCAAAGGTTATGGGAAAAACAAATATGTGTGGCCAAATGTTAGACAATAGCCACACCTAAAATTACAAAAGTGTTTTGTGTCTAGTTAACGTTTTTAGACACACTTACAATAAATTCATGTGACTAAATAATAGAACTGGTCACACTTACAATAAATTCATGTGGCCGTTGCTACCCCTTAGCCACACTTAATGGACAAAATGCTTGATTATTAGAACTCCTTTTGTCACACTTTTTTTTAATTGATTTGGCTAAAACAAACTTTTTAGTATATATATGTGACCAGATAATAGAAACCCTCACATGTAAAGTAAACTCATGAGGCCGTTGCTACCTTTTAGCCACAGTTTTATCTGATTCTTGCAAGAAATAGTGGTACCCTTTAGCCACATTTTTAAGATGCTACGGCCACTGAACGTGAATGTGGCTGTATGACACCTATGAAGACTCGACCTTTGGTCACACTTGAGTTGGAAAAAAAAAGTGTGCCAAAAGGCATATGATCACGCTTTTTTTGTGTGGCCGTACGTCTTTAGTGAAAACAAATGTACAAATATTTTTGTACAGCCCATAAGGATGAACTAATCTTGGAAAAGGTTTTGAAACATAACAAATAAATAAATGTTAATAAAAATTAATTGTTACACGCCAATGAAAGGCAATACACGTTGTACCTTTGTAATATAACCTGTCAATAATTGATCGAATACCAAAACTGGAGAGAAATCAAAACAAGACAACAGACTAACAGAGCCTTATAAGATATTAATTACATCGAAATCTTTCCATCTCTCCCACTCCAGCGGTTTCAGTTTCGCCTGGTTACAAACCCATATGCAGGAGGCATCTTCTTTTATGAGGTCCACCAAGACATGTGTACATCTTAACACAAGGAACTTATACTTATGAAGTGGCGGCAGACATCACATCATCCATAACATTCATGATCTTTGCTTTCTAATGAAAAATGAATATATCAGCATATCGTATGGCAGCAAATTCAACTATTTAAAGGTTGATACACTGTATCCAGCTACCCTTATTAGGGGGTGTCTGGCTACTTGCCTATAGTGATTATTGCGACAATTAGTAGAATTGTGCATATCCCATACAAAGTTAGAATGACCATATTATCTCTTAAATAACATAAAACCATACAAGATTAAAACAACAGGAATCACAATTTTCATGTAAAGTTGGGTTAGAATGACTTGAAATGGGTCGGGCCAGGTTCGACCAACATAAAACGGGTTGGGCTAGATGTTAGAATAACTGAGATGATAGCAAATAACATCAAAGGCCATTAAGTCAAGGAACATATAAAGTTAGTGAATGTAGTCTGTATTAAATACTTGAAGAATGGACGTATGATGGGTTAGCTAAACATTCATTATAAACACTACAAATCATTCGTAGAGCCCTTCACTTTTAAACAAAGTAGGTTTGGTCGCTTCACCTGCTCCTGATCATGGTTTAAAAATATGTGAAGCGCGCAAAAGCGTAGAGGTCTAAAACCGAGGCGCAAAGCGCAAAAGTGGCAGGCTTTTCGACGCAAGGAGATTATATAATCTTTATATATATTCTATAGGTTTCTAGGGTCATATATCCAATATTTAGACACAAATAAGCTTTATATATGTTTTAATATTGAAAATACATACATATACAGCCTAAAAGCATGATGTACAAAAAAGTGTGGCATATACATGAGGCGCACGTCTCAGAGGGGATTTTCACCAAAATAAGTGTTCCTTAAGTGTGCTTTATGTACATAGGGCGCCTCAGCCTACATATAGCGCGTCTCAGTGTGCCTCGCACCTTAGGCGAGCTTTTTTAAACCAAGCTCCTATTGCAAGGGAATTAATGAATTTTGTGTTGCGAAAGAGAAACTGAACTTGTTTGTAATAAAATGCTTAAAGGCTTACAGTGTCAAGATTTCTTGGCCATCCATTTCTTGAAAACATTTGTCTTAGCAACTCCTTTTGCAAGTTGAGGAGTTTCATCCATAATTTGATGCAACAATTTGAAGTAAAAATGTCACATACTGCAACATCAAAGCATCATAGTCTAGACCGAACAGAGATTTTCTTTGTTCCATCAGATCTGAATTAAAAACATAAAAAATAGGTTGGACAAGAAAATGATGCTGCTATAAGACTCAAAAGCAATAACCAATTTCCACCATGAATTTCACTATTGCAAGTGGCAACATAAAAAATAAAGATACAGAATACCAATTATATAACCAGGTGATCCACCAATAAAAGATGCACACCACAATTTCTGAAATTATACAAGGACGCCTTGATGCTAAAATATTTCAGTTCCAAAATTAAAACAAAAACAAAACAAGAGCAACTTAGTTACAAAAATCCTAAAAATCATACATGTGAATCGACATCAACAAACGGATTGATGTTGCTATTTGTCTTTGATACAAATCAGTAATAATGGTTTGTTTTCGATAACTCTTAACAATCCAAAGTATCTGACATTGAACGATTAGGGCTGTGAGACACATTTCTAACCAGGACCTATAAATAATTACATAAAGTTAAAATGTTTGTTATTTAAAATTTTGCCACATAGAACTAAGCGTATACAATGTAAATTGCTTGGCTCGGCTACTTTTTGAAGCAAAAAAGTTCAATCTCATTGATGCTTGCATCATACCCCCTTGTAAAGCATGTAACATGCTCAAAGGTGAACAAAAGTGGGGATTCTCAATTCTAAAATCTTCAAATTACAAAAAACAAACCTCATATTAAAAAAACGGAGGTAAGGAAAAAACAAATTACAAAAACAAACCTCATATTACAAAGAGCTAATTCAATAAAAAACCAAAAAAATCACATTAATTGTTGTCTAAGAAAATATACAAACAAAACTAAAAGATGATATCATCTTCAAATCTATAACTCTTGTAGCACATAAACGATTAATCATTACTATAACATGCTAGACTTTTCGATGGCTAACTATAAAAAAAGTAATGAAAAAGATTACCACAGTGGTCACAAAAGCTAAAAGGTCCCTTGCACCCATCCTGCCCATATGGGATTAGAGAATTTCAGCCAAGACTTGCAGAGATTTTAGTCCTTTCTTTTGCCTACCTTTTTTTAATAACAGTATTATTCTTGTCGACATCCAACTGCAAGTTCAAAAACAAACCCATCAAATTAAACTAGCAATCTTCCAGATTTGGAATCACAAACTTCGGGCTTTCGGTTCATTCATAATTAATTTGAGAAAAACAAGCAAAAACCCAAAAAATACAAATTTTCATTTGCTAGATATGTCCCCTAAGCCACAAAACCACCGGAAATACGAACTCAAAATGAATAAATCTTACTTGATTGTCTGAAGACCATACGTGCAGAAATAGATCAATAGTCGAAACCCTAGTTTGGTTGGCCTCCATCTCTGGTCCGAACCCTAGATCGAGGAGAAAGATGTAAGAGCAGAAATTGTGGTCATATAGGCTTGAATCGACATCAAGGAATGGATTTATGTTCTTCATCACTGATTTAATGGTGAATAGAGAGAGCACTCAGATCTAGATCTTGGTTCCTGGGGAATTTGAGAGAGAGAGGTTTGAAATTTGAAAAGTGATTAGGGTTTTGTTTGTCCGCTGCGTGTTTGAAGACGTGTTAAAAGGCTTTTAAATTTGAAATGCTTTGAATTGTGTCCCGTCTGCATGTTTGAAGTGGTGTTGAAAAAGCTTTCAAATTTGATATGCTTTAAATGTTTGTACATGAAGCTTCAAGTGTTGTACTTGTTGAAAAGTGGCAAATGATCATTCTTGCCCTTGCAATATGCATTATATATATAGTATAGATATAGGGTAAGGTTTATGCGAGAACCACCTTTATTGTGAGACACGCCAAAAACCTAAACACCCCCACCCAAGCTAAATGCTAAAAAACTAAACCATAAAGCGAAACTCTCCCAAAAACCTAAACCCCCACCCAAGCTAAATGCTAATAACTACACCTCTAAAAAACCTAAAAAAATCTAAAAACCACCCAAATTTAAACATTTTTTTGTGACGAAAAGTAGCGCTTTTTTATAAAAAATGTTTTAAAAAAATTTGGATGGTTTTTAGATTTTTTATGTATTTTTGGTTGTATTCACATTCGTTCTCGCAATAAAGGGTGATTCCGAACGGATCCTTGTCCTATATATATATATATATATATATATAGGGTTTAAGAGAAAACTTATTTTATTGAGAAAACTATATATGACATATGTGCAATACATCATATATTGTATGTGTATAATATATATTGCACATGTGTAATATATAGTACATATATGTAATATATCATATGTTTCACGTGTGTGATTGTGTGATATAAATTACATATATGTAAAGTATGATATATTATAGATATGCAATATATATTCCACATATGCAACATATAATATATTGTATATGTGCAACATATTAATATTGCATATATTGCAATATATAATAAGCACGTGTAACATATGATATATTACACATATGTAATATAGAGTTTTCTCTATAACTATGACTATTTAATTGAACCTTATATATATATATATATAGAAAAAAAGTTTAAAATACAAAAGTCCTCAACATGCGAAGCATACGAGCAGTGGTATAACATGCATGATTATGTTACAACTGTCACATCCCAACAGATGGCGGAAACATCAGGGCGCAGCGCTAGGAGAATCAGATTCTTTAAAGAGAAATTCCATAACAACTAATATGACAATATTTTAAATAGTTAACTTCCCATACAATCAACCAATATCTCAAATCAATTATTACAAAATATAACATCTCTTAAAACATGTCTAATTTGATCTTCCCTAGATTTAATACATGAGTTTCTAAGATAAGATCCTAAATCCAATTCAGCAAGAAGTCATCAACCTGCCACATATGTTAAAATAAAATATCAAAACAATTAAGTAAAGGCGAGCATACATGTGTGCGTACATAATATATATAAAAACGTTAGCATACACCGCATGACATACATAAGAGTTGTGAACTATGTAACTACTTAGATTCAAGAAAACCAACAAACCGCGAGTGCGAGGCACGCGAACAAGTGTCCATGTCCTAAAGAGAAAATAAATGAGAAATAAAAATGCGAGCCTTAACAACCCCGGGCCTCCGGGTGGCGGGTCAACCTCTAGCAAGCTATCATGTTAAGGGTGGCGTACTAGCAATCAAGTAACACATACAATTCACCAGATTTCACGTATAGTCATGTAACAGCGGGTTGCGAGTAAGCGTTTGAGAGTTGTGTGATGTGTTTTGATATACGAACATATGTGACACCCAAAAGTGCGTTTAAGCATAAAAGGGTTCAAGTATACTCACAGTTGGTGCGATTAGAGAGAGAAATGAGATCTGATGTTGTTGGAAAGGAGCGCCAGATCAGCCTGTAAGCGAACAAAAGTGCATCAGTCTTCCGAATTGCTGAAACGGTCGAAACGTGAAGGAGCAGATGTTGATGCAATATGTCTGTTGCCTACGTCATCGTATAATATCGAGTCAGTATTTAGGAGCGCAATGTCGAAGTTTATGTATGTAAAGGGTCAAGTTCGCTTGAAATGTATATGTTGTAGTCAAGTTCGGCCGAACTTGACTAAGCAAGTTCGCCCGAACTTGCACTCCCCAAGCGAACTTGCACTCCTATAAATAGGAGTCTTGACATTTCATTTGAAACTTTCAGAGATTTTGTCACGACAGAGGCGAAGCTCTGTCCAAGTGTTTCCAGGATCTGTAACGTCTGCACATCAATGAAACAGTGATTAAACATTAACAAACTTGTATTCAGTGTCGCCTATGCAAACGGATTCCGCACTTTTACCTTAGGTTTGCCAAATTAGGACCCGAATGATCCGTACAACGGACCCTCAGCAGAGGACAAGTTCGGGTGAAGTTGTACCAAATCTCCTGGATTTGGTACAAGTTCAGGCGAACTTGCTTGTTTTGCTTACTGGAAGTACAAGTTCGGGCGAACTTGCCTTATTAATTTTTTTTTGTTGAGGTTTGAGCAAGTACGGGCGAACTTGTTTGGTTTCCTTGGAAACCATGCAAGTTTGAGCAAACTTGGTTGAATTTCTTGGGAAATTGACAAGTTCGGCCGAAGTTAGTCACAAATATGTGACAACTTCGAGCAAAATTGATCAATTTGGAGCGAACTTGATCATTTTGGTCACCAAATCGTACGTTTTCCCGTCGTTTGCTGAGGAAATCGAGTGTCCATCCCTCCAACCTTAAGCTACTGAGCAAAACCTAGGCTACAGAGGTCTTTTGGAGCGAGTTTTAGCCATTTTACAGAAACTCGGACTAATCCGGGCGAACTTGATGGTTCGTATGAGTTAGTCCAGTTTGTGCAAAGTGACGACATCGTCCTTGTGCTTCCGGATCTGAGATCTTGCTTGACGACGGCTCGTTCCACTTCATAGTGAACAACATACGTCATTAGTCCGTATTTTGTGTAAAATCGATGTTTTAAAAGGTTTTACTTAGATCTAAGTGTAGATCTAAGTGAAAAAGAGAAGTTTTGTAGAAAAAGATGAAGATTTTTGTAAACAGAAGAGTTTTGATGAAATTGAAGGTAAAACCTTGTGCAAAATCGTAGTAAAACGTTGTTGTTTGCATGAAAACGGGTTGATTCTTACTTGGAAATCAAAGGTTTTCGGTTTCGGGAGGTTTCGGGCGAACTTGCAGCAAGGAGTGCACGATTGGAGGTGTTGGGTATTTATAGGTGAAGAGGGTTTAAGCTGATTTGGGTCAAGTTCGGCCAAGGCATAAGTTCGAGCGAACTTGGCACAAGTTCGGGCGAACTTGGCCAGTTCAGCTTAAACTTATGAAAGTTCGAGCGAACTTGCTAGTTCTGAGGAGTTCTGACAGCCTGGTCAACTTTAGGCGAACTTGAGGTTCTCAAGTTCGGCCGAACTTGGCCTGGTGGCGAAGTTTTGTTCGTTATTTTCGCGTTAGGTGCTCGTTTGGCGATTCGGTTCGTATTAGATAGTTATATTAAGCGTTTTAGCGAAGCGTTAAGCGTTGTATTACTATTGAGTTGAGAGAGAGCGAGTTGCATGAGCGTGCGAGCGTTTTAGCGATAGCAAACCATAACATAAACAAATATAACACACATAAAACCTAATTCCGCATACTTAACCGCGTTTGTGATGCGATGAGATAAGCGATGCGATGGCACAAGTGGTTATTGTACAACAACACACTCGGCTATTCAAGTAACACAGTTACTTGTGGTTGCGTTTGAGTTTGCGTTGAATTTAGTAAGCAATTAGATGCAATATAGTTGTGACAAAATACCATTATTTTAACATAAACTTTTCCATAATCAAATCTCAGATTTACAATAATAGATACAAACAAAAAGGTCGGAAAAAGATAACAACGAAAATACGAGTTGTTACAGTCTCCCATACTTTAGGAAATTCCGTCCCGAATTTAAGTAGTAGTCGTAACAAGGAGATTGAGATATTTAGCTTTCATATCACTTTCCAATTCCCAAGTGAACTCGGCGCCGCGTTTGCCTTCCCATCGGACTCACAATAGGAATGCGAGAGCGTCGAAGTTTCTTGGTCTCTCGGTCCATGATTTCTACTGGCTTTTCCACGAAGTGCAGAGTCTCGTTTATTTGCAAATCCTCGAGTGGAGCATGAAGATTTTCCTCAGCTAGGCATTTCTTGAGGTTTGAGACGTGGCTTGCGGCGTTTATCTGATTTGGAGAATTTTTCTGTCATTTCTTGAATTAACTCGGGACCGGTGATCGACATTTTCTTCCATACAATGCCTCAAAAGGAGCCATTTGAATACTAGTATGATAACTATTATTGTATGAGAAATCTATTAAAGGTAAATGCGTATCCCAATTACCACCGAAATCTATGATGCACGCACGAAGCATGTCTTAAAGGGTGCGGATCGTGCGCTCAGTCCGACCGTCGGTTTGAGGATGAAAAGCGGTACTGAGATTAAGCGTAGTACCAAGAGCAGATTGAAAAGTCTCCCAGAGACCTGAGGTAAAGCGACCATCGCGGTCAGAGATGATGTCACGATGCGTCCCGCGTTGATAAATGACTTCGTCGGTATAGATTCGTGTTAATCGTTCTACCTTAAAGTCTTCTCGTATGGCAATAAAGAGAGCGGATTTAGTAAGACGATCAACGATAACCCAAATGCTATCGTCCAGAGGAGGTGTGAGGGAGTTTCGTAACGAAGTCCATGGCTATGCTCTCCCACTTCCACATCGGGATTTCGGGTTGTTCGAGCAAACCAGAGGGCCGTTGATGCTCGGCTTTAACTTTGGAGCAAGTTAAGCACTTTGAGACGTATAGGGCGATATCCTTTTTCATGGCCGGCCACCAATACTTAGGACGGAGGTCCTGATACATCTTGTCAGCTCCGGGATGAATGGAGTATCGAGATTTATGAGCTTCGGTCATTAGCAATTCTCGGAGATTATCACGGCTAGGAATCCAAATAAGGTCGAGATAATAATAAATGCCATTTGGTTTAACTACGAGTTGGGTTTCAGCACCACATTTCATTTCTTCTTGCAGGGTATTCTCATTAAAACAGGCAAACTGGGCGGAGCGAATCAGGATTTCGAGATTATTCAAAACTTGAGAGTCACGAACACTATACACATAGCTTCGTCGGCTGAGAGCATTGGCTACGATGTTTGCTTTGCCAGGATGGTAGCGTATCTCACAATCGTAGTCGTTGAGAAGTTCAAGCCATCTGCGTTGGCGCATCTTCAGTTCTTTCTGGTTAAAGATATGTTGTAAGCTCTTGTGGTCGGTGAAGACTGTACACTTGGTACCGTAAAGGTAGTGTCGCCATATCTTTAATGCAAAAACAACTGCACCGAGTTCGAGATCGTGGGTTGTGTAGTTCTTCTCGTGATCTTGAGTTGTCGAGATGCATACGCGATAACTTTGTCTCGTTGCATGAGGACACAACCAAGACCTAGGTTAGAGGCATCACAATGAACAACGAAATCGTCATTCCCGTCGGGCAGAGCGAGTACGGGAGCGTTACATAACATACGCTTGAGAGTTTGAAAGGCTTCCTCCTGTTTGGAATCCCAAATGAAAGGCTTGTCCTTATGAGTTAAAGCAGTAAGAGGAACGACGATTTTAGAAAAGTCGGCGATGAATCGACGGTAGTAACCCGCCAATCCAAGAAAAGAACGGATTTCAGATGCATTCTTTGGCGTAATCCAACTCTTTACAGCCTCTATCTTTGCAGGGTCGACGTGAATTCCTTGACTGTTAACGATATGACCAAGGAATTGGACTTCTTCGAGCCAGAATTCACACTTAGAGAACTTGGCATAGAGGCGATTTCCTTGAAGAAGTTCGAGAACTAAACAAAGATGGCGCGCGTGTTCAGCTCTCGACTTCGAGTAAATAAGGATGTCATCGATAAACACAATGATGAAACGATCCAAGAAGGCTTTACACACACGGTTCAACAAATCCATGAAGACCGCGGGTGCATTTGTGAGACCGAAAGGCATGACCATGAATTCAAAATGGCCATAACGAGTACGAAAGGCAGTTTTCGGAATATCTTCTTCTAACACGCGTAACTGATGATAACCGGAATGTAAATCAATCTTAGAAAAACAAGTAGCACCCTGAAGTTGATCAAACAAATCATCGATTCGCGGAGAGGGTAACGGTTCTTTATTGTGAGTTTGTTAAGTTCACGTTAATCGATGCACATTCAGAACGTCCCATCTTTCTTTTTCACAAAAAGAACGAGTGTGCCCCATGGCGAAGTGCTCGGGCGTATAATGCCTTTATCAAGTATTGAAGTTGGATAGATAGCTCGCACATTTCAGATGGTGCAAGGTGATAGGGAGCTTTAGCAACGGGAGTAGCACCAGGAATTAAATCGATACGGAATTCGACATCACGGGTAGGGGTAAACCAGGTAGATCGTCGGGAAAAACCTTAGGAAATTTACAAACAACGTACGTCTTTCCAGGTTTACTTTTCTTTTTCCGGGTTCATGATGTGGGCTAGGAATGCAACGCATTGCTTACGCAAATGCTTGCTCGCTTGGGTACATGACATAAGCATCAACTTCTTTGAGGGAGTTTCACCGTAAACATGTAGTTGATCACCGTTAGGAAGAGGGAAGCGAATCATTTTATCTAAACAGATGACTTCAGCATGATTTTCACGAAGAAAATCCATGCCTACTATGATATCGAAGCTACCTAATTACATAGGTATGAGATGGATCGAGAAGATGTGGTTGTTGAGATCGAGAGTATAACCACGTAAGACGGAGTTAACGGTAATGGTTCTTCCCGTGGCGACTTCAACATCGAAAGTCTTTGGGAGTTTAGCGCGTTTACATTTTAAAATCTTTTCGAATTCTAACAATATAAAACAGTTATCGGCACCAGTATCAAATAAACATGAAGCATAAATACCATTGACAAGGAACGTACCGTTGACAACATTATTGACGTTCTGAGCCTGGCGGTTCTTAAGATTGAAGGCTCTTCCACGCGTAGCCTGTGGTTGCTGCTGCTGTGGTGGCTGTGGCTGAGGTTGCTGTTGCTGCTGCGGCTCTTGCTTCACGGCTTTGTTTAGGCAGACATTGCTAAAGTTGTTTGGATCACCACAAGTGTAGCAAGCACGTGCTTTTGGGACTGGTGCTTGCTGCTGAGGCTGCTGTTGGTTGGTTTGAGGATCACGAGGTGGAGCTGGTAAAGCTGCTGGTGCTTAAGGAGCTGGCTGACGAGGACCAGAACGGAAGCTGACAGTAAAATGGCCGTAGATATTACAGTTGGTGCAGAAACGACAATTGTAACAACCCGCTTCTCGCAGCTCGTTACTCTCCTTACGCCTAAACACCAGAGATTCGGATCCTAATGTAAATTATATCGCTCACTACGCTACATCGTATATTTTCACACTACATCGCTCATTTTCGCACACCACATCGCACCTCACAACGCTTACGCTTGCACTGCACTCGCTAAATACTACAAACTTTGTGTGATGTTTCCAAGGCTATCTGCTCGCTTAAACTACAACGCGACTCTCGCCAGACTTGGGAACTGAGACGCATACTATCTCGCTTATTTATCGAATCTTAACTTAAATTAAACGATTGATACGCTTAACGCTTCGCTAAAACGCTTAACATAACCATCTAATGCGAACTGAATCGTCAAACGAGCACCTAACGCGAAATAACGAACAAAACTTAACCAGAACTTGGTTACACCAAATTCGCCCGAACTTGATTAATGGTGATTAAATGGCTTATATTCTTCAAGAACCCTCAAGTTCGCTCGAACTTGCATGAATTCCAGTAGAACTGGCCAAGTTCGCCCGAACTTGTGCCAAGTTCGCTCGAACTCATGCCAAGTTCGGCCGAACTTGGTCACCATCAGCCCATTTCTCCTTCACCTATAAATACCCGACACCTCCATTCGTGCACTCCTTGCTGCAAGTTCGCCCGAAATCTCCCGAAACCAAAAACCCTCGATTTCCAAGTAAGAATCAACCCGTTTTCATGCAAACAATAACGTTCTACTGCGATTTTGCACAAGGATTACCTTCGTTTTCATCAAATCTCTTCTGTTTACGAAAATCTTCATCTTTTTCTACAAAACTTCTACTTTTCACTTAGTTCTACACTAAACGAGTGTATTTGGGCTTAGCTTCGGCTCCCAAGCTAGAAATCTTTATGATTTCGACTCACCAAGTGTTAGATCTAAGTAGAACCTTTTAAGACATCGATTTTTACACAAAATACAGACTAATGACATATGTTTCGTTCACTATGAAGTGGAACGAGGCGTTGTCAAGCTAAATCTCAGATCCGGAAGCACAAGGACGATATCGTCACCTTGCACGAACTGGACTAAACCGTACGAACCATCAAGTTCGCTCGGATTAGCCCGAGTTCCTGTTAAGTGGCTAAAACTCGCTCCAAAAGACCTCTCCAGTCTATGTTTTGCTCAGTAACTTAAGGTTGGAGGGATGGACACTCAATTTCCTCAGCAAACGACGTGAAAACGCACGATTTGGTGACCAAGATGATCAAGTTCGCTCTAAATTGTCACATATTTGTGACCAACTTCGGCCAAACTTGTCAAAATACCCAAGAAATCAACCAAGTTCGCTCGAACTTGTATGGTTTCCAAGGAAACTAGAAAAGTTCACCCGAACTTGTCCGGTTTTTTAGGAAACCAGACAAGTTCGCCCGAACTTGTACTTTCCAGCAAAAAAAAAACAAGGCAAGTTCGCCCGAACTTGTCCAGTTTCTCAAGAAACCAGACAAGTTCGCCCGAACTTGTACTTTCCAGTAAAAATTCAAGCAAGTTCGTGTAACATCCGTAAAAAACGGATTTACCAAACCCGCTCCGTTTATTAACCGAACAATCAGTTAAAAATTTCGTTGCGAATTTAATGCCCAAAATAATTTTAAACGGTACATAATCAATTATTATATGGGAATATATAATTAGTTTTTGAAAAACTGTTAAAAATACGAAAATAAAAATAATATGTTCCTGCCGGGTTTCGAACCCGGGTCAGTCAGCCGGTCAACAACGGACTTAACACTCAACACTTAAACCACTGCGCCACTTGTATCTTTTGTTAATTATTAGAATCATTTAATTCATAACGTGTCTTTCCGAATTCAAAACCGGCGCCCAAATTTCAGTCGTCGGAAATCCCGACTAACTCGCCAATAATTTACGACTTCTTCAGTTATAACGTAAACGTCTAAACCTATATCGGTTATAACCGACGTCTGAGTCCGCGACACAAGTTATAACCGCCGGAGATTTTCTAACCGATGAATCAAGTCGGAAATTGGACCAAATTCATCGATAACCTGCCTTATAAATACTCCCTTGAACCTCTGCAAACTTTTTCGCTCAAAACCGCACCCTTTCTCGGCGAAAACTCACTCGCCGGAAAACCGAGTCCTTCAATTTTAAGCCTTACTAAACCCCCTGAGCTTATACCGAAGTCACCCACATCCTTTTCAAGCTTTCTGAAGACTCGCTGCTGCAAGACACACGTCGCCAGAAGTGGTTGCTGTCGCCGGAGTTCTACCGGAAAAACAGAGGAGTCCAGTCGGTATACCTTACGCCTAATTTCTCTTTCTTTTATTTATATCTCACCTGTAATTAACTGAAAAACGCTAAAGAAACCTGATTAAAACTTCGAACCAGTCAGTCATCGTTCCTGGTTAAGACTGACGAAGAAGACGATGTTCTGTAATGTTTAAGTATAATTAAAATCAAGTTATAACTCGGGTTAGACACACAGTCCAGCGGTGGACTGTGTGCACAATAAACACACTAACGTCTCGAGTTCGAATCTTGTCCCACGCATGCTGCCTTAATAAAAATGTATTTTTTTGTTAACCGAACCGGGTCACCGTGGTATATGTTAAGTTTATTAATAACCGGAATAATAACCAAGTTAGACACACAGTCCAGTGGTGGACTGTGTGTATGTTTAATCACAGGACACGAGTTCGAGTCCGGTCTTCTGCATCGACCCGGATAATTATTAAACTTTTTAAATAAGTCAGAAATGAAAATACTTAGTTTGTGTTTAAGTATAATAAAAATCAGTTAAGTTAACAAGTTGGACACACAGTCCAGCGGTGGACTGTGTGTTAGCATAAGCCACAGGTCCCGGGTTCGAGACCTGTGGAGCGCACCGAGTCACGGATTAAAATCGTTTTTAAGAAATAAAGGATTTTCTGTTTAAACTAATTAGTATATAAATATAATTAAAAACATAAATATTTCGGGTTAGACACGTAGCTCAGTTGGTAGAGCTGCGTGCACGCGTACGGAGGTCTCGGGTTCGAGCCTCACTCAGTGCACATATACACGCATACGAACCGGTCAAAGTCAAAGTCAAAGTCAACGGTCAACTGTAGCAAAAAAATCAATTTTTTTTTATTATTTTTATTTATTTATTTTAATTAAAAATCAATTAAAAATAATTAAAAATAACATTTTAAGGATAGAAAATAGCCTTAAACTCACAAAAATACACCCAACAATCCTACTAAAATGGATTAATAAAATCCGTTTACTTACCGAACCATAATGCTATATATCTAGGTTAATTTCACTCGTGGTTAAAACCACTTCGCGTGCATTCAACATCATCAACCGAACGCACCCACTGTGAGTGAATCTTACAACTCACCCTTTTTAATTACACGTTTTGGGGTGTGTCATGTGTCACAAAATAATTAACTCGTTTATTTAAACTTGTGCCATACCATATCATGATCTAAACTTAGATTGTTTATATTGTTGTGATTATGTATTTCATTTTGTCAACTTGTATGAAATTCATTCATTAAGCCCATCAGTTCCTCGTGGGAGACGAGTGAGCAACGCGTGCCTCAAAACCAATCCATTATTGTTCATGTGTGTATTGTTGAGTTTATATTATTTGTAGTTATGGCTTTCATATTATCATGTTTATGCAATTCATTCATTAGGCCCATCAGTTCCTCGTGAGAGACGAGTTGAGCAACGCGTGCCTCTAAACGATCCATTATTGTGCATGTGTGTATTGTTTAATTATTAAATTGATTTATGAATAAGTTTACATCTATTTTTACTCATGTGTGGTTGTGCACTTTATTTCATAACCAATTAAATAAACTTGTTCAAATGTTTTCCATAGGATTCACTCGCCAACTTTTTGTTGATCCAAAAAAAACCCTTTTACACATGATACAGGTGAACAGGATGAAGCAAGGAAAACATAGGAAATGCCTTAGAAGAAAACAAAGAAGCTTAGACTGATGTTTAGGTCATTGATGTAATTATGATTGTAAATTTCCATTAAATTGTATTAATGAATATGAATCGTTAAAATAAATGTCATGAGCTTTGATGATAACCCAATCATGCCCCGATCACCTTTTCCGCTGCGGGTCGGGGTTTGACAGATTGGTATCAGAGCCATGACTATAGGGATATAGGATAGGTTATTAGACCCTTAGAGCCTATACTATAGTCTGCCTAAATTTTAAATTGATTAGGTGGTTACATACAAACTTGTGATATTTATTTGTTTCATATTTGTTTATACTTACAGTCAAACATACATGCTTATATACATATTCATTATACATATATCAATGTTCATATATTCAATTCATTTTCATACTCTCATTATTCAAAGATTTTGTTGCAATTTACAAATCTCATCAAAGTAAGTTCTGCGACGGGCATGTAGTAACTGGAAGGGTACAAGTACCGGTAGTCGGAACGTCCTGTCTAGGTTGGCATTCGTATAAATCCAATATAACGGACCAGTTTGCCTACCTGGGGACCAACGATGAGAGTACGAAGGACCTATTAGGCCAAAGCATGCCACACCAAACGTCGTTCGAACTAACCCCACTTTGAGGTGTCACCGTGTCTACACCTGGACACATTCCGAATATCACACGTTGTATACATATTTCTCGATTTTCTCCGGGTTTTAGTGTACGCAACCAGGCAAACCCATGCGAACCATATGAAAAACCGGTATTCATGGGGGCCCACATGATTACAAAGGTGAAGTATGGCGGCATGTAGGGCCTAATGGCGAGCAAAGCCCAAGACATCCTATGGATGTAGTAGATTTATTTTTCTATAATTATTTTTATGAATGTTCATTCCTAGTGCGACCCATGATCCCAAAAGCATCCAACTCATACTCTTGTCATGTATTCCTTGTAGATGTCTTCTAACCACGCCCGTAGGAAGACAAGAGCAGGAAAAGCCCGCGAACGCATGGCTTCCCTAATCGCTTAACAAATGGCTGCAGTAATACCCAACATTGTAATCCAAGTCCAACAAGCACTTACCGCTAATCCTGTCAATCAGGAAAACCAAAACATTATCAACTCTCCCCCAAATACCACTAAATGCACCTACAAGCATATCAAATCATGCGACCCTCCGAAATACAGAGGGACTGAAGGCGTCACCGCTCTCCTCCATTGGTTTGAAGAAATGGAGAACACCTTTCTAAATTGCGATTGTCCCGATGATCGAAAAGTGCGTTATGCTACTGGTCGTTTATATGGAATAGCACTTACTTGGTGGAATACAGAGAAGGCCAAACGAGGTGTTGAAGATGCTATGACTTTAACTTGGAATGAATTGAAGGAAATCATGACCAAACGATTTTGCCCAAGGAGCGAAATCAAGAAATTAGAAGATGAGTTCTATTCGTTGAAGCAAAAGGAAGGCGACCACATCACGTACAACAAAAGATTCCTAGAATTACATCAAATGGTTCCCAACATGTTCACTCCCCTCTACCGTTTGGTCGAGCACTACATTCGTGGTCTTCCGTCAAAGATTCAAGACTCGGTAATAAGTACCTCGCCTGCAACTTTGGAAGCAGCAATGGAGCTAGCAACAGCACTCACCGAGAACCGAATCCGGAACAAAGACTTCAAGGAGGAGAAGAAGAAGGATAAAGAATCGACTGAAACCTCCGACTCCACCCAAAACGAATCCCCTTCTCAACCCAATCCTAAGAGAAAAAGAGACGGGCAACTTTTCGATGCTATCCAACGGAATCAACCAATTTCACACGCCATACCCATCCAAGCTATCCCAATCACTCAAGTGGCACCCAACTCAACTTACCCAAATAAGAAACCATATTTTGGACCTCACCCTCGATGCAACAACTGTTTTTATCACCATCCCCTTACCTTACCTTGTCGACTGTGTGCAACTTGTGGACGCTATGGTCATTTGAGCAAGGTTTGCCGCACCTTTCAAAACCAAATCTCTCCCCCTACTCAAACCATGAACCAAACCTATCAACAACCCCAATACCCCATGTTCCCATATGTTCGAGCTTGTTTCAATTGTGGCGACCCTACTCACTTTAGAAACACATGCCCTCAATTGGTTAACGTCATCAACACTCAAGCTCAATCAAACCCAGTTAACCAAGTAAACCAAGAAAACCCAACCGCTAGGCCACCAGCAAGAGGAAGAGTCTTCAACATCAACGCCAATCCTGTCGAAGATAATGACGGCCCAAGCGGAGATACCCAGCTAGTCCTCTTCACCGAAAATCCAGATTCAACTCCTATCGTTTAGTTTTATGTTTTTCTTTATCACATAGAAACAAACATAACTTAAGGATAAAGCCAATGAAACTTTGACAAGAATATGGTGGATACGCTGCTGGTACTTCCTATATATAAGTATTCTTGTCAAAGGATCAGAAGCATTATCTGGTGGTTATGAGAGGTTCCATGTGTAGACTGTTAGAGTAATTATTGTTTATTATTTTCAGTATATGCAATTTCATAGGCCGCCGCTCCCCATTACATTATGAGCGTTGAGCATGTTCCCATTTTATTATGAGGTTGAACCTGGCGTGCCCACATACGATCGGCTCCGTTTGATTGAGCCTTGATCGCACAGACATTTTCATTTTCAGTACATGCAATACGATCGGCTCTGTTTGATTGAGCCTTGATCGCACAGACATTTTCATTATCAGTATCTTGTGGTTGTTGTGTTTGTTGTAGAGTCGCATAGAACTAATCATAACTTGCGGATAAAGTCAATGAGAATTTGACAAGAATATGGTGGATACGCCGCTGGTACTTCCTATATATAAGTATTCTTGTCAAAGGATCAGAGGCATTATCAGGCGGTTATGAGAGGTTCCATGTATAGGCTGTTGTGTGATTGTTGTTTAGATTAAATTTATTATTTTCAGGACATGCAATACGATCGGCTCCGCTTGATTGAGCCTTGATCGCACAGACATTTTCATTTTCAGTACATGCAATACGATCGGCTCCGTTTGATTGAGCCTTGATCGCACAGACATTTTCATTATCAGTATTTTGTGGTTGTTGTGATTGTAGTAGAGTCACATAGAACTAATCATAACTTGTGGATAAAGTCAATGAAAATTTGACAAGAATATGGTGGATACGCCGCTGGTACTTCCTATATATAAGTATTCTTGTCAAAGGATCAGAGGCATTATCAGGCGGTTATGAGAGGTTCCATGTATAGGCTGTTGTGTGATTGTTGTTTAGATTAAATTTATTATTTTCAGTACATGCAATACGATCGGCTCCGCTTGATTGAGCCTTGATCGCACAGACAATTTCATTTTCAGTACATACAATACGATCGGCTCCGTTTGATTGAGCCTTGATCGCACAGGCATTTTTCATTTTCAGTATTTATAAGTTTGTTGTATTGGTTGTAGAGTCACATAGGACTAATCATAATTCACTGATAAAACCAATGAAAATTTGACAAGAATATGGTGGATACGCCGCTGGTACTTCCTATATATAAGTATTCTTGTCAAAGGATCAGAGGCATTGTCAGACAGTTATGAGAAGTTCTATGTAGGATTTAGTAGTTTCTTGGTAACTAATCATAACTTGTGGATAAAACCAATGAAAATTTGGCAAGAATATGGTGGATACGCCGCTGGTACTTCCTATATATAAGTATTCTTGCCAAAGGATCAGAGGCATTATCAGGCGGTTATGAGAAGTTCCATGTAGGATTTAGTATTGCCTTGGTTGAAATTTGTGTTACATTTATATCATCTTGCTATTTAAAGAGATTGGATTGTGTTCCATTTCTACATAAACTAACCTCTCCATCATAACAAACGAGAGAGGAACTGCCACCATGCAAACATATATGCTATCAGAATGTGGAATAAGTTTACATCTATTTTTACTCATGTGTGGTTGTGCACTTTATTTCATAACCAATTAAATAAACTTGTTCAAATGTTTTCCATATGATTCACTCGCCAACTTTTTGTTGATCCAAAAAAACCCTTTTACACATGATACAGGTGAACAGGATGAAGCAAGGAAAACATATGAAATGCCTTAGAAGAAAACAAAGAAGCTTAGACTGATGTTTAGGTCATTGATGTAATTATGATTGTAAATTTCCATTAAATTGTATTAATGAATATGAATCGTTAAAATAAATGTCATGAGCTTTGATGATAACCCAATCATGCCCCGATCACCTTTTCCGCTGCGGGTCGGGGTGTGACAGTTCGCCCGAAGTTGTACCAAATCTGAGAGATTTGGTACAACTTCGCCGGAACTTATCCTCTGCTCCTTCCTGTTTCGACCGTTTCAGCACTTCGGAAGACTGATGCACTTCTGTTCGCTTACAGGCTGATCTGGAGCTCCTTTCAATCTACATCAGATCCCATCTCTCCCTTAAATGCACCAACTATGAGTATACTTGACCCATTTTTGCTTTAACGCACTTTTCGGTGTAATATACGCTCATATCAAAGTACACAACCACGCTAAACTGATTTATCACACGCGAATATCTGTTATACATAGTTACACGTGATGCTAGAAACATGTAAACTAGGACACATTTTCGTTAACTCCACCTTAGCTAGTATGGTACTATAGTTTGGCTAACACCCGACGGGGTCTAGTTAGGAAGGACACATCGCGCTTCGTAGCCTTTTCGAGAGCTTAACATGTGAAATTTGTCTTGGGAGTTTATCTGTTATGTGTATCATGTTTATGTATGTGGATATGCTATTATAACAAAACCCGTATGCTCGCCAATACATTTTTGTATTGACATTATTTTTAACGTATGTTGCAGGTTATTGATTTCTACTTACTGCAAATGGACGTAGGATTTATCTCTAGAAAGCATGTAATAGAAATCTAGGGAAGATCGGATTATGTTTGTTTAAGAGATTTGATATTTGTAATAATTGATTGAGGATTATATGTTTGATTGTATGGGAAATCAGACCTTTTAAATATTATCGCTTAATTAGTTGTTATGGATTCTCTTGAGCAATCGGGTTCGCCTAGTGTCGCGCCCCAATGATTCCGCTATCGGTTGGGGTGTGACAGATTGGTATCAGAGCCATAACTGTAGGGAATTAGGTAGAATTGCCGTGTTTCGACCTAGTCTATGGTTAGGACACCAAATCAGACCATTATGCATCGATTAAATGCCGAAACTGATAACGAACTGACAACTTCGCCTGAAGTTGGGGCAAGTTCGCTCGAAATTGGCCATGTTCGCCCGAGCTTGACCAAGTTCGCTCGAAATTGACCAAGTTCGCCCGAGGAGTCCCCTTAAAACTCATACAAGTTCGCTCGAAGATTGTCAAGTTCGCTCGAGGTTGGTCAACTTCGCCCGAACTTGATCCTACGCCTTCAAAACAGACTTTCAAACTACATACGCTTTTCCTAAAGCTACCACAATACACGTGAAGAACACAATTATCACACCAACGAGTCGATTTGTCGGGATTAGGTGTGAAAACCGCGAACTCTCAACGAATCACTCACTCCGCGCATTCTCCTTTGCACGAAATTATCTGTTAAGTTAGGAGCGATATCCACATCTTAACGGAAATTTCCCGTTCTATCCGGTGGAAACCTCCTTATGGGTCCGGGAGGTAAAACCACAATCAGGGATTCGAAGTTATCAAGTTAGGGGTGAAATCCGAACCTTGAAAACTCGTCCCACTCAACGATTTTTAATCTCACCAAAGTCTCGATTGTTTCCAACACTTTGGGACGCGTAGTATCCGGAAGGGTGATGCCGTTAGCCGCGAGGCGTGAAAGTATTTACCTATTAGGCCAAAGCGTGTGCTCGAACTCGGAGGAATAATGAACCACTTTGGGTAGTCGTTGTCTCAAAACCCAGGACGCTCTATTGATTTTAAGCCTGCAATCATCGATTTTAGGCATCATCGATTTTTCATGTGCTTCGCGCACATTTCAGCAAATTTTAAACTTTTACGCTTTCGATTTGTCGTTTTTCACTTACCGCTTTATCGTTTTCATCTTGCTATGTTAATGCACAACTCGCACAACCGTCGCAACCTAAAACAAGAGTAAATACTCACAACATAACTAAATCATAACAAACCTCTTAACCGCGTCCTCACGTTATACCGCAAATACATATACGTATCTAGATATATACATATATAGTATGTGATTACACGTGCTTATGTGAATACGTGAGAATTTAGGAGATATGTGTTTTCCTATATGGCTCCTATGTGATCTTAGAAATACGTGTTACTGTATCAGCTATAACAAGTTTTTAACACGCTAAATCGCATCGCAATTACAAAATCATTATGATCGAATCTCACTCCAAATCTCTTTGTCCAGATGTCTTCGAACACTTCCAACTCGCGACGTCAAGCCCGGAGAAATTCTGATAAGAGGATTGCTTCACTTGTGGCCAAGGAAATGGCCAAGGTCATTCCCCAAATCATCACCCAAGTTCAAGCCCTCAACCACTCCCAGACATCGGAAGACTCTAAGTCCAATGCACCGAAGTCTACTTTCTCCTATAAACAGTTCAAGGCCTGTGACCCAATGGTCTTCACAGGTGAAGGAAGTGTGTCTCAAATGCTTCAGTGGTTTGATGCCATCAATGTTACCCTCCGTCAGAGTGGGTGTCCTGAGCATCTTCATACCACATGTGCTACAGGTGTATTTCAATCACGAGCACTTGACTGGTGGACAGCCGCGAGCGCATCAAACAGGGGAACGATGCAGCATACGCGTTATCATGGGAAGAACTGAAAGAGCTCATGAAGAGAGAATACTGCCCTCCCCACGAGGTCCAAAAGCTAGAAAACAAGTTTTGGAAAATCAAGCAAGTCGAAGGTGACAACGCCGACCTCACAGCAAGGTTCAAACAGCTTAACACTATTTACCCTAGCCAAGTCGACACTCCTGAAAAGGCCATCAAAAAGTACATACGTGCTTTGCCGGTGTGTGTGGGCGATTTTGTCGAAGCTGCAAAACCGGCTACCATCGAAGAAACCTATCAGTTGGCCGCAGAAATCAATAACAAACGAGTCTTGGCCGGATTCTTCTCCAAAAGTTCCACCAAGAAGTTGAACAAGCTACTATCAAGCTATCCGACGATGATGACACACCGCTGCAAGCCGCCGCCGAGCCCAGCCGCAAGAGAAAAAGCTCGAGCCTCAACTACTCCACGACTGCACCGCTCAACCCTGAACCTCTCCAAACAGTTGCACCTCTTCCATGGCGTGCCTACACTGGGCCTCTCCCCCAGTGTCAGATGTGTACTTATTACCACCGAGCCGGAGCCAGCTGCCGCTACTGCATCAACTGGGACCGTTACGGCCACCTCACCAGCCACTGCCGCACAGGACCACGACAGCCCGAGATGCTAGCACTTCCAATACCGCTGACTCAACTCGCCGCCCTAACAACTGCTGCTCCAGAGGCACCAGCAGTCACAGCCCCAGCAACAGAAGACGTCGACATCAACATCGACCAGGCGCAAGATGACGTTACCGAAGGTACGATTTTCGACGTTAGTACTTATGCTTTATAATTATTCTATTGTTTGATGTCGCTTCAACACACGAACGACGTCTCTCTCCCTCTCTCTATTCCTTACACTTAGTCTAAGCGCACACACTAATTCTTATTACTAATGTTATATAGTATATCACAATATAATACGTTTTTACCCCTACTACGCGCCTTTAAAACTAGTTACGCTAAACATGCAAACACCAAATTAATCACGGGTGCATACGGGATTATCCTCGGGTCTGCACGGGGATCGTAATGAGTTCTAATGGTACCCTAACGTTAAAAGCGTGGTTAAAACATGGTGGATATGCCGCTGGTACTTCCTATATATAAGCGTTTTAACCATGTCGACAAAACGTGACACCTATTCACAGGACAGAGGCAGTGTGGTTAAAGCATGGTGGATACACCGCTGTTACTTCCTATATATAAGTGCTTTGCCATGCTAACAACTTCCGTGGAGACGTGCCATGTGTAGTTGAACGTTATTAGACCTTTAATGTAACACCCCAAATTTTATGTGCTATTTAATAAAAGTTAATGATGAATAAGTAAGAATAGATTATAAGCCATTAATAATATAAACACCAAACTTGAGGGACCAATATTGGATAAGTTGAAAGACGATTTAATAAAACACTAAATTAAAACACAAACATATACATCAGAGATGTATGTGTGTGTCGACTAGAGTAAGAAGAAGAAAGAAAAACCCTGTAACATCACAAATCAACAAAATTGAAAGGGAAGATGAAGTTTAAGTGAATGCATGGACTAAGATTCATGATCATTTAAGTGTTCTTAACACCTGGTAAGTCGAATTTTATGTTTTAGTGATGATTTATGAATGGGTTATGTTTAAAATGTGAATGTTTTATAAAATTGAGCATGAATGTTAGATAATTCCGACTTATAGAAGTGGTATTGTGCTTAATTTTGATCTTATTGATGATTTTGGGTAAAACCCACTTGGTATTTGTGAAAAATGAAGGTTAGAGAAGTTTATATGTAAATTAGTGTAATGTTGATGTTCAAGTAGAGATGTAGAAGGTATTTTAATGATTAATTTGATAAGAAACAAAATATATATGGTTATGATGATGATATATGAAGATTGAATGATTATGATAATCTATGGATGAACTTGTACATTATGCCTTATTGATGGTACGCACACAAGGTGTTCGATGAAATGCCTAGATTTATTTACTTGTGTTTTGATATGAATCCTTGTTAAATTGATGTAGCAGAATACAAATGGAAGTGTGCATAGTTGTTAACACTATGATGAATAAAGAAAATGCATATGTAATGAATTCGTATGAAAGCTAAAAGTATGAAGTTGTAACATATAGGAGCAAAGAAGGAAGAAGGTACGAGCCATTCCAAGACACAAGTAGCGCAAGACCATGGTAAGTTCTTGTGAACTTCACGTTATAATAGCGTAGATTATGACATAAGCCTCATGTTTATTTGCTACTAGTTTATAAATTATAGTTCGAAGTATGGTAAATGTGATGTATGAAATATCGAAGGATTATGAAGTATGTATAATGATCCGACATGAACGGGTCAAAACGGATGAATAATAAGAACTAGAAATGGATATGTAACGACTCGTTGTAAACGGGTCAAAACGGATGAAGTTTCGAGATGACGAAACGGTTATGAATTTACCCGTTACGAACGGGTCGGATGGATTAAAGATGTTAATTATGAAGGAATGGTAAAAGCAAATGTCCGTTTCTAATCGGAATTGCTAGTATGAAAGGAATAATGATGAATGCATGAATTATTATTTTGACCTTGGTAATGGGTCAATATATGATGTAATGGTAGATGTAAACGTTAAGATTAAAGAATTTTACTAACGAATATTTGTGTATTGTATGATAGGATAATCTTATATTTGAAGATGCCGATCTTGGATCGAACACACTACACCGCCATTTTTACGCTTCCGGTTCATGTTTATTTCAAACGGGTCAAAACTCTTGGTTGTAAATGATTACTAAATATTTAGGAATTTCGTAAGTAAGTTTAGGGACTTGTATTTTGCTAAGGTCGTTCGGGTCAACACTCGTGATGAACTTTTGATGGTTGTGTTTACTTGAACTAGACATGGGCATTTTGGTAAAAATATGAACGATGAAAAAGAAAGTTTTAAATCTTGACGTTTTTATATGTTGTTTTGACCGTATAAAATTTTGGGCGTTTCAAGTTGGTATCAGAGCCCAGGTTTGAGGGATTCAAGCATGAATATGAATGCTTGAACTCAAACCGAAAGCTCATACGAAGGGAATGTTCGCTCCAAGGCTTGATAGAAGTAAAATCTTATTTTTTCGGTATTTCAATTTGACGGGTAACGTTACGAGAGGGATTTTAGATGATGGGTAATATGAAGGAGAAGAGTTGGAACATTTTCGGGAGATGCGGGTTATGTTTTAGTCGAAAATCCAAAAAAAAACTGTCCTAACCCCCAGGGCCGGAAATTACAGCCTACCCAGTAAAATACGGCCTAAAATACGCCCCAAAATACGGCCTACCTACTGTTTACGGCCTCAAACGTGATGCTGATGTAGGGGAGGCCGAAAATTACGGTCTGGGCCGTCATTTACGGCACCTGAGCCTTTGTTTCGTCTGTTTTGTCCCCGGTTTTGGTTTTTCGCATTCCCAATGTCCCGGACCCCCTAGACTCGTTCCAAAGCCCATTTAGACTTCCGAAACATGATGTAAAGCAACAAAATCTATAATTCAAATTCACATCATAGTATGGTGTCTTAAAATTTAAAAGTTTGTAACATGAAAAGCTATGGATTTAAACCCTACGATGTAAAGTATGCGTGATATGATCCTTAAGGGAGTCATGTCTATTGAGAATGAAAACAATAAAGATTACGAAATATAGAATGTTGTAATGAATAAAGTAGGAAGAATGAAATGTATAATGACTAGATGAAACAAGATGTATAGAAATGATGTACATCATTATGATACTGAATAAGAAACGAAAGTCAATAAAATATAATAGTGATGACATGAAGTAACATGTGATGAAGTAAAGTATGTGAATTAACAAATATGATAAATGTTTATGTAGATGGCGAATGAGTTAAACATAAATGATGATGAAGTAGCGCGACAAGAAGCAATGAATAAGAAAATCTCGGAAGAAGTAGAGAAAGCCATACAAGCCAATCTTCCTCAATTGGCTCAAGAGGCAGAAAGTCGTGTATTAGAAGCGGTTGAAGCTATGATGACGAGCAAGATGGAAGAATTGAAAGAGATCTTTAGTGAATCCCAAAGCAAGAAGGGAACTCGGAGGTGTACGTATAAAGAGTTCATGGCTTGTAACCCCTTACCATACAAGGGGGAGATTGATCCGATAGCGTGCCAAAGGTGGATCTCGAGTATGGAAGTAGTGTTTACAAGAAGTTGATGCGAAAAAGAGGATCTAGTGATGTTTGCAATGGGCCTACTCAACTCCAAGCTAAGGATTGGTGGGACGCCTATTGCAAAGAGGTGGGAGAAGATAAGATTCAAGCTTTAACGTGGCAAGAATTTAAGGAGCCTTTCTTAAAGTATCATTGCCCACTATCCGCCATTGATAGAATCCAAGAGGACTTTCTACGTCTTCGTCAAAAAATGAATCAATCGATGAGATCACGAATATCTTCCTTGACAACTTAAAGTTTTGTCGTGAAATAGTGGGAATGGAAAGGATGAAGATTATTCGTTATCACGACATGTTGAAGGCGAAGTATTGGGAGTTCATAACTCCCTCTAAATGTGAAACGTTAAATGAGCTCATAAATTGGGCAAGGGATAGAGAGATTGAGCTAAAGAGACAAGTCGAATGGGGGGAGAAAGGTCGATAGAGAGATCTACCAACCCAAGCCCATTGAAGAAGCCAAGGTTTCAAGACCATGGCAAGAAGGAAAAATCGAAAAGTGGAATCCCGAGTTGTAAAACTTGCGGGAAACTTCACACGGGTGAATGCTTACTTGGTAAGAAGGGATGCTACAACTGCGGGCAAGAAGGGCACCCCTATTACAAGTGTCCCAATAGTCCAAAGGCGTGTTTTAATTGTTTTCAACTGGGGCATGTTAAAGCAGAATGCCCAAAACTTCAACAAGGGGCAAAAAGGGAAGGAAAGAAAGAAAAGTCATCTAAGGCACGCAGAAGGATGTTTCAAATGACATCCGATGATGCTAAAACCCACCCGGATGTTGTCTCAGGTATATTTTTAGTTAATTCTATACATGTGCATGTGTTGTTTGATTCCGGGGCTAGTAGATCATTTGTTTCCAATGAATTATTACGTCATCCTTCTTTTGTGATTGAAAAGATGCTAACGCCCCTAGAAGTAGAAATAGCCGATAGTAAAAGTTATCTATTGCATGAAGTATGTAGGAATTGTAAGATTGTAATTGAGGATGAAGAATTTAATATTGACCTTATTCCAATGATTTTGGGGGAATTCGAGGTAGTCGTAGGTATGGATTGGCTAGCCCGAAACCATGCCGAAATTCAATGTGAAAGGAAGACTATTCATGTTTTAACACCCGGGGGAAGCGGGTAAGTATTCAAGGGGATAGGATTATCGAGCTGAAGCTTTGCTCCATTGTTCAAGCGGTCAAGTACGTACGGAATGAGGGTAAGGCTTTCCTATCCTATGTAATGGACACCAATCGAGTTGCTCCAAAACTCGAAGATGTCAAAGTGGTGAGTGAGTTTCCGGATGTGTTCCCGGAAGACTTACCCGGACTTCCACCTGAGCGTGAAGTGGAATTTAGAATCGATTTATGTCCGAATGCCAAACCGGTAGCTAAGGCTCCTTACCGGTTGGCCCCGACTGAAATGAAAGAATTAATGACTCAAATTCAAGAATTTCTCGATAAGGGTTTTATACGTCCAAGTGTATCACCGTGGGGAGCACCCGTGTTGTTCGTTAAGAAGAAGGATGGCTCGATGCGAATGTGTATCGACTATCGGGAATTAAATAAACTAACGGTGAAAAATCGTTACCCGTTGCCCAGAATTGATGACCTGTTTAATCAACTTCAAGGGGCAAGTTGGTTCTCAAAAATCGATTTACGATCGGGGTACCACCAACTATGGGTACGAGAAGCGGATGTGTCCAAGACTGCTTTTTGGACTTGATACGGACACTACGAGTTCCTAGTAATGTCCTTCGGGTTGACAAATGCTCCGACCGCGTTTATGGATTTAATGAATCGGGTATGTTGAACTATGTTGGATAAGTTTGTAATCGTCTTCATAGACGACATTTTGGTATACTCCCGAAGCAAGGTCGAACATGCTTCTCATTTACGCGAAGTGCTAGAGACGCTCCGTAAGGAAAGATTATATGCAAAGTTTTCAAAGTGTGCCTTTTGGCTTAGAGAGGTACAATTTCTTGGTCATGTGATTAATGTTGAAGGCGTTCAAGTAGATCCATCCAAAGTGGAAGCGGTTATGAAATGGGTTCCCCCAAAGAACCCAAGTGAAGTAAGAAGCTTCTTAGGCTTGGCCGGTTACTATAGGAGGTTCATTCAGGACTTTTCTAAGATAGCCTCGCCTATGACTAAATTAACAAAGAAGAAGGAAAAGTACTTGTGGAGTGATGAACTAGAAAAGGCATTCCAAACTTTGAAGGAAAACCTTTCGAGTTCTCCGGT
>CAMTDV010000016.1:38379384-38391884 GCA_947069175.1 Scalesia atractyloides | reverse complement strand
ATTCTCTTTAAGCGAACCAGCCTATCCTCCGTATGGGCTTACGTGATGGTTGGAACAAAGACACATTTGGTTATGAATTCAAATGTGGCAGATAAATATAAATAAAGGCACAGATCTGCACAGACCAATCAATAGTTCAAGTCACACACTCCCATAATCCATTTTCTCTTCGGAAAATTCCCTTCAACTATTGATGCCAAATCAAAAATATTGCGGAGTTCAAGGGAAATATCCAAATACATGTCTTATTATTTTCAATAATCCATACTTGTAGCAATAAAATACTATAGTTCCTACCCCAAGTGATAAATGATGAATTCAAAATATCTATGCTATATCTTCTCTATATCTATAAAGGACCAGAAATCCCTTGTTTACGTATCATTGGGAAGTGCATTAACATAAATACGGCAGTAAGAAGCGGCAATACAAAAGTGTGTAAACTCTAAAAACGAGTCAAAGTGGATTGTCCCACACTAGCACTTCCGCGCAATAATTCTACCAAAGGTGATCCTATTACAGGAATAGCGTCAGGTACACCTGTTACAATTTTCACTGCCCAATAACCAATTTGGTCCCAGGGTAAGGAATAACCAGTTACACCAAATGATGCAGTCAATACAGCCAGAACCACACCTGTAACCCAAGTTAATTCGCGCGGTTTTTTAAATCCACCGGTGAGATATACACGAAATACATGTAGGATCATCATTAGGACCATCATACTTGCCGACCATCGATGAACTGATCGGATTAACCAACCAAAATTAGCTTCAGTCATTATGTATTGAACAGAAGCAAAAGCATCAGTAACGGTCAGACGATAGTAAAAGGTCATAGCAAATCCTGTAGCCACTTGTACTAAAAAACAAGTAAGCGTAATTCCCCCTAGACAATAAAATATGTTTACATGAGGAGGAACATATTTACTAGTTATATCATCCGCAATCGCCTGAATCTCGAGACGCTCTTCAAACCAATCATATACTTTATTGAGATAGGTGCGATCCCCCCTCCGAGAACTGTATATGAGACTTTCATCTCGTACAGCTCAAGCAAAAACACCCAAATACTGGTTGGAACGGATATTTAATAGAAAGTTTGAAACTTCTTACTTTCCGATTCAATCTGTTATGAAGATACGAATAAACAAATCCGAAAGTTATTCTTTGCGGCGATAATACCAAAATCTCAAGTTGGCTCAGTCATCTTTATCTTGATCCTTACGGGCCTCTTGAATTCTCTCTTCCCTATTATTCTTTCTTTTTCTTTTATTTGTTTTGTCTATAATGTTTATTATATTTGTTTTATTTATTATTGATAGGAATTCTCTTGTTAAGACCCTATGAATCGATTCAAACCCCAGATTCATACTAGAACCACGATGATTCAATAAAAATACTAAGTTAAGCCCAAAGATTCCCTGAGTAAGAACCATCGGATCATCACTTATTCCACGAATAGATAATCACCAAAAATCCGAAGAAAGATTTGTCTTTGAGTCAAAATAAGCATAAACAGGCATTTGAAAGAAGAAACAATTTCAAATTCTATTTCTAAATTCTAATTCTTGGAAATTTTTTTGAAGTCTGGTCGCGAGGTTTGAATATTAAGTATGAATCATAGTTCAAATATTTCTTAATCTATTTCATATATTCCGTGTTCCAGATACTAGAAAAAATATCCGACGAAGGAGAACCATCTCTATCAAGATGACAGACCCATTCTCTATACTATTAATAGGATCAATTATAACAAGTCACACACTCATATTCCAGAAATACAGAAACAAAGAAATTCCACGATCGAACTACCAAATAGAATGAGCTAGAAATCCGAGTTCTAAAGGATTCATTTTTTATTGAAAAGCTACGACTTGTGGGTTCTTATAGATCTAATTCATTGAAATTCCATCCAATAAAACAGAAGAATTATAAATCTCTAAAATAATAGATAGAAATACCGCAAATAGAGCCATTGCGACGCCCATCATGTAACATCCGTCAAAAAACGGATTTACCAAACCCGCTCCGTTTATTAACCAAACAATCAGTTAAAAATTTCGTTGCGAATTTAATGCCCAAAATAATTTTAAACGATACATAATTAATTATTATATGGGAATATATAATTAGTTTTTGAAAAACTGTTAAAAATAAGAAATAAAAATGATTTGGCACTGCCGGGTTTCGAACCCGGGTCAGTCGCCGGGTCAAACAACAGACTTAACACTTAACACTTAAACCACTGCGCCACTTGTATTCTTTGTTAAATATTAGAATCATTTAATTCATAACATGTTTTTTCGAATTCAAAACCGGCGCCCAAAATTGCAGTCGTCGGAAATCCCTACTAACTCGCCAAAAATCGACGGTTACTTCAGTTATAACGTAAACCTTAAACACTACATCAGTTATAACCGATGTCTGAGTCCGCGACACAAGTTATAACCGCCGAGAAATTCTAACCGACGAATCAAGTCGGAAATCGGACCAAATTCATCGACGACTTGCCTTAAAATACCCCCTCGAACCTCTGCAAGCTTTTTCGCTCAAAACCGCACCTTTACCCGACGTAATTCCTTTCGTCGGAAAATTTCTGTACCTCGCCGGAAAACCGAACCCTTCACTTCTGAGTTTTACTGAACCCCCTGAGCTTATACCGAAGTCACCCACAACCTTTTCAAGCTTTCTGAAGACTCGCTGCTGCAAGACACACGACGCCGGAACCTGTTGCTGTCGCCGGAGTTCTGCCGAAAAAACAGAGGAGTCCAGTCGGTATACCTTACGCCTAATTTCTCTTTCTTTTATTTATAACTCACCTGTAATTAACTGAAAAACGCTAACGAACACGATTAAAACATCGAACCAGTCAGACTTCCGATTCTGGTTAAAATCAACGAAGAAGACGAAGTTCTGTAATGTTTAAGTATAATTAAAATCAAGTTATAACTCGGGTTAGACACACAGTCCAGCGGTGGACTGTGTGCACAATAAACACGTAAACGTCTCGAGTTCGAATCTTGTCCCACGCATGCTGCCTTAATAAAAATGTTTTTTTTTGGTTAACCGAACCGAGTCACGCTGTACATGTTAAGTTTATTAATAACCGGAATAATAACCAAGTTAGACACACAGTCCAGTGGTGGACTGTGTGTATGTTTAATCACAGGACACGAGTTCGAGTCCGGTCTACTGCACCGATCCGGACAAATATCTAACTTTTTAAATAAGTCAGAAATGAAAATGTTTAGTTTGTATATAAGTATAATAAAAATCGGTTTGTATAACAAGTTAAACACACAGTCCAGCGGTGGACTGTGTGTCAACTCAACCCACAGGTCCCGGGTTCGAGACCTGTGGAGCACACCGAGTCACGGATTAAAATCGTTTTTAAGAAATAAAGGATTTTCTGTTTAATCTAATTAGTATATAAATATAATTAAAAACAAAATATTTCGGGTTAGACACGTAGCTCAGTTGGTAGAGCTGCGTGCACGCGTACGGGAGGTCTCGGGTTCGAGCCTACTCAGCGCACATATACACGCATACGAACCGGTCAACGGTCAACGGTCAAAAAAAGTCAAATTTTTTTATTATTTTTATTTATTTATTTTAATTAAAAATCAATTAAAAATACTTAAAAATAACATTTTTAAGGTTAGAAAATAGCCTTAAACTCACAAAAATACACCCAACAATCCTACTAAAATGGATTAATAAAATCCGTTTACTTACCGAACCATAATGCTATTTATCTAGGTTAATTTCACTCGTGGTTAAAACCACTTCGCGTGCATTCAACATCATCAACCGAACGCACCCACTGTGAGTGAATCTTACAACTCCCCCTTTTTAATTACACGTTTTGGGGTGTGTCATGTGTCACAAAATAATTAACTCGTTTATTTAAACTTGTGCCATACCATATCGTGATCTAAACTTAGATTGTTTATTTTGTGATTATGTATTTCCTTTTGTCAACTTGTATGAAATTCATTCATTAAGCCCATCAGTTCCTCGTGGGAGACGAGTGAGCAACGCGTGCCTCAAAACCAATCCATTATTGTTCATGTGTGTATTATTGAGTTTATATTATTGGTAGTTATGTCTTTCATATTATCATGGTTATGCAATTCATTCATTAGGCCCATCAGTTCCTCGTGAGAGACGAGTTTAGCAATGCGTGCCTCTAAACGATCCTTTATTGTTCATGTGTGTATTGTTTAATATTAAATTGATTTATGAATAAGTTTACATCTATTTTTACTCATGTGTGGTTATGCACTTTATTTCATAATCAATTAAATAAACTTGTTCAAATGTTTTCCATAGGATTCACTCGCCAACTTTTTGTTGATCCAAAAACCCTTTTACACATGATACAGGTGAACAGGATGAAGCAAGGAAAACATAGGAAATGCCTTAGAAGAAAACAAAGAAGCTTAGATTGATGTTTAGGTCATTGATGTAATTATGATTATAAATTTCCATTAAATTGTATTAATGAATATGAAACGTTAAAATAAATGTAATGAGCTTTGATGATAACCCAATCATGCCCCGATCACCTTTTCCGCTGCGGGTCGGGGTGTTACAGATTGGTATCAGAGCCATGACTATAGGGATATAGTATAGGTTATTAGACCCTTAGAGCCTATACTATAGTCTGCCTAAAATTTAATTGATTAGGTGGTTACATACAAACTTGTGATATTTATTTGTTTCATATTTGTTTATATTTACAGTCAAACATACATACTTATATACATATTCATTATACATATATCAATGTTCATATATTCAATTCATTTTCATACTCTCATTATTCAAAAATTTTGTTGCAATTTTCAAATCTCATCAAAGTAAGTTCTGCGACGGGCATGTAGTAACTGGAAGGGTACAAGTACCGGTAGTCGGAACGTCCTGTCTAGGTTGGCATTCGTATAAATCCAATATAACGGACCAGTTTGCCTACCTGGGGACTAACGATGAGAGTACGAAGGACCTATTAGGCCAAAGCATGTCACACCAAACGTCGTTCGAACTAACCCACTTTGAGGTGTCACCGTGTCTACACCTGGACACATTCTGAATCTCACACGTTATAACATATTTCTCGATTTTCTCCGGGTTTTAGTGTACGCAACCAGGCAAACCCATGCGAACCATATGAAAAACCCGGTATTCATGGGGGCCCACATGATTACGAAGGTGATGTATGGCGGCATGTAGGGCCTAATGGCGAGCAAAGCCCAAGACATCCTATGGATGTAGTAGATTTATTTTTCTATAATTATTTTATGAATGTTCATTCCTAGTGCGACCCATGATCCCAAAAGCATCCAACTCATACTCTTGACATGTATTCCTTGTGGATGTCTTCTAACCACGCCCGTAGAGCAGGAAAAGCCCGCGAACGCATGGCTGCCTTAATCGCTCAACAAATGGCTGCCGTAATACCCAACATTGTAATCCAAGTCCAACAAGCACTTACTGCTAATCCTGTCAATCAAGAAAATCAAAACGTTATCAACTCTTCCCCAAATACCACTAAATGCACCTACAAGCATTTCAAATCATGCGACCCTCCAAAATACAAAGGGACTGAAGGCGTCACCGCTCTCCTCCATTGGTTTGAAGAAATGGAGAACACCTTTCTAAATTGCGATTGCCCTGATGATCGCAAAGTGCGATATGCTACCGGTCGTTTATATGGAATAGCACTTACTTGGTGGAATACAGAGAAGGCCAAACGAGGTGTCGAAGATGCTATGACCTTAACTTAGAACGAATTGAAGGAAACCATGACCAGACGATTTTGCCCAAGGAGCGAAATCAAGAAATTAGAAGATGAATTTTATTCGTTGAAGCAAAAGGAAGGAGACCACACCACGTACAACAAAAGATTCCTCGAGTTACATCAAATGGTTCCCAACATGTTCACTCCCCTCTACCGTTTGATCGAGCACTACATTCGTGGTCTTCCGTCAAAGATTCAAGACTCTGTAATAAGTACCACGCCTGCAACTTTGGAAGCAGCAATGGAGCTAGCAACAGAGCTCACCGAGAACCGAATCCGGAACAAAGACTTCAAGGAGGAAAAGAAGAAGGATAAAGAATCGACTGAAACCTCCGACTCCACCCAAACCGAATCCCCTTCTCAACCCAATCCTAAGAGAAAAAGAGACGGGCAACTTTTCGCTGCTATCCAACGGAATCAACCAATTTCACACGCCATACCCATCCAAGCTATCCCAATCACCCAAGTGGCACCCAACTCAACTTACCCAAATAAGAAACCATATCTTGGACCTCACCCTCGATGCAACAACTGTTTTTATCACCATCCCCTTACCTTACCTTGTCGACTATGTGCAACTTGTGGACGCTATGGTCATTTGAGCAAGGTTTGCCGCACCTTTCAAAACCAAATCTCTTCCCCTACTCAAACCATGAACCAAACCTATCAACAACCCCAATACCCCATGTTCCCATATGTTCGAGCTTGTTTCAACTGTGGCGACCCTACCCACTTTAGAAACACATGCCCTCAATTGGTTAACGTCATCAACGCTCAAGCCCAATCAAACCCAGCTAACCAAGTAACCAAGAAAACCCAACCGCTAGGCCACCAGCAAGAGGAAGAGTCTTCAACATCAACGCCAATCCGTCGAAGATAATGACGGCCCAAACGAAGATACCCAACTAGTCCTTTTCACCGAAAATCCAGATTCAACTCCAATCGTTTAGTTTTATGATTTTCTTTATCACATAGAACCAAACATAACTTAAGGATAAAGCCAATGAAACTTTGACAAGAATATGGTGGATACGCTGCTGGTACTTCCTATATATAAGTATTCTTGTCAAAGGATCAGAAGCATTATCTGGCGGTTATGAGAGGTTCCATGTGTAGACTGTTTGAGTAATTATTGTTTATTATTTCAGTACATGCAATTTCATAGGCCGCCGCTCCCCATTACATTATGAGCGTTGAGCATGTTCCCCATTTCATTATGAGGTTGAACCTGGCGTGCCCACATACGATCGACTCCGTTTGATTGAGCCTTGATCGCACAGACATTTTCATTTTCAGTACATGCAATACGATCGGCTCCGTTTGATTGAGCCTTGATCGCACAGACATTTTCATTATCAGTATCTTGTGGTTGTTGTGTTTGTTGTAGAGTCGCATAGAACTAATCATAACTTGCGGATAAAGTCAATGAGAATTTGACAAGAATATGGTGGATACGCCGCTGGTACTTCCTATATATAAGTATTCTTGTCAAATGATCGGAGGCATTATCAGGCGGTTATGAGAGGTTCCATGTATAGGCTGTTTGTGTGATTGTCGTTTAGATTAAATTTATTATTTTCAGTACATGCAATACGATCGGCTCCGTTTGATTGAGCCTTGATCGCACAGACATTTTCATTATACATGTAATTTTGTGGCTTGTCTTGTTGTTTGTGTTTTTAGTAGAGTCACATAGAACTAATCATAACTTGTGGATAAAGTCAATGAAAATTTGATAAGAATATGGTGGATACGCCGCTGGTACTTCCTATATATAAGTATTCTTGTCAAATGATCGGAGGCATTATCAGGCGGTTATGAGAGGTTCCATGTATAGGCTGTTTGTGTGATTGTTGTTTAGATTAAGTTTATTATTTTCAGTGCATGCAATACGATCGGCTCCGCTTGATTGAGCCTTGATTTGCACAGACATTTTCATTTTCAGTACATGCAATACGATCGGCTCCGTTTGATTGAGCCTTGATCGCACAGACATTTTTCATTTCAGTATTTTATGTTTGTTGTATTGGTTGTAGAGTCATATAGGACTAATCATAATTTACTGATAAAACCAATGAAAATTTGACGAGAATATGGTGGATACGCCGCTGGTACTTCCTGTATATAAGTATTCTTGTCAAAGGATCAGAGGCATTGTCAGACGGTTATGAGAAGTTCTATGTAGGATTTAGTAGTTTCTTGGTAGCTAATCATAACTTGTGGATAAAACCAATGAAAATTTGGCAAGAATATGGTGGATACGCCGTGGTACTTCCTATATATAAGTATTCTTGCCAAAGGATCAGAGGCATTATCAGGCGGTTATGAGAAGTTCCATGTAGGATTTAGTATTGCCTTGGTTGAATTTGTGTTACATTCATATCATCTCGCCATTTAAAGAAATTGGATTGTGTTCTATTTCTACATAAACTAACCTCTCTATCATAACAAACGAGAGAGAACTGTCACCATTCAAACATATATGCTATCAGAATGTGGATTCAAATATTAATTGTTGTGTTTATTTATGTTCTATAGTCATAGAACCAATCATAACTTTACTGATAAAACCAATGAGAATTTAACAAGAATATGGTGGATACGCCGCTGGTACTTCCTATATATAAGTATTCTTGTCAAAGGATCAGAGGTATTGTTAGATAGTTATGAGAAGTTCCATGTAGGTTGTAGTATTAGAAGTTTTGCCTTAGGATATAACCATATCCTTCCAAACATATCCAAACTCTTATGCATGATATCATATTAGCGAATCAATTCTGCTTATCAATACTTTTACAGTAGGCAACAAAAAGCGATTCCTGTAATGGGGTACTTAACCGTTACAAGGAACGTTACCGCCTCAAACAAAAACTTAAACCCTTACTTTTTCTAAGCATGTAACTGTCAAACTAAACACCATCATTCTTTTAGTCAAATATATCACTATTTAAATTTCGGGACGAAATTTCTAAAAAGCAGGGGATACTGTAACATCCGTCAAAAAACGGATTTACCAAACGCGCTCCGTTTATTAACCGAACAATCAGTTAAAAATTTCGTTGCGAATTTAATGCCCAAAATAATTTTAAACGATACATAATTAATTATTATATGGGAATATATAATTAGTTTTTGAAAAACTGTTAAAAATAAAAAATAAAAATGATTTGGCACTGCCGGGTTTCGAACCTGGGTCAGTCGCCGGGTCAAACAACAGACTTAACACTTTACACTTAAACCACTGCGCCACTTGTATTCTTTGTTAAATATTAGAATCATTTAATTCATAACATGTTTTTTTTCGAATTCAAAACCGGCGCCCAAAATTGCAGTCGTCGGAAATCCCGACTAACTCGCCAAAAATCGACGGTTACTTCAGTTATAACGTAAACCTTAAACACTACATCAGTTATAACCGATGTCTGAGTCCGCGACACAAGTTATAACCGCCGGAGAAATTCTAACCGACGAATCAAGTCGGAAATCGGACCAAATTCATCGACGACTTGCCTTATAAATACCCCCTCGAACCTCTGCAAGCTTTTTCGCTCAAAACCGCACCTTTACCCGACGTAATTCCTTTCGCCGGAAAATTTATGTACCTCGCCGGAAAACCGAACCCTTAACTTCTGAGTTTTACTGAACCCTCTGAGCTTATACCGAAGTCACCCGCAACCTTTTCAAGCTTTCTGAAGACTCGCTGCTGCAAGACACACGACGCCGGAACCTGTTGCTGTCGCCGGAGTTCTGCCGGAAAAACAGAGGAGTCCAGTCGGTATACCTTACGCCTAATTTCTCTTTCTTTTATTTATAACTCACCTGTAATTAACTGAAAAACGCTAACGAACACGATTAAAACATCGAACCAGTCGGACTTCCGATTATGGTTAAAATCAACGAAGAAGACGAAGTTCTGTAATGTTTAAGTATAATTAAAATCAAGTTATAACTCGGGTTAGACACACAGTCCAGCGGTGGACTGTGTGCACAATAAACACGTAAACGTCTCGAGTTCGAATCTTGTCCCACGCATGCTGCCTTAATAAAAATGTTTTTTTTTGGTTAACCGAACCGGAGTCACGCTGTACATGTTAAGTTTATTAATAACCGGAATAATAACCAAGTTAGACACACAGTCCAGTGGTGGACTGTGTGTATGTTTAATCACAGGACACGAGTTCGAGTCCGGTCTACTGCAACCGATCCGGACAAATATCTAACTTTTTAAATAAGTCAGAAATGAAAATGTTTAGTTTGTATATAAGTATAATAAAAATCGGTTTTATAACAAGTTAAACACACAGTCCAGCGGTGGACTGTGTGTTAACTCAACCCACAGGTCCCGGGTTCGAGACCTGTGGAGCACACCGAGTCACGGATTAAAATCGTTTTTAAGAAATAAAGGATTTTCTGTTTAATCTAATTAGTATATAAATATAATTAAAAACAGAAATATTTCGGGTTAGACACGTAGCTCAGTTGGTAGAGCTGCGTGCACGCGTATGGGAGGTCTCGGGTTCGAGCCTCACTCAGTGCACATATACACGCATACAAACCGGTCAACGGTCAAAAAAAAGTCAAATTTTTTTATTATTTTTATTTATTTATTTTAATTAAAAATCAATTAAAAATACTTAAAAATAACATTTTTAAGGTTAGAAAATAGCCTTAAACTCACAAAAATACACCCAACAATCCTACTAAAATGGATTAATAAAATCCGTTTACTTACCGAACCATAATGCTATTTATCTAGGTTAATTTCACTCGTGGTTAAAACCACTTCGCGTGCATTCAACATCATCAACCGAACGCACCCACTGTGAGTGAATCTTACAACTCCCCCTTTTTAATTACACGTTTTGGGTGTGTCATGTGTCACAAAATAATTAACTCGTTTATTTAAACTTGTGCCATACCATATCGTGATCTAAACTTAGATTGTTTATATTGTTGTGATTATGTATTTCCTTTTGTCAACTTGTATGAAATTCTTTCATTAAGCCCATCAGTTCCTCGTGGGAGACGAGTGAGCAACGCGTGCCTCAAAACCAATCCATTATTGTTCATGTGTGTATTATTGAGTTTATATTATTGGTAGTTATGTCTTTCATATTATCATGGTTATGCAATTCATTCATTAGGCCCATCAGTTCCTCGTGAGAGACGAGTTGAGCAATGCGTGCCTCTAAACGATCCTTTATTGTTCATGTGTGTATTGTTTAATATTAAATTGATTTATGAATAAGTTTACATCTATTTTTACTCATGTGTGGTTGTGCACTTTATTTCATAATCAATTAAATAAACTTGTTCAAATGTTTTCCATAGGATTCACTCGCCAACTTTTTGTTGATCCAAAAACCCTTTTACACATGATACAGGTGAACAGGATGAAGCAAGGAAAACATAGGAAATGCCTTAGAAGAAAACAAAGAAGCTTAGATTGATGTTTAGGTCATTGATGTAATTATGATTGTAAATTTCCATTAAATTGTATTAATGAATGTGAAACGTTAAAATAAATGTCATGAGCTTTGATGATAACCCAATCATGCCCCGATCACCTTTTCCGCTGCGGGTCGGGGTGTTACACATCAAAGGGGTCGTTCCCCACCCCGGAGCTACTTTACCATATTCAGAATTCAAGGGTTTTAATAAATTCCCTACAGTAGTTCGTCTTGGACCAGATTTAGAACCGTTCTCAACAGTTTGTGTAGCCATAAATCCTATTGTATTCATTGAAATCTGTTGACTTTGTATACCATCCCATTGTAAATAAACGATCTTATCATAGATCCATGGTGGTCTTGAAATTATATAATAATGGAAACAGCAACCCTAGTCGCCATCTTTATATTTGGTTTACTTGTAAGTTTTACTGGGTACGCCTTGTATACCGCTTTTGGGCAACCTTCTCAACAATCAAGAGATCCATTCGAGGAACACGGGGACTAATTGAAGTAATGAGCCTCCCAATATTGGGAGGCTCATTACTTCAATTGCGATAATGAAAAATCATTTCATTTTTTATTTTTTAATTGAAATTGTCGGCGGTTCTCTAAAAAAGATAGCGAAAAAAATTATCCCTAGAGTCGAGACTAATAGGAATGTATAACCAATGCTTCCATAGATTCGATCGTGTTTACAATTATAGCTTCCATACCTGTTTATTTTTGGGGGGATCATATCCGGATAAAAAAAGAGCAAGAGTAACAAAAAAAATGACGATTCAAATCAAGATTTCTCTGGTACCCTATATCAAAATCAAATCATAAAAAGAAAATAGATTCGAAAGAGACCAAAGAAATGTTGTATCAGATTGCTTGTCTTCTTGTAGTTGGATCTCCAAGTTTTTGGAATGCTCCAAATTCTACTTGAGCATCCAAATCTGGGTCAATACCAGCGAAAACATCTCTAAACAAGGTTCGAGAGCCATGCCAAATGTGTCCGAAGAAAAAGAGCAAAGCAAATGAAGCATGTCCAAAAGTAAACCAACCCCTTGGACTGCAACGAAAAACACCATCAGATTTCAAAGTAGCACAATCTAATTCAAAAATTTCCCCCAATTGAGCGCATCTAGCATATTTTTTGACAGTAACAGGATCACTATAACTGACTCCATTGAGTTCACCACCATAGAACTCAACAGTTACACCTACTTGTTCGACACTATACTTAGATTCCGCCCTTCAAAA